>JAPKLX010000224.1:0-162957 GCA_026898415.1 Leonotis leonurus
ATTCAGTAAAATCACTGCGTGCTCAGGTTTAGACATTAAGCATGCACCTATTTTTAATATCCTAATTGAATCTTTTTCACTTAGTGTTCCTATAATGACTGTTCTTACAAGGGCTGTTATATATGTGTCTACATGTTCTATTTGTGGTATACTTGAATTTATCCATTCATCCATGGTAAAACATCAGTTTATCGCCAAATAAGCATTATTATTCTCACATACATTCCTTGTCATATATCTAGTCTTAATTGATCTGCATTTCTATCTAGGGTTCTACAAAATCATCACTACAGAACCAGATTACTTTCTCCCTCGACAAATTGCTTTATTCTATTGCTCGTGGATGGTTGATAATGGTGATGAATATACAGTCAAAATACCAGTAGGAAAGTCAAAGGAAGACAACATTCGAACGACAGTAATTGATATGATTCTTCACACATATCACTTGAAGGATGAAGGAGATATGATTGAAGAAATTACTGATGCACAAATTCAAAGTGCTCTCGATATTATTCTGGCTCAACCATTTCAATGGACTGGAAAAGCTTTCAACCGATCATTAATGCTACCCAGTTATCGTCTTCTTCTTGACTTCGTACAAAAGGTGTTTCTTGGACACCAAGGAACCTTTGACTCGGTAACTGCAGGAAAATTAAAAGTCTTGACTGCTGTTTTATTCAATCTCAAAATCAATTGGGCAAGATCGCTGTTAAAACTGATAGTTGATGAAGAGCAGCAGATCGACATACGTCAAGATAGCGATGGAAATTGCACAAAGTTGAACGTAAAGCGACCTCTTCGACTCTCCACAAAACTTAGCACAATCATTGCTGGGTTCTTCCAGCGCGACAAATGGCACAAGTCCGTGGAGTTTAGCAAAGATTGGATTCTTCCAAAGAACAGACATCAGATGGAAATGTCATTAGGCATTGCTTCCCAAATATTCCTCAAAATCACGGATGACAAGCTAAAACAAGAACTTATCCGGGTTGGCAAATCAAATCCAGAGTGGATTATACCAACAAAGAAACCTGATACCGTTGGTGAAGCTGCTGCTGCTCAAGCCCAAGAAGAAGTGATTAAGGAGCGAGCTGTCAAGAGAAAGGCAGCTGGAAACCCCAAGCCAGCTGCTGGTGCCAAAGGAACAAAGAGGCCTAGGAAAGCAAAGAGCAAACCCACTGCTCGGAATTTAGAGGAGGAATTGGATGCTACTACTGAACATACAAAGGAGTCATCTGCTCCGGAATTGAATGAAGCTGAAGTGGAACTCAACTTACACGAGCAGCCGGCTGACGATCTAGTAGAACGATTGAAAGGTGCTCAACTTCTTTTCAAACAACTGCAAGAAAAGGCAACCGAAACGGTGATCAAATTGATGCCTGGAATCAACCTTACTCCAAACACTTTTGAAATGGCTCAAAGGTTTCAAAATTATCTGGAAATACAAGATTGCAAGTTTTACATTCTGGAAGCCATATTGCTGCTATTCTCAATCAGCGAGCTGAAAGTCGAGGAAGGAAAATTGCAAACATATTTTGGATTTCTTGATGTGCCAGATGCCAGGCAGTATTTTCGCACTTATGTGCTGACCAAGATGAAAGAAGAAGCTGCTTCCCTTCAAATCGATCTTGCTCCCTACTATGAGCAAGAAAAAGACTTGTTTTCATTCGCCGTGGATTTGCAGTCGGGCGATTTTGACGAGATTTTTAATTTTGATGCACAACATGCTGAGACAGAAACACTCAAAGCCTCACCATCATCTCAGCCCGCTGATCCCATCAACCAGGAAGTACCATCTGCTCACATGGAGGAACCAACCTCAATTTTGGAACCATCTGCTGCACACATCACGGAACAAGCTGCCATTGAACACTTAGAAGAAGTCTACACTCACAGTACTGCACCAGATGGTTTCCACATGCACACGCTGGAAGAATTACTATCTTCAAATCTCAGTACACACATTATAGCAGATCAACTTAACACACTTATTCATGAAAGGATAAATAATCGATCTGCTGCATTGGCAAATTTTGTGTTCTCCGCTGCTGAGCGCGCCTTGCAAACCGCTGACAAAAATGTCCAGCTCGCTCACTCTAAACTTTCTGAAGAATTGCATAAAGACTTGGACAGTGACCGAGCAGTTTTTGACAAATACAAGGAAGACACCGACAGCAAGATTGCTGCGCTTCAAGAAGAAGCCAAAACTTTTGAAGATAAGATGAATGCTGCTGGTAACAAGATGGTGGAGGAAGTGAAGAAGCACGTGGAGGGCCAATACGTTGACATGGAGAAAACCACGATTCCAAATGTGGTTAAGAGCGCGCTGCCTGCGGTACTTAAAGCCCAGCTGCCTGCGGCATTGAAGGAGGAAGATGTTGCCACTGGAAACGAAATCTTCTTGATCAATAAAACTATAACTGACATGAAAGTGGCTCACAGCGCGCTGGCTGTTGAATTTGGCTCTCACGTCAAAAATTCTGGTACACAGTTCAATGAAGTTAATGGAAATATTGCTGCGTTCCTACAATACAAAGAAGATTCGGAAGCTCGATTCAAAGCTCTTCAAGACGATATTTCCTCCCTTCGACTAATTATCTCTAAAGAATTCCTTGCTGATGTCGAAAAGGGGGAAGAGAAGAGGAAAGCTCAGCCCGCTGCTTCCCAAATCAAAAAGAAACAACCTGTTGCTACAAAGAAAAAGTTGACTGCAAAACAAATTGCTGAAGCAAAACAGATGCAGAAAGAGAATGAGCAAAAGCGCAAGAAAGAAGAAGAAAAGAAGGCTGCTGCCAAGAGAAAAGGGAAGGAGATCATGACAGAAGAAAATGAAAACGAAGAAATGTTTTTGGATGGGTGCACAGCGGAGCAGATAGCTGATCCAGAATTCAAAAAGTTGTGGAGGGCGGAAAAACAAAGACAAGGGATGACTGGCGCCCAAGAAGAAAAGGCTGAATCATCAGAAGAAGAAATTGAGCCAACAAACTCAATGTTCAAATTCTTTGAAAAATACCAGCTCACTGAACCCCAAAACCTGACCTGGCTACACTCGAAGAAAGCTGCACAATGGAACAAACTGGTCAAGGAATTCATAATGCAACATTATTACCTGATGGACCAGGATGTTCAAGGAGGGTCAGTAGACGAGCTGTTTAGAGAATTCCTCACTCAACACAAAAATCAAACTTTTGTGGAATATCTCTACAGGCAATCTGCTATGCAAAATCATCCTCTCACTGCACCAAGAAAAACTACATTGCTATATCCAAGAATTCCTGGAACTACCGAAGTAGATCACACTGCAGTGCTAAATGCCATAAATCGATCTGCACAGCAAATGGGCTACCCCATTGATTTTAACAATAAGGACTACCGAAGAATTTTCAATGGTATTTACGCTAGCTTTGGAGTGCCTTCTGAACTAAGGCAAAGGGAGATGGTTGAAAGGAGAAGGCAGCAGCTAGCTGAACAACAAAGAAGACGATCTCAATGATGGAAATTTCTTTTTGATTTTTGCGCAGAACTGCCCCTCATATGTAAATTGTAATCTTGATTGATCAATGAAGTATGTCTATTTTTTGAAAAACAACCTGATGACAATATCACTTTGTCCAGGCAATATTTTATGATTGTCAAGTTATTTACATGCAATATATCTATCGTAACAAATATCTTTCATACTTAAAAGAAAATATTAGTGTAGGTTTCGACATCATCAAAAAGGGGGAAATTGTTGGGAACCCCAGAAATTTATATTGGTTTTGATGATGCTATTCAAAACTACACCGTGTTATTTTGGAAACCTAATTGTCATTGTCATCTATTAAGGATTATCTTGTGTAAAAGAAGCAGATCGTTTTATTAAAAGTAAATAACGATCTGTCTTATTCTTGTGTTAGATATCCTGGACACAATGATAGTTATTATTGCAAGTGCTTATTCCCTATGTAAGACAGCTCGATTAAAAAGAGAGCAGATCGTTTTTCAAGAAATTAACGATCTGCTTCCTATAATTGCAGCGAGCTGTCATTCCATCTTGCTTGCTTTGGTTTCATTTTCTAGATTGTATTTTAACAGATCACAATTGTAAAAGTAGCTTGAAGTTTTAAGCTTACTTTTAACGATCTGATTCTTTAGCTTAGAGCTTGATTTCTCAAATAAGCTTGTTACATTCTACAAGTTATTTAGCAGATCGTCTTGAAAGAAGGATCAGCCCGCTGCTTCTCTTTCTACAACAAGATCGTTCTGAAGTCATCACAAGAGAGGGAAGCAGCTCGTTCAAAAGAAGTACAACCAACTGATATAATCAGCAACAGATCGTTTAACGATCTTATCGTCTCAACGACCATATAGCAGATCGTTTGATTCTAAAAACGATCTGGTTACCTTAATTGATAAAGAATGATGGAGTCTCAACATAAAGGACAGCGAGCTGCTATGACATTAAAATCAAGCTGCTCCACACGGTAACTACGGTGGACTGCCGACATACCTAAATCTGTCACAAGTCAACCACTCCTTGTATTGTCACATCAACAGCATGCTTTAAGGAATGAAGTACAAGAATATCAAAATCTCAGTACGGTGAATCATTCCCAGTATGGCAATACATTGGGAAATCCCATGAAAGGTGGTAACCACTCTCACTTTGACAGCGCGTGTTTCAACAACACTGCCATGCATTTAATGCAGTCATTAATACAATGAAGAAGGACTTCTTCTTCTGCAACGGATAGTTTCTTGATTGAGGCTATATATACCACCTTCATCTCCATAAATGAGTACGAGAATTCAAGCGAAAAAAAAAAGCCATTACTCTGCTCAAAATACTTCAAGCTTTCAACGTTAAAAGCACTCCTTCAAAATCAAGAATTCTCTTGAGTGTTTACAGTTCTTGGAGTTATTATTTCTGGAAATTTTTTTGTTTCAAAACCCAAAGATAGGATCTAGTTTTGATCCTGTTTTATTCCTAGATTGTAGTTTTCGATCTTAGGAAGAAGAAGTGTATTCACAAGTATTTATCTAGTTGTGATAAAACTTGTGGCTCGTACTCAACGAGTAAAAAGAAAGGAGACTTTAGTTGATTTCGATCTAGTTTTGATCGTGCCGTGGACGTAGGGAAGTTTATCCCGAACCACGTTAACTCTTGTGTTCTTTACTTTCTGTTTTACTTCTCCATCATCTTCTTCATACTCATACATATAAATCTGTGTTCTTAACTACTTCAAGAAAGAAAACGTTTTCATCTTTAAAAGAGCATTAACCACCAACTTCCGCACACAACTTTAATCAAGTCTAAATCTGTGTTTGTGTCTCTTGATTATTGTTATTCACATATAAGGTATTATTTGAGTGAGACTTAATCTTCCTAATAAGAAGATTTACCTTACTAATTCAAGCTATCTTAAGTTATTAAGAGTGCTAAAGCCTTATACTTGAACTTTGAACAAGAAAACCTAAAAAGTTTTGAATTGGTGTATTCCCCCCCCCCCCCCCCATACACCAATCTAGCTCTTTCGGGACCAACAATGTTTATACCTTAGAAAAATATAAGTGTAGGTATAAGTGATATATCATTTGAATTATTTAAATGGTATGCATAGGTGCATATTATGTGTTGTATGGTTAAATTTGTTATCTATATATATATATATATATATATAGTTACTAAATAAATTGGTACATGCAAAATATAGAACCTACTACAAGAAATTTATAAATAGATAACACCACATAGATAACGGTATTTTTAATATACCGTTATCTATGAGCGAGTTTTTCAAATAGATAACAGTTAGTGTTATCTATATTAGTGTAACTTATGTTAATGATAACGGATTTTAATAAATCGTAATCTATATTAGTGTAACTTATGTTATTCTTTCCCTTCTTTCTCCATGCCAAATTAAAACCCTAATAATTCGTCTACTCCCTCTTCTTTTTTGGCGAATTTTGTTTTTGAAATCGAATGGCCACCACTACCGCGGCTACTTCTTACGGAGGAGGCGGCGGCGGTGGAGGAGGTGGAGCTGGGGGAAAGTTTCGTAAGAGGCCCGTCCGCAAAACGACGACACCCTATGAATCAAATTGGTTGCAGCTCTCAACTCTCTTTCTTTCTCTCCCTAAAACCTGTGCACATAATCATTCTGCAATCTTGGATCACTTTGCGCTGCACAAACAAAATAAACATCACCTCTTCAATCAAGTAGCCGATTAATTTAGGTTTATTTGTGGGCGTAGAATAAAGTACTGAATGGAGGTAGCAATTATTGATTTGTCACGCCCGCGCTCCGCTATGGATAGCGAAGTCGAGGAAACCGTGACTAGGGAAGGGATTAAAGAAATTGAGATAGAAATAGGGTAAGGAAGCAGAGATGAAACTTGAACAACAATCTCATAATGAGTCGAATAATTCGTCGTACATGATTATCATAAGAGGACTTGAGTCTAAGGCTCGATTCATAACAACGTAATATGAAGAAACTGAAGTCTTAAGTGTAATACATAATGATCTCAAACTAGCAGCGGAAAGTTACTTGGATCGCTAAAAGCTCTACATGTGTGAAGACACGTAGAACCCCCAAGAGTCAACTAATAAGAGATCGACAAAAAGCCCGAACGTAGCACTCCTCCTTCATCATCGCTCAACCTGCACATTTATAAATATATGCAGGGCTGAGTACAAATTGTACTCAGTAGACACATGCCAAAATCGCACACATACAAATATAATTGTCATGCCATTGTAAGTGAAACATAGGGATTTTGTCTCTAAAGAACCTATGTTCACTAAAATCCTTTTGTGAAATCTTAAAGTTCGACTGTACAGTCTAAGTTCTTTGAGTAATCTACCATATCTGTAACTTCTTCTTCTTCTTTGTGTCGGGAAGGTGGCCACCTTCCACGAACACCTTGACCGGCCAACACCTTCGTCGGCTCACAGTCACTTTAACCGGCCAACCCGTTCGATGACTCACGGTTACTTTGTGTACACTAGTTCGAGTGGAGACGCTAACCCACTGGAACTCTTTTTGAACACTAGTTCGAGTGGAGAAGCTAACCCACTGGAACCCTTTTTGAACACTAGTTCGAGTGGAGACGCTAACCCACTGGAACCCTTTTTGAACACTAGTTCGAGTGGAGACGCTAACCCACTGGAACTCGAATTCGATTCTTTTAACTTCATTGAGCAGATAGGTATCATACGAAAATCATAAACATTTTATGGCAGACAATACTTGAAACATATTTTCAATTCAAAATCTCTTCAAAATAAAATAACATAAATGCATATGAGCACACATATTTTATTTTGTAGAAGAAAGCCTACTTGGATAACTTTGGATTGCACTTGCTTTGGTCTCGAAACGCGAAACAGGTCTCTCGTACGAACCTTTAGAAAAACTCGTATAAATTAAAATGCCCTTCGTGCATTTGGAACCTTTAATCGTAAGAATATATATATATTCTTGGTTCTCGTTTTGACTCGTTAATCGAGGTATTGATACTTAAGATCAATATTACTTATAAGGTGTTGAATCCTCGATTCAATTCATTCCGGTAATTGCCTTTAAGTGCAATAAGTGTATTAACACATAATGAAATAATTCATTCTCAATAATTATTTATTCATTTAAGTTCTAATCCTTTAAGATAACCTTAGAATATTAATCTCTTAAATAAATCCGTAATATAATTAGAGATATCAATTCTCTTAATTTAGAACCCAATTACTAAATAAATTGGATTTCCTTGATTTTAATACTTAGGCTTTAATTATCTAAATTAATAGCTCCAAATATTAATACATTAAGATATATTACTAACCCTTCTTCCATTATTAGTATCACTAATGATAAGCTTAATTTAATTAATTCTTTACTCAATAGATCAATTAATCAAAGTGATTAAGTGAATCTTAGCCTATTTAATTAAAATTCAATCCATTAGTAGGTTATATCTAAGATTAATTCTAACCCAACTCAATTAAAAATTCAAGCCCATCACAATAAAATTTTCGGCCCATAAGATTTATAATCTCAGCCCATTGAGTCATTAGATTTCGGCCCAGTTCTTTTGGCCCGCGAGATAATTAAATCAGCCCTTCATCATATTTACTCGGCCCATTGAATTTCTTACATAAGCCCAATCTACTTAATTTATCTTAGGCCCAGAAGTTCTTATTTATTTTGGCCCAGTTAATTATTTAATCTCCCAATAACCCGGCCCAAAACTCGGGTCCAGTTTCTAGAATACCCTAATCTATTCCTAACCCTAATCCCTTCCCCTTCACAGACAACACACTACCCTCTCTTCTCTCCGTTTTCTGCCTTTACTCCCCTCTGTTTTTTTTTTCTCATCACCTCTCCACTCTGTCTCTCTCTCTCGCTCTCTTCCTCCGCTGCTCACCTCTGGACAGAAGAATCTCGCCAGCAGCAGCTCAAGGTAATGTTCTTCTCTTCCTCCCTCACTCCTTCTCCATTTCAAAATTTCCCTAGCTCTCAAATTTCAATTTGACTCTAGTTTCTTTTATTTCAAATTTTTTAGACTTCAATTCCTAACCCCTATCTATTTGTTTCTTCCCACAGACACTCGCCATTTAATCCTTAACTCTCGATCTCTTTCTGCTTTCTACTAATTCGTGTTTTTCACCGGAGTTCTCCCGGTGGGATACAGCAGCGGGAACTGCCGCTGGGTCTCTTTCACAGGTAAGTTTGGAATCTTCTCTTTTCTCTATTGTTTTATCTACATTCTTAATTTTTCATTACTGCATGTTCAATTTGGTGGGTTAAATTTGGGTCCTTGGACAAAATTCTAATTCCAGAATTCGTTAGGTGTTTGTTACTGATTCTTCATCATTTCTGCATGTTTAGTTTTAATGGTTTTTCTGAAATTTTCTACAGGCTCTTTCAAACGGTGGGACTTCGTCGAAGCTCCCCTGTTCTGCCACCGAGTCTCTTACAGGAAGAACCCAAAACCTTTATTTCTTTTCTTAGTTCAGATGCATCTATTGACTTGTGCCTCTTAAGTTTTGAATTGTTAAATCTTGAACTTAAGAGCATTAGATCTTCAGTATTGTTTTGTTGATTGTGTCTTAGGAACTTAAGTGCATGTTTATGTTCTGTTTAAGTCTTTGATTTGGTTTTCTAACTAAATCTATTTACTCTCTTTATTTCTCATTCCCAGACACATTACTCTCCTCAAGGTAATATTCTTTTCTTACTCTCTCTGATTTTCTAACTCTCTTTCACTGAAACTCTAAATTTTTCATCTTTCTCACTAGCCCTCTATCTCTCTCTCAGATTTCTATCTTACTTTATCGACCGAGATGGAGAAGAGCTCGACTGAAAGTTGCTATCGATTGGCTAATCCTTTCTTAGGGTAAAATATACTCCTTTTCTAAATTTCTATTCTTAGTGTTTTAATTCGAATTTTTCCAGCTTCCTTTTACTACTTATTCTAAATTTCATTCCCTTCTCTTTTTAGCTTATTTATGGAGAATCGATGTTCGAGTGGATGGAAGGCTGGAAAATGTGGTTCTTTGTTTGCTGGGACAGCAGCTAGTGCTGTTAAGGTAAGTTCTAATTTTTCGAAGTTCATGGCTAAGTCCCCTGTATGTTCTTATTCTTTGAAATAACATGCATTCTCTAGGCAAACCAAACTGTATGTAAGAATTAATTTCTGAAGCACGAGATTTTGGTCTGTATTTAAGTCTTCTAAATTTTCATTTCATAGTTCATAGCTCTTTAGGTTAGGTTTCTAATCTGAACATTTAAATATATTCTATGTTCTAAATTCTGAACACATATAAATGGTTTGAAATCTGAAAGAAAATATCTATTCTCTGTAGTTTGTGCCTCGTTTTCCAGGTTTGCTAATTCTCTAATCGATCATAACTCTATGTTCTCTTTTATTGTAGGAACTGAAACCTTTCTAGATTTAAATCCTATAAATGCTCAATGTCAGAGTTCAGCAGAGCTTCCCAGCAGCTAAGTATTCTACTTCCTTTAGATATAGCTTTTGTATCTGTTTTGGTGCGTATAAGTTCTGTTCTAAATCTGAATACATAGATATATGTATGTGTGTTCTGAAACCAGAACATATAGGTGTTCTACAATCTGAACGAAAATTGTGGTTCTATGTTCTGCAAATCTGAACTGAATTTCTAAGTTCTATACTTAGCCATCTATTTATTTCTTTGGTATGTTTCTGCTGATTTAGTTTAGGGTGGAAGTCTTTTCATACTAAATTGCTAATAGCACCTCTAGTTAAATTCTTATGAAGCATGTCATTAGTTCTAGATTTGCATATTTATATATTCCTATGTTCTGATAACATGTTCTAAATATATAGATAAGTGCATGTTCTGAAAACTGATTTCAGAAACAGGATGGTTCTAAGTTTACATTTCTGTTTGAAGTTTTAGAACTCATGTAATAGGTATGTTCTGCCCATATTCTACACAGAATACTAAATTTCAGAACTTCTTTGCTAGAACAGAATTTTGGTAATGGTTGAGAAAAGCTACCTTAATCTTTAACTCCTTCTTCATTGACTGAAAACTGTGGCTGCTATGCTTTGTTATAAAAATGTTTGATGGGTGATAAAGGTTTCTAGGGCAGCCCCTTACCCACTTATATATAGATATGTGTATTGTCTATCTGAATGCTTAAGACTTGACTTGATATCTAGTTTAATAGGTCTTTACTCTATTTCTTGTAGGTGATGGAAGAGATATGGATGGAAGACTTCTATCCCTCACTCAACCGAGCTACTCTGCAGCCCCTGCTGTTACTGCCACTTGCATGCCACTGCCACTTGCATTGCTATTTCCTTCTTTGCAGTCGTACTGCCTTATCACTTTCCTTTACTTTCTGTCTTATCACTTTCCTTTACTTTCCTTCCCATTTTTTTATGTTATAATCATCATATTTCTTACATTTATAGAAGATATTCTTTCTTTCCTTATTTGCTAACATGTTGCTGCATCTTTTTGTAAAGTAGCTTTAGACTTTATTTATTTTATATAGCTTTGGTATTAGCCAACTATGTACCAACACCTATATATATATAAGATATTATGTATACTCAAGTGTTTTACTTTCTTAGCTTTCTTTCTTTACTAGATGCATGCATATAACTCAATACTTGAGTGTTTTTCTTACTTCTTCCATAAGATAACTTGCAGGTTCATATATATCTATATGTACATATTAGATCTTATGCGTGTGGTTCATTCTTATTGAATGTAAAATTTTTCAGCACTATGCATATATCAAACGTGTGGTATCACTGTTTATACATAAATAATATTTTTAACTACACACTTATTTTTACACTTAAGTATTTCCAAAGTAATTACCTATCCTTAATAATTAACATTTCTTAATATAAAATCAAGAAATTTTTTTATTTACTTATTATCGTAAACCAAAACTCCTCTTCGATTATTAAACTCCCATTTAATAAACTGAAATATTCAATATATATATATATAATCGCGTTCGAATATCGTTTACTTCGGAATTTAAAAAGACGGGGTATTACATGATTGGAAGAGCATAGATTCAAGAGTTGTGGTAGACGATTTGTATGAGCACATCAATACACCTAAATGGGTGGATCTCACCGACCACGATCTTCCTGTTGATGATGACGCCTAGTTTTGCCGTCCCGGTAACCCTCTCTCTCTCTCTCTCTTTCACAGACACTCCTTTGGGAGTTTCTTGCATTTGAGTTTCTTGGGTTTCTTGATCGAGATGATTTTATTCAACCTTTTTGTGTTGTTATGTTAAGCTGTGATCACCCCAAGCGAGCTGAAGACTTCTTCAGTGACAAGGAGAGGACTCCCCTCTCAAATTCAAAGGTTTGTTCACTTCATTGTCTTCTAATTCTGTCAATTTTAAAGATTTCAAGATTTTATTAGAAATTTGGGATTTTGCAATTCTTGCATTTGTGTCTTTGTAGTTGTGTTGATGAAGTTACTGCTTCTGCGCCCTTTTGTATTCTTGCACTTGAATTGTATCCACATTACTATTCAGTTGCTATGATTCTGCACCCTTTTGTATCATTGCAATTAAAACTGTATTCAAATTAAAATTCAGTTGCAGATAATGGTAAAATGGTAAATCAAAATGTAACAGTTGTAACACAATGAAGCCACACAAACTGTATTCAAATTACAATTATACATTAGGTTATTTGTTGCAGTTTGGAATCCTTGCTGATAGTTGAAATCGATATTCACAACTGTCTCATTTTGTGGTTTTCTGGAAACACAGATTCAAAGATCAGCTAGTGTATCCGATATTCCTACGCATCATCGAAGCAACAGGTACACTATATACACACAAATATATAAATTCCAGTTCAAGACTGCAAATGTAACACATTCTCTACTGTAGAGATGCAACACTAAAGAAGAGAGGGATGAATCAACCTTTCGGATTATCAAACAAGGACGCGAGATATCATAGGGTTGCTGAAGATGATGAGAATCAAGACCCAAATTTCTCAACCCCCATACAACACAAGACTAGATTTGGGAAGGGAGTGAACAAGAAACAAGATGGTGATTCCCACGAGCAAGCACCAAAGCTCAGAAGCACTCTGTCTGCAAGGAAGCAGAAGTTAAGGATGAATCAAATGCTACTACTGTATTAAAATTTGTAAAAAGGCAAGTAAAGCCGGTAGATCCGGACCCACATGGAGAGAAATTACTGCAGGTACTTGTTACATCTACATTGGTTTATCTAGTTTTATGATTGTATTCCAATCCCCTTTATCGGGGATTCTCCTTGTACTCCATTTAGGTTTTAGTCAAATCTTATTGAAATTGTCTTCCAATTACTCCCAGACATAATATAAACTTAGTAAGAATGTAACACTTACAGGTTGAAGATCCTTTGGTGGAAGCTACAAAGTACTTGAAACTTCTATTAACTTGATAGAAGAGTCATCTAGTGATCTGTTTTCCTCGTATGCTACTACTTATGTTTTTATCGATTGCCACATATATGATTGATATCCTCGTGGCACTGTTAGTATGCTTCATATTCTGTTGGAATCTAGTGTACTATTTTGATTTATTTCCTTGCAAATGTAAAATTAACTTTATGATCCTTAGTACATACATAATATTTAAGGGGCTAGAGTTTTACTTAATCTTTTTCTAAGGTCCTCCTTAGATTTGCACTCTGTAACTTTCTTGAATTCAGTCAGGTTCAAGATTGTTTGGATTTATTGGTGCTGCTGCCACACTAGGTCAACTTTTTGGTTCACTATTTGCTACAGGAATGGCATGGGTTGGCCCATGTATGTCACCTCTCTTTCTCTCTGTGTATGTGTGTGTGTCTCTCTGTTTTCTGACTTTAGAGTTGGTTCATTTAGATTTGCTTCTTGTCTCTGCTCTCTTGATGGAATTTGCTGCACAGTCTTCAGTGGGAATTACTAAGGACATTTCCCAGCAACCAGAAGAACTGTCTCCCTTCAGGTACTTTTTTCATTGTCTCTTACTTCTTACCGTACCTAAGTCTCACACCACCTAATCTCAAGTTTCATAACTGATATCTCAGTCTTCATGGACATGAAACTATATAGCTATTACTTTATACCTTTCAATGATTCCATAGACTGATACACATACATTTGAAGTGCTTTGTTTTTTATGAAATACACGTTAAGAAATAGTTTTGAACTATTTGAGTCATTTCGTTCTCATGAAAGAAATATCTTTAATCTATAAAACCTTTGTAAGGTGTGTCAAAATATTCCACATCTGTTCGTTGGACTTTAAATACATAGTATACCTCAAGTATTTAGTATATCTTTTTGTTAACCATACACATATCTATTGTAAATTGATGAAGGAACTTTATACTATGCCAAAACCTTATTTTTGTTCGATTTACATATTGTGGCATGTAGAAAAGTTGATGCTGGTAATATCAACGAGACTGATGTTAAAGGTGAAACAGCTCTACACACATCTTCTCCCAGAACTTTTACCTCTGGTGGAAAACCTCAAGTCTGGGTGATATTGCAGCTTATATTATCATCCACCTATTTACTACAAGTTGCATTATTCCTTTGGCTAAGCGCACTAGTGTCCTCTTTCTTCTACTTCCAGGTGAGAAAACATATTTGTTTGTGACACCCTAATTGTTGCAGAGTTGTTTTAAAGAACTTTACTTAATTATCCTTTTTCTCTTATTGTGTCATCCTTGATCAATTGTTGCTTAGTCACTTAATGTGACTTATTTTAAAAATTCTTGCATCTTTTGAGTTTCTTTTGTTTTCTGGTTCAATTCCTAATCTTTGGCATGATCACTTGGAGCTTTATGGGCAGTCCCTAGGTTTAATTTGTCTATTGATCACTCTATTCTCTCCGTTTTTGTAAGTTCTTTACAAGAGTTCTTTGATTTGGTTTACAAGGACTATAATTTATAAGTCACTGACATTTTCGTTTCACAATACAGTTTTCTGCCTACTGCCATAAGTGGCTCGTTGTCTAGGTTAGATCCCAATGGGCGTCAAGTATTATTCTCTTTTTTTCAGAACTATGCTTCCCATCATTTTACTTTGTTATTTTGATAAATGTTTTCCAGATGGCAATTATATGTTAAAAATATGGTTAGTGCGTATAAAGCTTCTGCAGAATGTTTGTTTTAAGACAATAATTCAAATTTATAGTATCAAAGCTCTTTATAGTTGGACATATGCATCATATGTTGATATTTGCAGGCTTCATTATCTTGACAAATTCGTTGCATTTTAACGTGAGACAAGCTTGCTAAGTGCTTGGGTTTGATGTAAAGCTACCTTCTTGTCAAATTAATGCAGAAAGTGACTGTTATTGCCAGTAGCGTTGCAAGTCCAGTTGGTAGAAGAAAATTGTTTGCACAAGTCAACAGCTTTATTTCTGTTTTCATCCTTGGCGGACAACTTACTCTAACGGTATGGATGCATTAGAATAAATAGTGTTTATCTTCCATAGAGTTCTATACTATGAGGGTTAACAAATTATTGCTCTACTTTCGTTTTTCCTCCTCCATTATTTGGATTCAGTCATTTCATTTAAGCAAGGATCTTCCGACCCTATGTTTTATTTTATGTTAGTGTCAACTCCCCCATATATACAGTAAATATGATATATTATTTAGCGATATGTGCATATATATATATATATATATTATAAATACTCATTAAGTTTATATATTCATCTTTATTTCATGCAGGGGCATATCCTTACGGTTGCCGGGGTAACTGTAGCTATTTGTGCGGCACCATTTGTTGGATTCTTAAATCTGATTGCTCTATCTGTATGGCCATCATGGGTGGCAGTTGCCATATCTGAAACTCTACGGAAGGTTTCGATTACTTGATCAATATTGAATGATCCTACCTTTTTTATTCTTTTTTTGTGAGAGACATTCTTTTTTTTTTCTTGCTACTCATTTCATAGTATCATTCACACAATCTTATGTTCGTAAGACAAAAGAGACTTAATGAATTGACACAGTCCTTTTGTTATTCCAGGTAGTTATATATGTTGTTACTAGGCCTGGAAGAGAGCTACTTTTCACTGTTGTTACACAAGAAGAGAAGTACAAAGCGAAGGTGTGCAGGAACTTCTGCATTGTTCTCTATTTTTTAAACAATATGCTAAAACGAATTGCATAGCACGCATGATAATTATGCTTAAGTTGCACCCTGAAGATCCTTGATTTATAAAAATATGAATACTAAATGGGTTTCGCTAGAACATCAAGCATGACTTTGAAAATTTAATGAAGCCATAAACACTAATTATAACAGGTATGCATAGATGTAATTGTTCAGAGGTTAGGAGACGCCACTGCAGCTGGAATGTACAAGCTTCTCTTGAGCACATTAAACGGCAGTCCCTCTACTGCCTGCCTTTATGCGCTGCCTGTACGTATTACCTCTCAATCATCATCCCTTGTACAAAACTTAACCGGCGTTTATTAGTTTGCTATTTCTTGAAACTTCCTTGTATAGTTTTGTTTGCAAGTAAGATCATCTCCAGGTTGAAAATTTTCTTGATTTTTCCTGCTTATCGGGTGTGTTTTGTATGGTTAGCAACAGCTTACCGTTTAGGAAGTCGGCAGAAACAACTGGCACAGCTGAGATCATCTCACCGTTCTGAAACTTTATAAAGATGATGATGCTTTACAGGTTCTTGTAACAATGCACAGTCAGACAAGCATCATTTCATTAACTTTGTCCTTTAACAAAGGCAAGAAAGAATATGTTGTAACGTGCCTTTTTTTTTCACCTTCAAACTCATCTCATGTTTTCATTTACATGTAGATGTAGTGGTAGCTTATGTTAGAGTAAGATGATTAGAGTTGTATCCCATAACTCAAAACAATTTATATCAAAATCGATCAAGTTAAAATCTGATCATACATAGAATCCTAGTTAATTGCTATTGTTTTTTTCAATTCTATCTATTGCTAGAAATGATTATTTATCGCTTCTTTTTAGAAAGGAAAAAATATTCGTTTTAATAATCATACTAGACTTACTATTAGAGATCTCAATTTCACTGTGAGTTTACTTACTAATGCTACTTTTATCAGTGCAGGAAGGTCAATCAAACTATTTTAATGGGTTGATGCTTATTTTGTGCTATCTCATCATCGCTGATAGTTTTTTTGTGCACGTTGATCCAACAAAGGGTAAGTCAAGACTTAACTTTTTATGAGTTACTGACTGGTATGCATTTATCATTTAACTAGAAGTACAATTTTATGTTATGTTTTATGTCTTGCATGCTCAGTAGAACTGATTTAAATGACTTTGTATCTGTAAAGTTTGGACAAGTTGGTGTTGGTGATAAGATGATTGTAGACTCATATAATAGTTGTATGTGATGTATTTTCAAGTTAGATGAAGCTGTTGCAATATGATTTATCATTTAATGTTGACGTGTTTTCACTTTGATGCTCTCATATTTTGTCTATTTGTGTGTGGAGTAGTTGTTTCTAAAATTTTAATCTTTGTGTTTATTGATTATTATTTAATTGCATTCATATTACTTTTCAGGTACAATGTGATGAAGAACTTTTTTTATGAGTTCATGGATGATATTAGTGTTGGAAGATATTTGGACATATATTTAGGTGCAATGTGAAGACAAACTATGACTTATAAAACGAGTATTCTTTTGTTTCAAGCACATTTGATATATTTGGCTTGTACATACTTTTGTTGAATATTTGCATGGTAGTAAATATTTTAAGCAGGTTTAATATGATATTATTTGGTGTCTTTCGTTATATTATTAATTGATATTTTTTAAATATAAATTGGATGACAAAAGAAATTTGAATATTTAAGATAACGATACAAAATCGTTATCTAAGTGACCAAAAGTGTAATCTAAAGAAACAATACATAATATATTTTACAAGCATTTTATAACAGCAAACAACTGTTATCAATATAATTAAGAAGCGCTTTCTAAACTAACAATACAAAGCGTACAAAATACATTACATAACGCCTACAATCGATATATATACCTTTAAATAGATTACGCTAACAAATCGTTATGTACGTGGAACAAAAATGTAATCTAAGTGTACAATAGATTACATAAAAGTATGAATGGATAGCGGTTTGTACTGTTATGTAAAGTGTATATAGATGACGGGTATATTGCATTATGTTTACATTCTACACCGTTATCTATTTAAAGAATAGATAACAGTGCCGAGCGTTATCTATGAGCGTGTACACATAGATTACAGCAGTATATTTAACACATTTTTGCACGTATAGATAACGGCATTTCGCCGTTATCTATGAGCGAATTTCTTGTAGTGACCACACGCATGTGTATATACTTATACACTTAACATAATCTGTAAATTGTGTTGGGAGAAGGAAATATTCAAACACTCAAGTGGATGAACATGCATGCATTTATGTATTGAATTAAATAAGGAAAGATAATAAAATGAAACACTTCATTGAAAACTATAAGCTATAAACTATGAACTATATAGATATATATGTATCATTACATTGTAAGATAGTAAGCAAATAAAAAGATCTAAGTGTATTACATAAAACACTAGGCTGTGAGCATGTCACGCCCGCTTTCTACTAATTCTAGTAAAGTCGGGAACATGACCAATGAAAGGAATAATGACAAGAGAAAGAAAATAATTATTCCTTTCATAACATAAATAAGGACCAATCCCGTAAATCGGGGAGTCAGAGTCATAAGCTCGTTACATTACATAACAGAATTTAGAGTTTAGTCTCGGATCTATTACATAAAGTCTAGCAGCGGAAAATGCAGGATCGCGTAATAAAATTCTACGTGTATGAAGACACGTAGAACCCCCAAGAGTCAGCTACTATGGAGTCCGACAAAAGCACGACATAGCACCCACGCCTTCTTCATTCTTATCCTGCACGTTTAGAAATACATGCAGGGCTGAGTACAAATTGTACTCAGTAGACACGTGCCGAAATCGCACACATACATATATAACTGTCAAGCCATTCAAGTGAATCATAGGGATTTTGTCTCTAAAGCACCTATGTTCACAAAATCATTTCTTGAGAAAATTCTAGTTTGACTGCAGTCCTAGTTCTTTGTAATCAACCATATCTGAAGTTTCTAGGTGTCGGGGAAGTGGCCACTTCCCACAGACACTTGACCGGTCAACCTTTCGCTGACACACGGTCCATTGTGTACACTAGTTCGAGTGGAGACGCTAATCCACTGGAACCCGAATTCGATTATCATAAAACAGATAGGCATCATACATAAATCGAAAACATTTATGGCAAGTGTTGGGAACCCAAAGTTTTAGTGTTGATGATGGCTTCTCGAAACACACTTAGCTAGTTTAGAACATAATCTGTTCTTCATGTAAAACCAGATCGCTTTAGATAGATTGATCTGTGTTATGTCTCAGATTAGGAGATGACTTAAAATGTAAAGGATATGCTCCTATAGAAGTCATTCTCAACTTAGAATAGGATGAAGGTCAAGATCTCACGTCCAGAAGAGTCGATCTGCTGTAACAGACAGCGACCAGATCGATGACCAGATCGATGCCCACAGCGATGAACCAGAGCGATTGAGTCATCAAGCCATTAGCTGACATCATCCTACACATCATATATACTTGCCACGTCAAGATCAAAGTCCATCCAACAGGGTTTGGAAAGAAGATCTACGTTTTAAACACATAAGGAAAGAGACCGTTAGCAATCTGCTTTCCATAACTCAGAGATTGAGTCAACCTTTCCTATATGGCAAGAACAGATATGAAGGAAATCATTGATTGGCAATATACCATCAATCTCACGCCAATCAACAACGGCTAGAATTTCAATATTCAATGCCTATATAGTTGAAGTCAACAATCTGGAAAAAAAATATAACACACGTGAGCTATACTGCAATTATCTTTCAAGCACTCTGCATTCCAGACTGAGAGCTTCAACATCTTGTGATTCTACATCACACCAACCACCTCGATTCGAGTCTGTCTTGTCGAGAGAAAGGAGATCACCCTGCTAGCTAGTAGTTTTCTAGTGGTAACGTAGAGGTAATCTGTTGTAAAGGGACACGACCCTTCATTCGTGCATAAGTATCACTCTAGTTGTGATTGGTACTTGTGACTCGTTCTCCACGAGTATAAAGAAGCAGAGTATCCTAGTAGTGGATAATCTGGTCTAGTTTTGACCAGATCGTGGACGTAGGGATTTCCCGAACCACGTTAAACAACTGTGTGCTTTACATTTCTGCACTCTTTATATTATCTGTTGTTTATTATTCTAACCCTCTGCACTATCATATAATCTGCATTCTCAAACAATCTACTTAATCGATCTGATTAACTCCTTAAGGTTTTTCTAAACAAGAGCATACACTAAATCCACCATTATTCCGCACTCACTCTACACTCAGGAGGTAATAAGATCACTCTTATTATCTGTTAGGTGTTTACACTTAGAGAGTAATCTGTTTGGACTAAACCAGCTACTGATCTGTATATCGATCTGGTCAGTCATTCCAAGCAATCTCTTGTATAGAATAGCTTGAGCTCTCTAATAAAACGTCAAGTAAACTGAAAAGTTAGTATTTGGTGTATTCCCCCCCCCCCATACACCAAACCTTGCTCTTTCGGGACCAACAAGTGGTATCAGAGCAGTGGTTCAAACTGACCATTGTTTTGTTTCACAGGGTTAAAACCTGCGTGGTCTACTTGAATAGATCTAGGAAAACCTTTTTCATTCACGAGCATTCTGTTTGTTATGGAGTCATCTGTTATCAGGGCTTGCGAAGAATTCTCTATCCAAGGATATAGAGAATGGAGTTTCAGAATCAAAATGTGCCTCAAAGCCCATCACTGCTTGATGTGGAAAGTAATCGAAGAGGGGCCATTGGCAATTACTGAAGAGACCACCCGTATCACAGATACAGGAGCAGTTAAAGAAACTGTTCTAAAAGATCCCAGAAAATACACATCTGAAGAAAGAAGAGAGGCAAATCTCGATGACTTTGCCAAAGGGATCATCTCCAGCACGGTCAAAGGCATACATCTGGCTAAAATCCAAGATCTGGATACTGCCAAAGAGATGTGGGAAGCCTTGAGAGACCTAGCCCTAGGATCTGAAGTGATGATCGAAAACAAGCTGTCTCTAGCCTGCAACAAATACGATGAATTCAAGATGAGACCAGGCGAGACAATAGAACAGATGAAGATGAGATTCACTGGAATTCTCCTAGAGATATCTGCGTTCAAAAAGAACAAATATACTCAAAGGGAGAAGAACATGAAAGTTCTTAGAGCACTTCCACCAAGCTGGGAGATCTATGCTGCAATGCAACCTCTAAGGGCAGACTTCAATGATCTGTCTACTGAAGCCTTATTTGATCATCTCGAAGGTCATGAATGTGACATTCAAAGAATACGAGGACCAGATCATCTGTCCAAAAAGGCAGAAAGCAGCTCAAAGAAAGACAATGAGGTAGCCTTCAAAGCGAAGAGCAAACCCGATGATTCCTCTGAGTCTGCTAATCCAGATGAAGAGAAAGGCTATGACAAACTCTTAAAAGAGTTTGCTATGATTGCTAAACGGATGGACAAGATGGAAACCAGATCGAAGAAATACAGACGTTTCTACAAAGATAACAGAAGGAACTTCAACAGGAAGTATGATAATGATCGACCTGATGACAAAAATGAATCTAAACAGCAGACTACTAAACCAACAAAGACCTCTAGCTCTACAGATTACACTTGTTTTGAATGTGGCAGAACAGGTCACTTCAAAACAGATTGTCCTAATCTGTCCAGAGGCCAAAGAGAAGAACTAAGAGCTAAAAGAGATCGAAAGCTTAAAAATGAGCGCAAAGCCATGATAGCTGAACAGAACTCAAGCAGCTCAAGTCATTTTTCAGACAGTTCATCAGAAAATGATGAGGCTTTCATTGCTGACGACGAAGAAAGCTGGAATGAATGCTATGTAGGCTTAGACAACGGTCTAGATGAAGTTGAGGATCAAAGAACTGCAAGAAGGAGTAAGATAGCAAGAGGAACTATCTGGATTATAGATAGTGGTTGTTCAAAACACATGACTTGTGACAAGAACCTACTGACAGATTACATAGAGAAACCAGGCCCACAGGTCACTTTTGGATGTAATTCAAAAGGATATACCAGAGGGTATGGAAACATTACTGTTGGCAAGACCACAATCTCTAATGTCTCATACGTTGAGGGTCTTAGCCATAATCTGTTTTCTGTAAGTCAATTCTGTGCTAATGGTAATCAGATTGTTTTTGATACTAACAACTGTCTGGTGAAGAATAAGGAAGGAGATGAGATACTCCTTACCGGTAAATTACAGGATAGACTGTACATTGTTCAATGGACAAACCAGATCGAGACCTGCCTAGTCACCAAGACTGTATCAGAAACCAGCTGGTTATGGCATAAGAGATTAAGTCATCTTAATTTCAAATCAATCAACAGGATTGCCAAGGAAAAGTTAGTAGAAGGACTACCAGATCAGGTGTATGATAAAGATCACATATGTGATGCTTGTCAAGCTGGAAAGCAAACCAGATCATCCTTTACAAGCAAAACAGCTCACTCTACATCAAAGATACTAGAGCTGTTACATCTTGATCTATTTGGACCAGTCAAACCACTAAGCATCAATGGGAGAAAGTACACATTGGTAATCATAGATGATTACTCAAGATTCACTTGGGTCATCTTTCTGCTGAAAAAGAAAGAGACCCTAGACAAACTTCCTGATTTTCTACACAAGATCACTAAACAGAAAGAGATGAGTATAACCTCTATCAGAACAGATCGAGGAACAGAATTTCTCAACCAGAAGATTGAAGCATACTGCAACAAGATGGGAATCACTCATCAAACATCTGCTGCTCGAACTCCTCAACAGAATGGAGTAGTTGAGAGAAGAAACAGATCACTCAAAGAAGCAGCTCGCACGATGCTTAATGCTACAAATCTACCGAAGAAATTTTGGGCAGAAGCTATATACACAGCCTGCTATACTCAAAACAGATCATCCATCACACTCAGACATGGAAAGACTCCATATGAAATATGGAACAACAGAAAGCCTAAGATTTCCTATTTTAAAACTTTTGGCTGTTTATGTTACATACACAATAATGGGAAATCTCAGTTGAAAACTTTTGATAGCAAAACAGACCCTGGAATATTCTTAGGATATTCTGATGTCAGCAAAGCCTATCGAGTTTACAATAAGAATTCTCATATTGTGGAAGTAACACCTCATGTTGTATTTGATGAGTCTATTATTGAGTACAGATCACCAGATGAGAAGCAGACAGACAATCAGGTGACAACCAGAAGGATGAATGATTTATTGCTGGAAGATATTCTTATCTGGAATTCAAAGAATGAAGATGAAGAGGATGAAGATTAGGTTCTTTCCAAACGTACACCAATATGCAGTGACACCTATTTTTGTAAAATGTTCAAAATATATCAAAACTCCAAAATAAGTGTCCATTAAAATGTGAGTCAAAAATAGACATCATATATTAGATTTTGGAAAAGAAAATCATAACAAATTGAAAATATAACTAAATTGGTTGATTCAAGTTGGAGAATACTCCTAACTTGATCTAGTATTTTATTATGTACAAACTTAACAAATAATATGAAGAAAAAGAACATAGACAATGAATTACAGAGAGCAGAAATTACAGAGAACAGAAACTACAGAGAGCATAAATTATAGTCATTCATTTTAGGTTAGTTCTAATATTTCATCTACTTTCACAAGCATAAACATCATTCCCAACTTTATTTTTGAATCAATTAAAACTCAACGATCAATTGCATGTAAGTTTGTAAATCTCAATTTCATCTACACATGCACTTGTATTTCATAATTTCTCTCAACTCAAATGAAATTAGGTTTCAATTACAAAGGACAAAGAATGATTCAATAATTTAATCCACATAAAATAAAGTTAATTAAAAAAGTGGAAGTACCTTCTAAATCACAAAGAAGAAAGACGGAGTGTCAGTGACATCAAATTATCTTCTTCTTCTTGGGTATTTTTTTTTAAAGAGATGGGTAGAATTATAGGAGAAATTTGAACGAGGAACGTTCTGCAGAGAGTGAAACTTTATGAAGAAGAAAAATAGCATATTATTTTATTTTATATTCATATATATTCAGGGGCGGATCTATTAAGGGGCTGCATTGGGCTTCAGCCCAGTGCAAGTCCAAATTTTTTAGTGTTATATATGTATATTTTTAAGGCTAAATATACTATTAGCCCACCCCAAAATTTTTATATATGTAAAAAATATAGTGTTTTGAAAATTTTATTTTTTTAGCCCACCTCAAATACAATTTCTGGATCCGCCCCTATATATATCCCTTTACTATGTATTCCATATATTTCATCCCTCCACGTAGCACGCATATACACAATACCACATTGCACATATTATTTTATATCACTAATATATTTAAAGACTTAATTAGTGTAATTAATTAATTAAAAGTAATAATATAATAATGATTAAATATACATTTTATTCTATCTAAAAATTAGTTAAAAACACTAATTTTCAAACACTTCCTACTTTGATCGTTGAATAATTTTAATAAATTATACATGTCGTGTTTTTATCATGAAGATTATATTCTCGATTCTATATTCTTATTGGGATAATCTAATTGTTGAAATTTTTATTTTCCGAGGAGATGACTCAACTTTAATTAAAAACTAAAACAAACACGTGAATTTTTCTGAGTGTTACATATTGTGCCAGTTTTTCTATGATGGGTTATCTTCAAACTACACAATTTATGGTGGATAGTTCGGCCGGAGGGAACATAGCTATTAAGATAGCCAATTTTGAGACACTCATGAGAGAAGTTTCAGGAGTTGTATTTAGTCACTTCTTTCTCTGAGTGTGTGTGATGTATATATATAGATTGACTGATTGCACTGGAAACACAAAATGTAGCAATAGATAGGTATATAGATTTAAAATGCACTTGGTTTTATTATGTTAATTGAAGCAAAATCTAGAAAGGGAGTCTATTTCTGAATTATAAGTATTTTCTTTTTCTACAAGATGTCTTGACATCAAACTGGAATCAATATTCTATAATATACTCTTAAAAGCATCTTTTTTTAAAATACAACTCCATTCGTTCGGCTAAAAGAAGTCATAATGGATCTAACACGAAATTTAAAAAAGTGAAATATCGTGTTTAAAAAAAAGTGAAGGTTTGTACTTTAAGGATAAAATATTTTCATTTTTGAAAAAGTGATCATGAAAAATTTTTATAAAAAAATTCGACGACTTTTAGCAAAACGGGGGAATACATCATTAGAATACTTAAAACAAAAAAACAAGGTTCTCCTCACCTTGTTGTTTATACATTTTTATTTATTTTTTCTTTTTCTTTTTTTTTATCCTTTTATTTTAATATTTTTTTCAACTTTTTAAATAATTTTTGTATTGCTTTTGTTTTACATCCTTTTTAATTTCGTTTTCGTATATACAATTTGATGTTTAAAAAATTATATATAAAAATTCAATTTAATAACAAATTACTATATATATATATATATAGATTAAATGAAGTTTTCATAATTAAAATTATCATAAAACATAAGTATACAAAAATGAAAAAAAAGAACGAAAGACTTGAAGTGAGTCTATGAATCTAATAGTTTTGAACGAACGGAAAAAGTCTAAAAGTTTTCTTTCCTTTCTTTCTCATCTAAGGCTATTGTTCGGACCCATTTATACAGTTGGGATCTCAGAGTTCTATTGGAGACTCATATGCAACCTACGTGTGTTGTGGAGGCCGCCCTTTACCCTATGCGGATGAGTAGGTTTCTTTAATGACAATGGTGTTGGAAGAGGTGGTTTATTTGTTGTTGGTTGTTTCCAAGGTTGGAAAGGCAAGAAATCACCGTTTAATTACATTAATAAAAAATATAAATTAAATTAAATGAATTCCATCAAATAGTATTAGCAACCCAAAATTAATACACATCATTGTTGATGATTATAATTTTGAAGTGCTTACACATGTTGCAAAAATTAGAAACCAAAAAAGGTACTGCCATTGTTCTTGCGCGAAGAGCATCCCAATTGGGCTCCCAACTTTGACCCATAATTTGTACTTTTGTAATTTTTCGAATTTTTGGTGCTATCCATCACATTTTAAGAGTTTTGCAAAATGTTCCATAATGGATGACTTCCAATTTGGGGATCTAATATTTAATTTCAAGTTTTTCATTATTAGTTTTCAATTTAAAATAATATTAAAATTGACATTAATTAAAAATTAAATTGAAATAAAAATTACATTAATCAAAATTATAAAAATTAATACTACTTTTCTCATTTGCTTTTGGCTATCGGAATTTGAGTATTGATCCTGACTTTTTTCCAATAATGCAACGAATTCATCTTTTATTTTATAGCAAATTGAATAGACATAACAAAAATTTGAAATGAGACAATAAAAAGATAAAAGAGACAATTAAAAATGTGTGTGTATATATATTGGGAGGGAGGGAGAGATCAGTTATTGTCCTATTCCTATTAACGTATCCATAGAGATTGAACAACCACTACAAAAAAATGCTAAAATGGCGACGGAATTGGCGACGGAATACTGTTCCGTCGTCTTCTGGCGACGGACTGACGACGGAAATTAACAAATAATGTTAACGACGGACTGGCGACGGACTGGCGACCGTTTTTTTGGCGCGTAAGGTGGCGCCAATGTTAACGACGGACTGGACGACGGACTGGGCCGTCGTCCTCCCAGTCCGTCGTTAGTCCGTCGCCAAGTTTATATTTTTTTTTTATTTAATTTTTATATCGGACGACGGACTGGTCCGTCGCCCAGTCCGTCGTCCCGCCCTATTTATCGGGCAGTAACCATTTTCGCGAAACAGAATACAGCAGCACCTCCCCTCTTCTTTCTCCGACGATTTGAAGCGAAATCCGGCGATTCCAACCTTCCACCGGCCAAAGCAACCCCAGGTATGTGTATTAGTTCGATTTCCCTCCCCCCTCCTCTTAATGTCGACATTATTTTAATTAATTGGCTCCGTTTTTTTGCCCGGAGAAGCACCCCGCCCCTTCTCCTCCTCCTGTTGACGTCGCCCCGCCGCCGCCGCCCAGCCGCCGCCGCTGTCGCCGCCAGGCAGTTCCTCCCCAGGTATGTTACGCCCTATTTTTTTTAAATTTTGTTAATTATTTGCTAATTTTGATTAATTATTTGATAATTTTTAAATTAGTGTTAATTGTGGTTAATTGTTAAATTATTGTGAAATTTAGTTAATTGTTTAATTAGTGTTAATTTTTAATTGTTTGATAATTTTATAAGTATGAGTGTTTAATTAAATTAGTGTTAATTATGTGTTAATTAGTATATATAGGTGTAATTAAATAGTTTCATTATTTAATTAGTTTAATTAAAATTTTAAGTATTTTTTAATTTAATTAGTTTAGTTATTTAAATTAGTATTAATTGATTTTTAATTATATGAATTTACTTAATTAGTTAAATTGTTGATATAGGTTAATTTATTGTTTAATTTGTTTATATTGTTAAGTAATACTATATAGGTTATTGTTTATATTGTGTTAATTGTTTAATTAGTTTAATTGTTTAATTAGTTAATTAGATTAATTATTTAGGTTATGGTTTAAGGTTTAATTAGATTAATTAATTAGCTTTGGTTTAGTGTTTAATTAGATTAATTAATTAGGTTATGGTTTAATTAGGTATTTTAATTGTTAATTATGTAATTATAGTTTGTATTGTTAATTAATATATTATATAGCTATCTAGGTTTAATTACTTTATTTGCTTTAATGTAATTGTTAATTAGTTAATGTCATTTATAGTTAATTTGATAATTATGTGTAATTAATTATGGTTGAATTAAGTAAGGTTATAAGTTTGAATAATTGATTATGTTTAATTGGCTTTCTTGAATTAATTAGCGTTATAAGTTTGAATAATTATTTAGTGTTATAATTGTTTAAATAAGTTAATTTTATAGTTAATTATTTAATTAGTTGAGAATGTTAATTAATATAGCTTTAATTAAGTAATTTAATTGTTTAATAAGTTATTAATTTAGTTAGTTTAATTACTTAATTAGTTTTAGATTGTTAATTAGTGTATATATATAAGATAGTTCCCAACTAGTATATATAAGATAGTTAGTTTAAGTATTTAATTAGTATATATAAGATAGTTTAGATTGCTAATTAGTATATATAAGATAGTTAGTATATAAAACATAGTTTAATTAGTTTAATTAGTTTAGATTGTTAATTAGTATATATAAGATAGTTAGTTTAATTATCTAATTAGTTTAGATTGTTAATTAGTTTAATTTAATTGTTAATTAGTATATGTTAATTAAAATGTAATTACTTTAATTAAATTTGTTTAGGCTCCGCCTTTCGCCTTTTGCTGCCTTCCAGACGGTTCCCTTCGGCGTCGCCTCCTTCGTGAAAGGTAATTGTTTAATTTAATTTGTTAATTAGATTAACTTAATATGTTAATTTACTTAATTAGTTAATTAGTATTAGTTAATTTGTTAATTGAGCGTTAGTTTAATTATATGTTTAAATTGTTTAATTAGGGTTTCTTCAATTACGCCTGTCGTCTCCCGACTCCTCTCTCAGCCTTCCCGAGCCGCCTTTTGCCGCTCCGGCGCTCTCTACTTCGGTGAAAGGTAATAAAATTATAATAATGTACTTATTTAATTACTTAGGTTAATTATATGTAAATAATTAGGTAATTAAATATATTTGGTTAGACGTAATAAATTGTTTAGGTCAAGTTTGTTTAAGATTATTAATTATCTTAATTTAGATTAATGTTGTATTTATATATATATATTATGACATTGGGATAGACATAATTAATTTCTTAAGGATCTTCTCCCTTTGGGATAGATTTTGATTATGTCTTAAGGATCTTCTCCCAATATGTGTAATATTATGTTGTGGTGATTTGATGAGATGCATGTGTTGTGATCTTTTAATTATTATGTACGAATGTTTTGATTATGAAATGTATGTTGGGATATTTTCATGATTGTGTCAGCTGGCTGTTTTGATTAGATTTAGTGATATGGGATATATATTAATTTGGACGCAATCAACTGCAAATCTCCAAAAATGACCAAATTAAATGACCGAAAATAACCAAATGCAATCAAGTGCAAATGAACTTATAATATTCGCCGACAAACCATAATGCTCAACCTGGGACCATAATTTTCAAAATTCGAGTCCTTTATTGTCGTCCACTATTCTACTCCAAATCAACTTATAATGCTCTTCCTCTATTTAACTTCAAATAATTCAACTGAATCATAACACTTTCCTAAGTGAGTCCGTGTTTACACATGTGCAATCTTCATTCAAATTAATTAATGTCTCATTTAATCGACCACTAATATATTCTTGTCCCATCCGTAACTAATGAATTTTTATTTTACTATGTAAATAATTATTAATATTAATCAGGGTTATAAAAATGAGTCGAGATTGGATGTATCTGCGTTTACTTCCGAACGGGGGATTTAATCCGCACTTCCTTGCTGGGCTTGACGAGTTCTTAAGATTTGCAAGTAGTCAGCCTCAGTTAATGGATGGAGAAAAAATCAAGTGTCCGTGTGTGAAGTGTAAGAATATATACTTTAGAAGTACAGATGTTGTACAGCTTCATCTGGCTAAAAAGGGTTTCACACGGGGTTACGAGGTCTGGAGGTTTCATGGTGAAAATGAAATACCTTCATATGCTCAAGAAACACGTGTTGACGTAGATGTAGAACCCGAGGAAGAGTACGGGACATACCACGCGATGGTTCATGATCTCGGGGGTCCCTCTTTCAACAACCCAGATGACACAGAGGAAGATCCAAACGCTACAGCAAAGTTGTTGTACGAGTTGTTGGACGCTGCCGATCAAGAGTTATACCCTGGGTGTAAGAACCACACTCAGTTGTCTTTTGTGGCTCGTCTGATGACTTTGAAGGCCCGTTCTGGGATGCCACAAAAATATTTCAACGAGTTGTGTGTGTTATTGAATGAGGCATTCCCAGACCACCATAAAGTGCCCATGAATTACTACAGCACACAGAAATTGCTACGGGCAATGGGTTTACCTGTAGAAAAGATAGATTCGTGTAGGAATCATTGCATGATCTATTGGGAGGGGGATTCTCATCTTGTGAATTGCAAATTTTGCAATGAAAGCCGATACAAAGATAGGAGTCGGGGACGTAAACAAGTGTCCTTTAAGAAGATGTACTACTTCCCTTTAACACCTCGTTTACAAAGGTTGTATGCATCTAAAGCTACGGCCGGCGACATGATTTGGCATTCAACCTCAGCTGATGATGGTGTTATGCGCCATCCTGCAGATTCGCCGGCGTGGAAGCACTTTAATGTGACTTACCCGGGTTTTGCAGCGGAGCCACGGAATATACGATTAGGACTCTCAACAGATGGTTTTCAACCATTCGGTCAATCGGGACAACAGTACTCATCCTGGCCTGTTATCCTTACTCCTTATAACTTACCTCAGTGGTTGTGCATGAAAGAACAGCACATGTTTCTCACAGTGCTTGTTCCTGGTCCCCGAAATCCAAAAGATAAGATAGATGTTTACCTACAACCACTTATATCTGAACTCAATCAATTGTGGACAGTCGGTGCCCATACTTATGACGTTTCAAGAAGACAAAACTTCCAGATGCACGCAGCATTGATGTGGACCATTAGTGATTTTCCGGCGTACTCGATGTTGTCTGGTTGGAGTACAGCCGGAAGATTAGCTTGTCCTCGATGCATGGAACAAACAGAAGCATTCTCCTTAACACATAGCCGGAAGCAGTCATGGTTTGATACACATCGCAAGTTCCTACCTTACGATCACCAGTTCAGGAGGAATAGGAGGGCCTTTAGAAAGAATAAGATTGTTGCAGATGATCCTCCGGAGAGGAGATCAGGGGAAGAGATACTTTATCAGATTGAAGATTTGGGACTAGTAAAGGTCACCAAAGATTATGATGATAATAACAAGCGCATTTTAAGACAAGTTACCACTGGATGGCGGAAAAAGAGCATCTTTTGGGACCTTCCGTATTGGAGTTCTCTGCTCATTCGACACAATTTAGATGTTATGCATATTGAGAAGAACGTGTTTGACAACATTTTCAATACTGTTATGAATGTCCAAGGCAAGACAAAAGACACGGCAAAGTCGAGGGAGGAACTCAACCTCTATTGTCACAGACCCCAGTTGATGCGTGACCAGTACACTAATAAATATCCTAAGGCATGCTATACACTTGATAAAAAGGAGAGAAAAGTCTTGTGTGAGTGGGTGAAAACCCTTAAGTTTCCTGACGGTTACGTCTCAAATATGGGTAGATGTGTAGACATGAGTAAACTTAAGATGTTTGGGATGAAGAGCCACGACTGTCACGTTTTCATGCAGCGCATACTACCCGTTGCATTTCGAGAATTACTCCCACAAGCTGTTTGGAAGTCCATAACTGAGTTGTGTCTGTTCTTTCGTGATTTGACATCACGAAACATAAAGAGTGACGACATGGAGACACTTAACAATAACATCCCACTGATTTTGTGTAAGCTTGAACGAATCTTTCCACCAAGCTTCTTCGACTCAATGGAACATTTGCCTATCCATCTAGCTGACGAGGCAAGAGATGGAGGACCAGTCCAATATCGATGGATGTACCCATTTGAGAGGTACTTTCTTAAACTAAATCAATTGTGTTTAATAATGTTTCATGAATTTTAACTATGGTTTCATGCTTTCTAAATGAATTATTTCAATACAGATATTTAAGAAAGCTGAAAAATAATGTCAAGAACAAATCAAGCGTTGAGGGATCGATATGTAATGCATACTTAGTGGAGGAAGCCACTGCTTTCTGTTCCTATTATTTTGAGGATCATGTAAGTACGAAACATAGAGAGGTGCCTCGCAACTACGTTGGAGGATGTTCTACTAGTGGGGTAGAAGATCAATCAGACTTGCCTTCTGTATTCAAACTTGCCGGAACTGGTTTTGGAAAAACAACGAAAAGATCGTTGGATCCAAGGGAATACAGAGCTGCGCATCTATACGTACTCCATAATTGCGTGGAGATCGATCCATATATCAAGTAATCTTTTACAAATCATATTATACGACTATTTAATGCAATGTGTGGTTTTTATCAACTAATATGTTCTTTTCTATGAAGGGAATACGAATCACATCTCAGACACTCAAATCCATGGATAACTGACATGGATATTGACAAGAAAATGTCTACAGAATTCCCTGAATGGTTTTGCTCCTATGTGAGTCAAACTTTCACTAAGATACTTGAAATTATTTAATTAAGTACTATATAAAGGACATACAACTCCATAACTTGATAAGTATAAACTTCTGTGTGATGTAGGCACAAAATTGTGTAACTGATCCTGTTATGTGGGACATTGCACGTGGACCTTCACCAATGATTACATCATATCATGGTTATTTGGTGAATGGTTACAAATTTCACACGATATCACATGGAACTCACAAAGCAACTATGAGTAGTGGTGTGTGCATAAAAGCGGGTAACTATGGGGACTCGAGTCAGACGGATTTTTATGGACAATTAGTCGAAGTGTGCGAGCTCACATACCCAGGATTACACAATAAGAAGGTCGTTCTCTTCAAGTGTGACTGGTTCGACACCTCTCCGGCCAGTACAAGGGTTGATACACAGTTCAATTTAGTGTCTGTAAATCATACGCGCAGACTTAGAAAATATGAACCATTTGTATTAGCCATTCAAGCTACACAGGTGTATTACTGTTCATATCCGAGTATGAACCAACAGTGTAGAGAATGGTGGGAAGCTTGTTCTATAAAGGCACGGGCCACTATCGACGAGTCTCGAGCGGATGTGTCTACGTTGGAGTCACCGTTTCAGGAGGATGATGACGCTCATGTGGTAACTACTGTTGATGTAGATGATATTATATCAGTTGCCCGAGACGGTGAACATGTAGAAATTGAAGATGATGATGACCACGTGGACTCTGATAATGTCCTCGAAACAGAAGAAGAAGATGACGAGGATGATGAATATCAAGAGGATGAAGCTTCAGATGACGAAGAAGAAGATGAAGATGAGGAGGATGACTATGAAGATGAAAATGAGGAAGATGAAAATTATAACGATGAAGAGGATTCTCCTTAACACTTTGTGTACAAAACTTAACACATTCGAATTTCAAATTATTAATTATAAATGCAACTTGTTAATTATATGTTCAATATAAACCTTCTACGTATTAATTAATAAGTCTATTATGAATCTTATTTATCTATTTATTTTCAACATAATAGATGTCTTACAGTCGGCGAGAGGATGTGGGGACTCCTCGTGGTAGGGGTTCACGCCGATCACAGCTATCCCTTGGACGGGGTAGTTCCCCGGGCTCATCTTCTGGATATGAGTCCGGGACCGGCGGTTTGAGCCACCATATTGGTGGCATACAGATAGGCGGTCCGTCTTCTGGCTCTGACACCGATGGTCAGAGAGAGCGTAGACCCACAGGAGACGTTGTTCTATCTGTGAGTGAGCTGGGGTACGTAAATGCAATCACATCTTCAATTTTGACAATTATTTAATTAGTTATTCAAAAATCTAACATAAATCAATCTAAAATTACTTATGCAGGGGATTTTACCCGCATGCCGACCCGGCAGATTACATTTGGGAACTATTTAAGATAGTTCCCAACCCGACTGGCTACAGTTGGAAGCTCACGCCTGAGGACGTGAGACAGCGATATTGGGAGGAGTTTAAGGTTCGAAAATTTACTAAAACTTTCAAACTCATTCTTAATTATAACTTATAACTACAATTTCTAACATACATTTTCAATGCTAGAAAAAATTTACTTGGGAACCGGCACTCGATGCCAAGATTCGGGAGTTATGGTATAATAAGATCCGGGAGAGATATAAGGATTATATCTGCGGGATCAAGAGGAGGAGGAATGATCCGCCACCCAGAGGTGGGAAGCCTGGATGGTGGACTGATGATGTGTGGATGGGTTGGCTCGCGTACTGGTCCCGGGATGATGTTGTGGCCAAATCCCAGTCAGCGAGGCGCAACCGGTTGTCTGAGCCTCAGGGACCGGGTACTGGTCCTATCAAGCATAGGGGAGGGGCCAAGTCGGTCATGCAACGAGCTGAGGAAAAGGTACGTAATAATATATTTTAAATAATAATGGTAAGTATGTGGTACAATTTTAATTCATATACACATGTTTCAATGACACAATTCCATTGTGATCTGATGCATAGGATCGTGAGCGGGGAGTAGCTCCGATTTCGTGCATGTTCGACTCCTTCCTGGACGAGCATCGATACGCGGACGGGACATACACCGATCCGAAATCTGAGGCGATAGCGGTAAGTTTTAATTTAAATCTAATATATATATATGTATTAGATTTTCAATATTTATAATATGTATATATACTAACAAATGTTCATTTCTCGTTTACATGCATGCAGACTGAGGTGTTTCGCCGTGCTGACGAGGAGCGGGCCCAGCTACCCGAGGGGGACCACGATGCAGTCGACATCAACGAGCTGTATCTGGAGGTTCTTGGCGGCCCGGACAAGAAGAAGAGGCTGTTCGGCACGGGAGGCGCGGCGAAGGCCCTCAGAGCATCCAGATTCGGGGGATCCTCGTCCACATCACGCGCATCCAGAGACGAGGTCGAGGAGCTGCGGCGCCGAGTCGAGGAGCAGGATCGCGAGCGCCGTGAGTACCTTGCTCAGCAGCAGAGATTGGCTGAGCAGATGGCGGTCATGCAGGCTCAGCATGCCGAGATGATGCGCTGGATGCAGTCTCAGCAGGGAGGTGCACCCTTCTTTCCCTCTTATCAGCCTCCCCCGTCTGATCCCCCTCCCCAGTTTCCTCCTGATGATGACTACGATTCGTAGATGCTACTGATACATTTACTATTATTTTATTTTTTGGTTTGTCGTGGGATGTTACTGATACAAATATTTATTTTGTTCATTATATGAAATCCGCGTTCATTTTGAATTTCATTTGATTGGTTCAATTTTAAATTATTGTTCAATGTTGGATTATGTTTGTATTGTGTGTTATGACACGTTTTAGGTAATGAATAATAAAAAAAGAAAATTAATTATTAAAATAAAAAAAAAATTCTTACCTGGCGACGGACTGCAGTCCGTCGCTAGGTCAACGGTCAACATAAGCTCGCGACGGACTGCAGTCCGTCGCCACTAACGACGGATTAAATCCGTCGTTAGCTTTCCGGCGCCGTCAACGGTCTCCGGCAGTTTCTGACGACGGATTTTAGTCCGTCGTGGCTAAAGACGGATAAATTCCGTCGTTAGTCCGTCGTTAGCTAACGACGGACTGTGTTTTCCGTCGTCCGGGGGGCTAACGACGAACGAAATACAGACGGAAAAAATCCATCGCCAGTCTGTCGCTAAGCCCCCGGGACGACGGATTTCGAGTCCTCACGACGGATTTTTCCGTCGCCAGAAAAGGTGTTTTTTGTAGTGAACAAACACACAATGAGTAATTGCAGAGAACAATCACTATTATCTATGCAACAAATTAGTTGAAGGTTTAATTACCCTAAGGATGTGTTTTAACCTATCCAAATTCACACAATTAATATATTTAACACTTCAACCCAAATTCACATCACAATTGCAACCATAAAATCACACTAGGATATATTATGATAATACGAAAGTTTAATTCTAATTTTTCTAAGTTTTAAGGAAAGTAAATTAGTTATAAAAAGGTGAGAATAGTCTTTATAATTTACCTATTTCTGGTAGGTTTCAAGACATCGATCATGCAATTAATTCCACTAGAACAACTACTAGACAACTAACATGCATTAATATCATGTCTAACATAACACATGAGAATAAAAGCAAAGGAGCATAAATATGATTCAGAAGACAAGATAGATTTCCTCAATCAACCACATAAATTAAGTTAATCATACAAGCCCATCAACTCATTATATAAATAAAACACAAATGATGCTTAAGAAAGCACCCTTATTTGATCAATTGGTGATGAACTTGGCAAGAACTTACATTAAACAAATCTTTAAAAAGTAGCTAACAATAAGGAATTTTAAAAGCTAAGAACTACGATTTAAAGAGTAAATAATTATTAAAAAGGTGCTCAATAAGACTAAGAAAGGAGGTGTTTATAGGGCTCAAAGACAAAGGTGTGACATCCCACATTGTATAAAAGATGCCAACATAGAATAAGTATGAGCTCAATGAACTCTCTAGCAACTTGGTTAACTATTTTGGCAAAGTTACGACGAACATCAAGTCGTTGTTAATGAATCAATTGTGTCATGTAGCGTAACTAGGCTTGTTAATGAGTGGGTAATATCCGGACCAGAACCGTTAAAATAGTTACGGTTCTAGAATCGGAACCGAATTGTTAAATATTGGATACGGACCGGATCCGAACTGTTAACTAAATAAAAACTGGTTCTGGATCGGGAGAATATCTATGGATTTTAACCGGTTCCGGATCCGATACGGATTTTACCAATCCAATGACAAGATTAAATTCAGATGTTAATCGGAACCGGAAAAGTGCAACGAGATATTTAATTTAGGACATGGCAATATAAAAAAAGAATATTAAAAAGGCTAAAATTACATTTTCTACCAACCCATTATGCGACTTATAACTTGTGTAGCACAAGTTACTAATGTCATCGATCAGGGCTAAGTATGGTAATTCAACAAAAATCTGACTAAATTTGTTACAAATTTATAAGTCAGTATCACTCTCGTGGAAATAGAGAATTGAAATATATGAATAATTGCATTTACTGCAAAATTTATGAATTTTATTATGTCGCATATTTGATTTTATAATATTAGACTTATTTGTAAATAATGATATGTGACATTCTCGAATTAGAAATAACAACTGGCGATCAGAGTACACTTAAGATCTAAAATTGAAAATAAGAATAAAAAAATTGATCAGGTCGGGCTAGAACCGGAACCGTACTAGACGGGTCGGATCGAGTCTGGACCGGTCATGTCCGGATTTGGACGGATCTGGAACCAAAACTGGAACCATAACTTTAAAATGAATGGATTTTGACAGGTTCTAGATCCGGTCCGGATTTTACTCACCCATTGATAAGCTTAAGCGTAACGAGCTCCACACGGTGAGCCCGGGGCATTACATAATGATATCAGAATTTACCCCAAGTGAGCTTCATAGGCAATCTAGCATGAGGATTACGACAAGGACATCACATATTTAATGGAGAGAAATTGTGACATCTCATATAAAATAAGGGTCCCACGATCTAAAAAGGTATAGAAAACAAAGCTAAACTTGGAAAATTTGCATACATTATGCATGGCCATGATGGAGCAGCAACGCCCGGTGGATTAAAAGTTTATACCCGGCGCCGATTCAAGAAAGCAGCAGCGAGTCTATGATGGGATTTTAGTTAATATTATTTAGCAGCAATATATTCAGTTATTATTTCTTTTACGGGCTTTTGGCTTATTCATGGGCCTTGGTAGGGTTAGTATATATATTTATGCTTCTGCAGAGCTTAGGGTTTTTTTTATGATTATTGTTGGATTGAGAAGCGTATTATCGCTGGACAGAAGCATTCCGCTTCTTGGCCTCTTTTGAGGATTTATCGTATAATATATTATCTTTCCTCCCGTTTTCACTCTATCAATTTGGTGCGGTGAACGTGGAACTTCTCATGGCGACGCAGAAAGAGAGACTGGAGCAGGTAGAGAAGACGGTAGGGGAAATACAAGCCGCAGTTGGCGGGCTGGAGGTATCGGTGCTGAGCGTCAAGAAAACCCTAGTCGCAATTCTGGAAAAACTACCAGAAAAGGAGCAGGGCAATTCTGGTGGCTCGGACAGTGGTGAAACGACAGCTTCCGCCAGCAGCAGTTCCGCGTATGGACTTGCCTTTGTTTGACGGAACATACCCCATAGCGTGGCTAGCACAGGCGGAAAAATATTTGTTGGTACATCGTACCCCAGCAGAAGGAAAGGTGCAATTGGCGCTGATTGCTATGTCAGGGCGCTCGATGTTTTGGGCACAATGGGTACTGCGACGTTCGACGACCATACCTTGGAACCAATTCGCACGGGAGTTAATAGAACGTTTTGGTGACAGCTCCGCCATTAACACTTATGAAGCCATGCACGTAACCCGTCAGACGGGATCTCTAGAAGACTACCTCTCCCTATTTGAAGAACGAATTGCCCAGCTCCCAACCCTACCTCCGGAGTAACAGTTGGGTATGTTCTTGGGTGGTCTGCAACCATCAATAAGGGATCGCATTCCGGATTCAGAAATGACGGATGTGTTCGCAGCCATTCGATCAACGCGTCGAATAGCTCGGTCTCAAAAAACTTCTCATACACCACGATCGGGGTTCTCTGCAGGAACTTACACGCGGTCCGTCTCATCCTATCACAGCCTACCGGCAAATCAAAATGGGTCACAGCAACCTGGGCAGCGGCCTCAATTTTCCTCGTCGGCATCTTCTGGCCCTCGCGGAGGTCGCAACTCACGACTTAGCCCAGAACAGCAAAAGGAGTATATAGCCAAGGGAAAGTGTTTTAAGTGTGGGGAGCGCTACAGCCCCACGCATAGATGTGCTGCCAAATCACTCATGGTGGTTTTAGAAGCGGACGAGGACGATACGGAGAATGGAACACAGGAGTTAGAGCAGCACCAGGATAAGGAGACTGAAGGTCTGGAATTCCAATCAGAACCACAAACGGAATTACAACAATTACAACTCTCCAGGTTATCCTCGAATGGGTTTGATGGAACCCAAACTTTAAAGCTATTCTGTAAGGTTGGAGATCAGCGACTATTAACAATGGTGGATAGTGGTGCTAGCCACTGTTTTATAGCAGAACATGTCGCTAAGTTTTTGAAACTGTCGGTGGAGCATACGGCGAAATTTTCAGTCATGCTCGGGGATGGCACGACAGTGCGCACTCGTGGAGTTTGTAAGGCAGTCCCTTTTGTCATCTCTGATCACACATTTTATATTACTTGTTATGTCTTTGCCCTCCGCAGTGTTGATGTTATTTTGGGAGTTTCCTGGTTGGCTCAGCTCGGCGATGTGACTGCGAATTGGGCTAAGCTTACTATGGAATTTAAAATCGAGGGCAAGAAGGTGTGTTTACAGGGTGATCCGTCTTTGACCCGAAAAGCTTGTGTTCGCACAGATCTCAAATCTTTCGAGCTAGATGACGAAGCTTGGCTTTTATGGACCATGGATGGGACCAGCTTGTTGTCCGTCACAGTAGAAACAACGCGTGAACAAGCAGAAGTGGAGCAGCTGCTCTCCGAATTTCCAGAGGTCACGTCGCCCCCTTCAGGTCTTCCTCCAGCCCAACCGTACGATCACCGGATAACCTTGCAAGAGGGAACGCCTCCTGTGTCTGTACGCCCATATCGTTACAATCACTTGCAAAAAGATGAAATGGAGAAGTTAGTAGCGGAGATGCTAGAAGCAGGAATTATCCAGCCTAGTAATAGCCCCTACTCTAGTCCGGTTTTACTAGTGCGCAAGAAAGATGGTTCTTGGAGATTTTGTGTGGATTATCGCGCCTTAAACAAGGTGACTGTGGCTGATAAGTATCCGATTCCCGTCATTCAGGAACTCCTCGATGAATTACATGGGGCGAAGTGGTTCACCAAAATTGATTTGAGGGCAGGATATCACCAGATCAGAATCGTGCCTGAGGACATTCCCAAGACAGCTTTTCGCACCCACTCGGGCTACTATGAGTTCTTGGTTATGCCATTTGGCCTTACTAATGCACCGGCGACCTTCCAGTGCCTCATGAATGACATTTTCCGTCCCCACTTACGAAAGTTCGTGTTGGTATTCTTTGATGACATATTGGTTTATAGCACCAGTTGGGCAGAACACATCCTCCATTTGCGCGAGGTACTTAGCATACTTGAGGCTCAGTCTTTGATTATTAATCAAAAGAAGTGTGTTTTAGGAGCATCGCAGGTGGAGTACTTGGGACATATAGTCTCAAGTAAGGGTGTGCAGATGGATCCAGCCAAGGTCGGAGCGGTTTTGAGATGGCCGACTCCTTCGTCTGTCAAGGGATTACGCGGGTTCTTGGGGTTGACAGGCTACTATCGTCGCTTTATTTGCAACTATGGTAAGCTTGCTGCCCCATTAACTGCATTGCTTAAAAAAGATGAAGGAAAGAAGGGATGGAGTTGGTCTGTGGAAGCGGAAGAGGCATTCCAGGTCCTTAAGAAAGCGCTCACTTCAGCCCCAGTTCTACGCATGCCTGATTTCTCTCAACCTTTTGTTATAGAGTGTGATGCATCCTGGCGTGGAATCGGAGCTGTCCTCATGGAAGACCGACAGCCGATAGCATATTTCAGCAAGAGTCTATCTGGACGATTGTTGTCTAAATCAGCGTATGAAAAAGAGCTTATGGCTCTTGTTCTCGCGGTCCAGCACTGGCGCCCTTATTTGATGGGACGTCGTTTCGTGGTTCACACCAACCAACGCAGTTTAAAGCATCTGTTAGCTCAAGCCTTCACCACACTGGCACAACAGAATTGGGCTGCAAAGCTTTTAGGCTTTGACTTTGAGATTGTGTATAAAGAGGGGCGGACTAATAAAGCAGTTGATGCCTTATCGCGAAGGGATGAGGAACTGGAATTGGGAGCAGTGTCGATACCGCGGTGGGTGGATTGGCACGCCCTTCAAGATGCCGTGAAGGCGGACCCAAAATTATCACAGATTGTCACAGTATTGGAGTCTGGACAGCCAGGGCCAAAGCACTATAGTTACTCGCATGGCACACTTTTCTATAAGGGACGAGTTGTCCTTCCAACTGACTCTCCTTGGGCAAAACAGTTACTAGCGGAGTTTCATGCAACCCCAGGAGGCGGTCACTCGGGGGCTTTTCGAACCTATCGCCGATTAGCAGCTATTATTTATTGGCCCGGAATGATGAACTTTGTTACTAAGTATGTGGCTGCGTGTCATGTGTGCCAGAGAAGTAAGTATGAAGCGAAGAGTCCCGCCGGACTACTCAGCCCTCTTCCCCTTCCTAATAAGGTTTGGGAAGATATTAACATGGATTTTATTACTGGATTACCGCGCTCTGGGGGATTTGATTGCATTTTGGTGGTGGTGGATTGATTCTCAAAATACTGTCATTTTATGGGTTTGCGACATCCTTTCACAGCGCGGTCCGTGGCTGAATTGTTTGCGAAGGAGATAGTGCGGCTGCATGGGATGCCAACATCGATTGTATCTGACCGCGACCCTATTTTCTTGAGTATTTTTTGGCGTGAGTTGTTTAAAACAGCAGGAACTACATTACGCATGAGTTCGGCCTATCATCCGGAAACGGATGGCCAATCGGAGGTTATGAACAGATGCCTGGAAACTTATTTGCGTTGTTTTGCTTCTGAGCGGCCTAAGAGTTGGGGGCAGTGGCTTTCTTGGGCTGAGTTTTGTTTTAACACCGGTTACCAGTCAAGTGCTGGCATGACACCTTTTGAGGCAGTGTATGGACGCCCACCTCCCCTGTTGGTTCCTTTTTTGTCGGGGGAAATTAGGGTGCAAGCGGTAGCTGAATCGCTTCGCGAAAGAGACGAGGTGCTGGCTCATTTGCGGGTTCATCTGCAACGTGCGCAGGAGCGAATGTTGCGTGAGGCCAACAAGCATCGCCGACCTTTGGAGTTTGCTGTTGGGGATCGAGTTTATCTCAAATTTCGTCCATACCGGCAGAAGAGTTTATTTTCTGCTCGTTATGCTAAGCTCGCCCCACGTTTTTTTGGACCATTCGAGGTAGCTGCTCGAATTGGTTCAGCAGCGTATCGGCTCAAGCTACCGGATAATTCAAGGGTGCACCCAGTTTTTCACGTTTCTCTGTTAAAGCCGGTAGTGGGCGCAGCGCTGGATTCCCCTATCTTGCCAGGCCGACCCACCGTTTGTTCCAAGTGCTGTGTTGGAGCGTCGTTCGGTGGTCCGTGATGGAGTGACGGTGGAGCAGGTGCTGATTCAGTGGTTCGGATTAGGGTTCGATGAGAGCAGTTGGGTGGATGTGGCAGTTATGCAGGGCCAATTTCCAAATTTCAGCCTTGAGGACAAGGCTGTTCAGTCGCCGGGGGCAATTGATGGAGCAGCAGCGCCCGGTGGATTAAAAGTTTATACCCGGCGCCGATTCAAGAAAGCAGCAGCGAGTCTATGATGGGATTTTAGTTAATATTATTTAGCAGGCAACAATATATTCAGTTATTATTTCTTTTACGGGCTTTTGGCTTATTCATGGGCCTTGGTAGGGTTAGTATATATATTTATATATCTGCAGAGCTTAGGGTTTTTTTATGATTATTGTTGGATTGAGAAGCGTTTTATCGCTGGACAGAAGCATCCCGCTTCTTGGCCTCTTTTGAGGATTTATCGTATAATATATATTATCTTTCCTCCCGTTTTCACTCTATCAGATTTTCATTCTCACATTTTTCCATTTGCATATGCATAGAATGTATCATTCACAGGAATGCTAGAATCGGTAAAAACGTAGTCATTGAAAAGTCGGAGGTAAGGTTTACTCAGAATGCTTACCAGCAGCTGCTGACGTTCTTTATCTAAGACATCTTTTGATTTGTAGGGCGTACAAGAGGCTGACAGAACTTCAGATGGACTTTACATCAGATCGAGTATACCATAATTGTTAATCTTGAAAAATGCAATTATTTAAGATGGAAAGGGAAATGTGATGCAACATTTCATTTTTGTCTCTATTCTGTGGTGGTCAATATCCAAAATATTGTGAATCGTATGTTTTCTGTTACATGAGAAAGAGTATGAAGCACTATTCATCCTCAGAATTAACAGTTCAGCAAAGCAATAGTTTCATTTTGTTTACTTGTTCTTATGATGTTGAATTCTACAACTGTTTTGAAGTCTCAATATTTTCTAACCATGATCATGCTTCCCATACTGGACATGCACAGTTGGATATATCCATTAATTGTTCAAAAGAATAAAAGATGCTAGAACATGATCTCCCTCGACCCTATCTGAAGTTATGGATGTGGCGCGCACTTTCCTTTTTGGGACATGGACCTCATTTAATCCCTTTAACTTTGTTAGAAAATGAAAACTCCATAGCTAAACTACAAAATAAGAGATACAAGAAGGGAAGAAGAAGAATACAAGAACAATATTGTATATTATTCGAAGTGAGTAAAAAGCTTATAGAGATGGTGTATTTATAACAGATCTAGCAATTGTGTTGCTAGTGCATCTAGCCTACCATCTTTGCCACCTCAAGACAAGACAAACTAACTATGTAACCAACTGTAATCTATTCTAACTATTCAGAGATTTACAAAAGCATCTAACGCTAATAACCCTTCACTCTAAAAAATTTTTCCCCTGGTGCCACAACTTATCTAACAAAAAAATCTGGATGGGCCCACTATTTACATTAAATAATACACTTTACACTATGGATCCCTTTCTCTAGCTTTCCACTCATCAGGACTCCTTAAATTTGTGCCACTAAAGTTGTGGCACGAATATAGGGGAGTTCTATTTAGTACTATGAGGAGAAGTTGAGTAATTTCAAGTTGAAGATGGGTATGGCAATGGAAACACTGAGTTACCAAAGATGTTCGACCTCAGAAACATGAACATTGAGTTCTATATTTTTGGGTAAGCATAATATTATAAACAATAGGTGCAAATATGCATATCAATTCTGATCACTGACAAGAACACCAGGTAACATGATATCCATCTACATTTTTCTAGAGGAAATGCAACTATGACCACGTATCATGCTAAGATAGCTTTTCAATGGTTTATGCAAAGGTAGAAATCCTAACCAACATATATATTTCAATGATATCAGTTAATTGTATACTTGACAGAATGTAATAAATCAAGAGTTGAATATTCTGCCTAAAGCAATAATGACACGAAAATATTGATTTCAGCTTGGTAAACATCTAACCTTGTGAAAATGAATGCAACGAACTTGAAGGACATCATTTCCATAGTTCTGCAGCAAGCTTGGTTGAATCCACAAGAGATTCGTTCACATATCCAACTTAATCAACTATTAAGGGTTTGAATTTGTCTAATACCACTTGAAACAATCCAATATATAGTAGTTAGTCATTATCTTCTGTGATCCAAATACAAAACAACGTTTAATAATCTGAAATATACCACAGAATTCAGTACAAATGTACAATCATACCTTATCAACACTGGTGTGTGGAGGTCTTGAAGAAATCATTAAATGAACACTGAAGTGGAGACAAGATAGACTCCCAGATACAAGACTTTAGGAGCTTAGTTTTTCATTGATCTTATCAGATATATTACTTCTGTGCGGATCTTCAATTTATATTAAACAGAGGCCTCTAACACGGACCAAGATCAAACCTGAGAAGCCAGGTTATACTGTATTTAATCATAATTCTCTTCAATTCCACTAATCACTTTGGAACAAAATATATGTCATTCATTGCAAAGGATAAAATCATTGCCAGCTCATGAGCACAGTTATTTCATAGAACTAGTCAAAATATATTACAAGTTATACTTCAAGTATTACATTCTTACTTGAATTTCCATGTGATATATTTTTTTTAGAAAAAGTTACAAAAAGTGGTTTGGTGGCGTAGGCTGCATAGCATTAACATAATTGGACAACATATGACAAGGTGGTAGTCTCCCAATTAAGTAGCTTGAAATGCAAATAACTACTTTATTTGCATGCAGTATAAATTACTACAAGAACATCTAGTGAAAGTCTCACTCACAAAAGCTGAATTTGACCACACATTAGCTCTTGCCTTATTCTCATGGATATTCAATCGAAAACAATTTACCTTGTTTCCATTGAACAATCAATGCTGAAACGAATAAGATTACAAAGGCTTAAAAATGCCATCCTTTAGCTCTCCAGTATCTTTGAGCATTTTCATTAAGACGAGCCTTTCTCAACTTCAGAAACAGCTTGTAAGCCATCTCAACTTTATTTGAATCCATCAACTTATTGTTCAATTTGCTACAAATCATTCTGCTGGGGAAGAATCCCTTGCTAATAGATTCCTCCATAACCATAACAGCAGAATCGAGCTTCCCTGTGTTGCAGAGGCCATTAATGAGATACTCATAAACCTGCATATCACAAGCATAGCCACTTTGTTGCATCTCCTCCCATACATTAAACAGTATTCCACATTTTCCGAACCTCGATAATCTCATTAATAGCAACTTATAGGCAGTGAGAGACATTCTACATCCTGCTTTTCTTGCCTTCTTATACACAATCAAGGCAGCATAAGGTGGACCGTAGGCACACAAACGTTTCATAATTTCAGTCAACATTCCCGTTGAAGGAATTACACCTTGACCAAGCATCACATCCACCAATTCAATGGCATCAGAAACTCTTCTGCTTTTGAGAAAACATAATATTATCCTAGCATAAGTGTCCACATTTGGTTCAAAACTATCTCTCAGCATCCCTTCATAGTACTTCAACGCCCCATCGATATCATGATTAGCAATGCAATTAAAAATCATAGCATTATAGACCTCAGTACTTAATGCACTCACTTTCCCCTCCAAGTGCTTGAAAATCCTAACAGCATCATCAAACCTACCAGCTCTGCCAAACCCCTCGATTACATAGCTATGAGTAACAGAATTAGGATCAACTCCCTCATCCACCATTATCTTCAAATACTTCTCAACTTCAGTAACTTTACCAAGCTTCGACCACCCCCCTATGATAGTATTGTACATTGAAGTATCACATTGCACCTTCCCTTTCATTCTGTTAAACAACAAACAAGCCGTTCCAACATGTGATCGCAGAGAAAAACAACTTAATGCAACACTCAAATTTTCCTCATTACATTCTAATCCATATTTCTCCAATTCCCCAAAAACTCTAGTCGCTTTAGTGACTCGGTGAGCGCGAAGGTAGCTATCCATAACAATGTAAAGGGTGTCTGAATTCGAACTCACCCCTTTGTTCCCCATATCTTTTAGCATTTCCATCATATGGGCAAAGAACTTCCTCCTACCCAATGCTTTAATTGCTACATGAAAGGGGCCAACGCCTTTTGACAAATTTGGCTGCTCAATTGCCCAATTGAAAAACATTACCATTGCTTCACCACTTAACTCCCCACTATTCAATACTTTACCAAATACTTCATCACTCAATTCTACATCAACTCCTCCCAATGCATGATGAATCACAGTTTTGCTGGAAAGTTTCTGCAGGAAAATTCCCCGGAGCTTATCTTCAGGAGGCAGAAAATTGTCAACGGCCGGAATTTCCAATTGATTGCAAGAGAAATCTACACTGCTAGAATTGCGGATAGATATGGGCAAAATATCAGAGAGCTGATTCAGTATACGGCCCTCTTCGCTGCGAGAATTATTCTTGTTTATGGTATCTATGGCAAGTTGTTCTGTCGAATAACGAAATGTGAAAACCAGATAGGGATGATGGAGCAGCAGTGAGCTGCACCTGAGCTTGTTTGATAAAATTCCTCTAGCAAACATCATCTTGATTAACAACACATTTTTGATCAAATTCTTGCAATTCTGTGCTCAAAGAACAAAAATAATTAGTGTAACAAAATGGGATAGGCACTCCATACATCTAGTAATCTATATCTATCTCTCTGTAAACAGTTTCTATTTCCTCCTAAGAGTTTTATATAATTATTTACTATATTGAAACACAATGCTGAGCACTTTTCAACAATTGCTTTTCTGTTTTTCTGTCAATGCCAATGGTACCTCCAGACTATGTGTCCCCCAGATTGAGTGTATAACTAAATAAACACTTCCACATAAATTTAAAAAAAAAGGAAAAAAGAATTAAATATCAAACAGGTCCATATTTTCCTCCTAATTCGGATCTAATGCCAATGGTACCTCCAGACTATGTGTCCCCCAGATTGAGTGTATAACTAAATAAACACTTCCACATAAATTTAAAAAAAAAAGGAAAAAAGAATTAAATATCAAACAGGTCCATATTTTCCTCCTAATTCGGATCTAGAGTCTATTTATATAAAACGGCATATTGAGAAACTTTGCATTTGAAAAAATCAGTTACCAGCAGTTCCAACTACCCAACTCACCCATCATTCAATAATTGAAGAAGACGTTCCATCTCAACTTCTCAAGATAGTCAATGTTGTTTATGATTTTTGAAGTACAATTATCAAAGGAAGAGATAGATCCATTCTGTTTTGGGGTAAGAGAGACTGAGAGAGAAGTAACTAGTTTCAAGGGAAGAATATCAAGGGTAATAATAAGGGCATCTCAATAATATTGAACAAAAAAAGTAATAAATAAAAAAAATTACTTTATTGCCTTCTGCATTTTTAAGCGGATGGAGAGGAAAAGGCACAAGCAAATGCAAGTAAATTAAAAAGGATATATTTATATGGAAGGCGTTCAACATATCTTTTTTATTTATATTTTATATATTCATCATATTCACATGCTTTTTCTCCAACGAATATTTTCGTGCAAATTAGAACTCCTTATATATATATATATATCAACATTAATATCAAAATAAATCATGTTCAGGTTCATAAGCTGGCATTCAATCATATGCATATTGGATGAGAAATAATATAGAACAAAGAAGTTAAGAACTACATTATTCTTCTCAAAAAAGAACAGAACAGTATGAAGGTGTGTGATTGATATGTAGGTTTTAAATCATTAAAAAATCTTCAGCTACATTACCTTAATTATATATATATTGTGCGTACTATGTTGACTCGACATATACAAAGGTATAAGTGTTAAATATACATTTTAATATAGCATCATGTATTTATATAATCATTTTCAAGAAATATTTTAAATTTACATTATTCATGTTCAATCGTTCATAAACCATTTTTAGGCATATACAACAGTATTGCAGGATAAAAAATTGTTAGATATCATATAATTTTGTTATTTTAATTTTGTAGATATTCATTAGAATCATTTAAAGTGATACATAATTTCTTTCTACAAACTATAACTTCTCAACCACAACTAAATTTTTTTGTCATTTGTTATAGTTATATATAAATCAATGAATATATAAATAAAAGGAATCATAAAATAATCATTGCAAAGCATCGACATGGGGTAAGCGTTCTAGTATACCTGCATAAACAGAGCTATATTACAGAATTTGGTGCATATATATATTAGTAGAAGGTCCCTACTACATATTTAATATAAGGGAAATAGTGTGTATATTATATTTAAAATCATAAGAAATTTGATAGTGAACAAGCCAAGCCTAACAATTTACAAGGGACATATTTTAAGTTTTTGAAAGCAATTATTGTAATGGTACTTTGGCACTTGGATTCCTGTATGCTAGAATCCTTCACAAGACAAATATTATCAACCAAGACACACCTCTTATTTTTTAAAGAAATTGAGTATGCCTAAATCCTTTGAATAAGGAAGGCGGGAAAATTATAAATCAAGTGAAACAATATTTGTTTCTATGTTATTTGAGTGAGTTGTAACTCATCAAATTAGAAGAGCAGAGATCAATCGTGGAGACAAGAGTATCAAGAACAAAAATATCAAGAACTTAAAATGATCAAAATTAGATGAAGACAACTTAGAGTATGACAAGTGATGAAGTGGGCTGGTCAAGTTCCTTAAAAACAGAAATTAAGTAGTAGTCACCACTCAAATGTTGTAGATGAGAAATGGAATATATAATCCCAACTACATTGCATATAAGACAGAGAAGAAGAAATATTGAACTAATTAGAATTCATGCTTTTGTCACTACAAATGGATAGATTCTTCTTTCCTTAGGCAATGTGTGGAAAATTTATACACTTTATAGTAAAACAAGATAATAAAACTATGCATTTCTTTAACAGATTTATAAACTATTAACCAAAAAAATCAGAACAATATATGAAAAGCAATCAATAGCGATAAATGTCTAGAAACTTACATTAACCTTTCATTCAAGCATTTCATCGAACAGCGAGAGTACAACAATATTCACCATGGAACTCAACAGCCTGAAATTAATCAACAAACACAACAATATTTTCAGTGCTTCTCTGCTTCAACAATTGTTTATCTCTCGATTGGGAAAATGGGGATGGATTTAAGATTTTGATAATGTTGGAGTAAAGCGTTCGTAGAGGTTTATCTCTATACCCAAACTACAATATAAAAATGCTTGACCAACAAAAGGAGAAGGAAAAGAGAAAGAGAAAACTATATATATATAGTGTCCTAATAATGTGATTTCCATAGAAAATAAAAATAAAAATAATAATAAAAATAAATGATCATCTTAATGGAGAGAGAGGAATCTATCTATCTACGCTACAGTATAATTGGTCAAATAATAATTATATTTTAATTAAAAAATTTATTTTATTATAATTGTAATACATTTAATCACTTTAAGATGTAATTTAAAAAGTTGAATTTTTTTGTTTTTGCCAAAATTTAATTATTTTGACCAAATAAAACAATGAATATTTAAATTTAATTATTTTGACCAAATAAAACAATGAATATTTAGTTGGATAAAATATTTATTTGATCGATTAATCAAATAATTAATGCTATATGTATTAAAAATTATATTATTAACAAATGAATATTTAGTTGGATAAAATCTTTATTTGATCAATTCAAATATGATTAATGTTATATGTATTAAAAATTATATTATTAATGAATCAAAAGTATGGATCGGTATGAGTCATACAACATACATGAATATGTGTATAATTTAACAATATGATAATTTTATAAAAAGAAATATATTTACAAGTTAGCTCAATAGAGTTTGAGACATTGAGCCAATTAAAATAAGTCAATATTTATAAATATTAATCTCTTTTTTTTTGGTTTTTTCCTATTGATTTTTGACAATTTGATCTTATTTTATTATTCTTTATTTTTGTATAATCATTTGCGGTTAGATTGGTCGAGTTTATCGGTTTTCTTTAAATTATAATTTGATTTTAACAATTAATTGACAAATCATATAGTAGATTGTTGCATATTAAATCTAAATGTGTAATGATTAGTTCTACATATTATTTATTTTATAATTTATTAGTCATACTTCTAAATTTATTTGATATTACATCAATATATCAATAGAATAATTTATATAATAAACTAACAAATTAATTTTTTCCATATTGAAAAGTTATTGAACTTAATTAATATAAGAATTATATAAAAAGAATAAATATATGTACTCTAAAACCCACCACCCACCATCTATTGGACATCCATCAACCAGCTACTTGTAGATATTCATTACTTGTGAAAAATATAATATTAAAATTTAAGAGATATTATATATAATTTTAGGTCACTACTCGTGTGTGTCGTATCTGATTGTCATTCTTACTTTTGACCCACATAAATATTTTATCCGAAAAAAATTCATTACATGATTTGATTAAATAATTAATTTTTTATCAAACAAATAAAGAGTTAAATTTTAAAATCTTATTTTTAAATTATGACATAAAGTAATTATGTACTAATAAATTTTACACGGGATGAGTCTTCATTTAACACGTATATTTTTCAATGATATAATTTTTAGGTAGCACGGATTTGCAATTATGTTAAGAAATTATAAGGTAACGTGATTTTTTATCAATACATTATACATAAGATAAATTTTTGTAAATAATATTTATAATAATTTATTAATTTATATCACTTTTAAATAATAAAAAAATAGGTTAAAATAGTCATTTTAATATAACAAATTCAAATTTTAACCACCTAAAATGTTTTAGAAAAATATAGTCATTACGTATTTAGGTTTCCTCAATTATTCCTTACTAACAATATCTTTTTCTTATAGCTAATATTCCCCCCGTCCATGAAAAATGTTCTTAATTTGATCCGGTGCGGGTTTTAATGTAGTGCTTTTGACTTTAATGATGATATGTAGTGAGTGGAATGAGAGTCACACTTGATATATTGTACTATATTAAATTGTGTTGTGTGTAGTTAGTGGATCTTGGGTCCCACTTAATGTATTATATTAAATTGAGTTGTGTGTAGAGAGTGTGGTTGGTCCACTTACTATAAATGAAAATTTTAAGTAGGAAGAAGTTTTGTGGACGGAGGGAGTAATTCGCAAATACAAGTGATTAGATTTTTTTATTTCTGTATTTATGGTTATTATTTGAGTTTGTTATATATTATAGAATGTCTTTAAATATATTATACATTTATACTCCCTCCGTCCGCGAAATAGCTTCCCACTTTGACCGGATACGGGTTTTAATAAATGTTTTGACTTTAGTAGGTAATGTGTAATGTGTAGTGAGTAGTGTATATCAGTGGAGTATGGGTCCACATTATTGATGATGTGTAGTGTGTAGTGAGAGGAGTATGAGTCCACATTATTTATGATGTGTAGTGTGTAGTGTGTAGTGAGTGGAGTATGTGCCCACATTGATGATGTATATTGAGTGTAGTGTGTAGTGAGTGGAGTATGGGCCCACATTGATGATGTATATTGAGTGTAGTGTGCCGTGAGTGAAGTATGGAGCCCACATTAATGATGATGTATATTGAGTGTAGTGTGTAGTTAGTGGAGCATGGGGCGCACATTATAGCGGAGTATGGGTAAATATAATGGTTGCCAAAAATAGAAAGTTAAAGTGAGAAGATATCGTGGACGGTCGATAAGGAAATATGGGAAGATATTTCGTGGACGGAGGGAGTAACATTTTTAATAATTATATAACTCAAGTTTTTAAATAAATTATAACATTTTTAATAATTAAATTTTTTGTTAAATATATTATTTCAAAAAAATATTTAAAATTTTATATTACTCCCTCTGTCCATTGAAATTGTTTACATTTTGTCTTTTTGGGATGTCTACGAAAATGGTTTACATTTGAAATTTTCTTTTTATAGCAAGTGGACCCATTACACCCACTACACACAACTCAATTTAAAACAATAATTTAAGTGAGACTCAAACTCCACTAGCTACTCGCGACCGGTTTAAAACAATATATGGAGTGAGACTCTAACTCCACTCACTACACATTCCCATTAAAGTCAAAACGCAATATTAAAACCCGTGCCGGGTCAAACCGTAACCCATTTTCATGGACGGATGGAGTATAAGACTATGTTCTCTTTGAAGGATAAATTTATCCCATAAAAATATGGGATAAGAATATAATTAACCTTTAAACCCTTCTTTTTATCCATACATTTTATCTAAATAATAATTAAATTATTATTTTTCTCTTTTATCTCGATTGGATAATATTACAAAATGCGAATTAAGGCGCACACACAAGTCACATAAACTCAAGGTTTAACATAGATTTTATTCCATACTCGTTATATATGGACTACATGTCCATAGACGACCTACTACAAGAAAAGACAAAACAAGAAATCTAATTAGTATTACACTCAATCCCATCATATATAGGTACGAGAATCTATATATTCCATGCATGCCTTAATTCATAAAAGCATGCGCTATACAATATTGGGTTTAGACTTTAGCGATATAAAGCATTAATCCCATTAATATCATCTGCATGCAAATTCTTAGTAATAAATGGAAGCAAACATGATTGCTTCTCTAACCGAGCTGTGGCCGAGGCCCAAGAGGTGTCCGATTTCATGGATATATAGCGATCGTTTCCAAGTCGAAAGCATTGGGAGCCCCAGCAGTAGACCAACGCTCGTCGGCATCGTAATGGAACCATCCATTCTGGGGGTGAGAAGGCATGAGCTAGGACTCCGCCGGGGCCATCATCGCCATGCTGGCGGCGGTGGAACTCTATCACAAGGTCAGAATTCTGGTGGCTGCGGCACGTGCGAAGGTGAAGCGCGTGGCGGCATCCCTTTTCTGGAAGGCACGTGCCACCAGGTCGATGGCTTGTGCGGGGAAGTTCGCCGGGAAAGAAACTGAAGGGAGCTAGAGCCACTGTGTGGAGGGTGTTCGAGCTCGATCGCTTCTTTTGACGAATTTGCATGTAGTTTGTGCCGTTCTCGATGTCGGGGACCCCGCAGCGAGGGGTCGTCATTGTTGATATGGTTTTGACGTCAACGATGCCCGACGGTTTGATATGGTAGTTTTTTTGGTAGGTTTTGACGGCCGACTCTAGGGTTTTGTCGAAATCGTCGTCGGCATGATCTCCGTTGGGATATTTGAGGTAACCGAATTTCTCGACATAGGATTTGAGCTCGTGGACTTCTTTAGTGTGGTTTCCCTTGTGACAGCCTTTTAATTTCTTGATGAAATCGAAAGGTGAGGTGTTTTTGTCACTTGGGGTTGTTCCTCTTGGCATTGGCCAATTGGAGCAAGTAGTAGGAAAGTGAGGAACAAAAATGGGATGAGGTGAAAAAAGTATCTTAGAATTAGCCATGAATGAGTACTCGAAATAAAACTAGGAGGGTGTTTGCTAAGCTTATTTTAATGAGCTTATAAATTATTGGAAAAACTTATAAGTTGTGGTGGAGCTACTTATTTTTTTAATAGCTTATAAGCTCCAAGAGCTTAGTTTTACAGCTTATAAGCTCTCAAAAAATTTAATTTGCTAAACACTTTGAAATAGTAAGCTTTTAAACAACTTATAAGCTCTTTTAAGGAGTTTATAAGCTTACCCAAACACCCCTAGATCTATGAATAGGAATTTGTGAAGAAGATTGTGTTTGATACATGCTAAAGCCATTGTTATACCCTATTTATAGACTTGCGAAACGGGAAAAAAACGTTAAACTTTGATTGATTTATTTATCAGTTATCTTGAACTTAGCCCAAGTAGATTAAATCTTGATCCAAGTGATTAAATAGATTTTAGCCCAACTAAATCAATTAAGTGAGCCCATTCTTATTAATAGATCAAGCCCAATTAAATGTGTCATTTGGCCCATCAATTTGTTAACTCTCGGCCCAATAGAATTTATAACTCCCGCTACCGTGCTACATGTTCTTGGTGAGTCCTCCTCCCTCACTTTCTGATTGTAGCGCACACACCATACTGCTCTCCTCCTCTCCAAATTTTTGTATGTCTCAACTTACAATTTTGTTTTCTTTTTCTCTGGGAATTTGCAGTTACAACCCCCTTACTACAGTCCCTTCCATTGTTAAATTTATGTTCTGTTTGCTTTAATTAAAGGAATGGTTTGAGGAGGGGTTGGAATGGCTCGATGGTGGGGCGTGGTTCTTGATTTGGGAACTGCCGTGGGGGCTTGGTTATGAACTTGTAAATTTAAGAGAGGTGGAATAGATTTATTTCAGTTTTAGTTTCAAATATTTTTCTGATTTATGTTTGTTCTTTTGCCTTGAGGAAGTTGATTTTGGACGGGGTTAGGACTGGAAAGGAGTGGATTCGAGCTAGACGACTTGGTGAAACTTTGTCCTTTCGGACAGCCGTGGCTGGCCCGGCCATGGAGACCCAAAAGGGTGGCTCACCGCTGGGGTCCGGCACCCAGCAGATAAGTCTGCCTCCCTTCTCTTATTACTCTCTATTAAGCTTTATGTTTGGGTGGATAAGTTGGATTTTTGTTTCAATCTCTATTTCTTTTAAATTTTGGTTGCAGTGTGTTTCATAAGGCTATAGGTTTTGTTTCAAAAATTTCTTACAGGACTTGTCTATATTAGGGAATCAAGCACATATTCATGTATATGAAGGTTGTGAATCCGAGCATGCTCTTCTACAAGTCTATGTTCTGGAATCATAAAAAAAATAAGAGCTTTGAGTTCTAAATTGTTAAGGTCTTATGCTTCCTCTTAAGTGAGAAGTTTCTTCTAAGCATGATATGTTCTAGGTTCTTCTAAGTATTAGAGTTCTATCTTTGGTAGATTAAATCTCGAAGATGGAGTTCACAATAACTAATAAGCATGCTATGTTTTCATCTAAGTTCAAATGCTAAAATTCTAAGTTTGAATGATGAGGTCTCTGTCTCGAAGTCTTACCTTAGGAGCTGGGACAAATCTGGTCTTGGTCTGGACAGGTTTGTTCCTTCTCTTATTCTTCTTGAGAGTGAATGCTATGTGTGATCCTTAGAAGGAATTCTCTAGACTGATTCACAGATTCTCCTCCTAAGCTCCTCTCCAGGTGTTTTAGATTTCCCCTTAAGTAGTTCTAGGTTGCTTGAAGTTGACAGGTTTTCTCCAGCCTTTACTCCTTGCTGAGCTTTAAGTGTGGAATGTATCTATGTGGTGTTTTGAGTGAGTTTCTGGGGTGTGGAAGAGTCCATCCCATAAGGGAATGGCCACCTATTTATAGTGTAGAGCTGGTTTGACAATATTTGCAACATCATCAGAATCTCATCTAATATGTTCTAATATCTTTGTTTTGTATCATGTTGTAGGGTGTCACATAGAAGAATGGCTGGATTGCAGTGTACAACTGGATAATTTCTCAATGCTTCTATCTATGTTGCAGATACATCTTGGTAAGGGGGTTTGAATTTGTCCTTACTATGTTCAGAGGGAGAGGTTTCCTCTGAGTGTTTTGGCCTGCTCTCTTCTCCCTACTCAAAATTTTTCCACTTTCTCTAATAAGTGTTGATTCCTTTTTCTGCATGGTTTGTTCTAATTTGTTTCATTCTATTTTAAGGTTTTTCTTCTCACTTCCTATTGCAGTCCCTATCCTAGGCATAGCAGATCCTAATTGTCCTCTCATTTCATTTTCTAACATTGTTTCTTGTTTCTTCTTACAGGTTTTTCGATGGCTCATGTGATAGAGCAAAAGTTGCCCTTTCTCCTAGACATAGGCAGCAAGATCCTCTGCTTCCTCCCTTGCAGCCTGTCTCTCTCTCTTTTCTTAATTCACTCTTTAGTCCATTCTTCTATTCAGATTCTTAGTTTGTTTTGTTACTCGAAATAGAAGATCTTATGCATTGTCTTGGACATCTAATACTGTTTTGTAATATGGAAATCTTCAGCTACGAAGCTAGTGTGTATGTCTCATTGGTACAGGTTTATTTTTTGTCCTATTGTAAAGCTTGTATTCCTGTAATGAACAAAACTTATCCATTCCACACTAATATATATATATATATATATATATATATATATACACATCGATTTTGTGTCTTCTAAAATTTTACTTTGTTGCACCAACATAAGAATCGCCATTAATAAAGCTGTGAATAATGCTAATTATCATTTCCACTAATAGCATTGATCATGATAAGTCATTAATTATTATTAGTGGTTCCAAAAATCACCATTTAATAAAGGTGCTTGCTATTGAGTAATATTCACTCATCCTTAATATAATTAGCTCATGTATGTCATAGCTTTATACCTCTATAAGGTCATTGTTCACATCTATGTGATTTGCTACTAATTTATAATTAGCGACACCGGCTCATGTTTAAAGATTCGAATGCATCAAATTATTAATCCCATGAAAAGATAACATCAAATTACAATCAATCACCACTAACGGCTCATCCTCTCTTAATCTACGAGACTCGGTCTCGTAAATCAGTACAAATTCGTAAATGTGAAAAATTTTGCTAATTTATTCGGGAGTAAAAAGTCGGGGCATTACAATTTTATACTTTTACCTACTCGATGGTATTTAAAAATTAATAATGAAGATAAATAGGAATGATGAATTGTGGTGAATTGGTGATGACACATAAACCATGAATTAAGGAGATACCTCCAATATATATGTATTCATTTAATATATATATATATATATATATATATAGATTGTAAATTAAAAATTATGTTGAAAATTTTATAGTTCAATTTTATTTAATGTTTAATATAAATTGATGAAGTATTAAAATGTCCATTAATTTTTAGGTAAATTATTAAATTTTTATTAAAAATTTTATGCAATTTTATTCCATGGAGGATGATTATGGTAGGTAAATTGATTTTTGGATGAAAATTAATTTTAGTGAATTTTTAAATTTTAAAATTCAAAAAAAATGAGAAAAATCCAAAATTAAAATGGAGTGATTTGAAGAAGGGTGGTGCTGATGTGGCACACATTGTTCCAATTTGTATTATAGTATAGATTAGTGGGCTTGACATTTACTCTATATTAATGGGTCAGGAGTGCTCTATTTTCTTTACTAAATAGTATACCATTTAAGTGAATTACATCTCATTTATATAAAATTAGGACTAAATAAAACAAGATAAGTATAAATAATAAAGTTGATTAATTATATAATGAGCTAATATTTGACAAATCTCAAATTTTATTTTGAGTTCGTAGTAGAACTCTCTATATACTCTTACGCTTTTTAAATAAATACATTTACGTTGACGATCAAACAAGGAATGTGGATTGCAATGTCAATATAGTAATAAGATAAGTGATTATCCTTCTACCAGGTGGGCAAAATGATCAATGTTACTTAAGAGCTTTATTTTTAAAGAGCGGTGTTTTACACGAATGGAAGATCGATATCTTCTGATAGTAATGCTAACGAAAATGATTTTGTAAATATATGAATATTTCCAAGTCTCCTATGATATATTATTATGAGAATGCATGTCTATCTTTGAAACAATTAACAAAAATACCCACTTCTCATAAACTTTATTCTTTCTACTCACTTTTATAAAAGTTATCATTCTATACCCACTTTAGTTGTTAAATGTCTCAAATACCCTCAACCAAAGTAAGAGAGATGATAATGTTAACTTGTGCACAATTGGGATTGCACGGTTGTTTATTCGTGTACGATTTGAGTTACACGGTTGGGTTATTGATATACCATTTGCAAATGATATTTATTTTTCTATTCTTTTCAATGGCGGTGGAAGATGTCTTGACAGCATATGTGATACGTCATAGTAGATCATGAGATCAATTGAATTACATAGGCGGAGATGAAATACTTTTATACATGTCATTGGATCAAATTTCTCGTGAAAATCTAATAAGATATTTGTGAACATGTGAATAATGACAAATATTCCAACTATTTGTTGTTTTACCCCACAAAAATGAGTGATAATCATAAAATAAAAGGTTGATTTGAAGAATGATACAAATTTGCTTCGATTACTCGTGGAACAAAATGATGATTCTGTTGTATAAGTGATTCAAAAATGCATTTCACCATATGCACATTACATCGATAATAAAAATGTGCATCAAATGAGACTAATTTAGATCAGATTATACCGCATGTGGATGAGTCTGAGTCGTTTGAGAATTTTCTAGTCCTTGGATAATGACCTACGGACATAAGACGATGATGAAGATGATGAGAGACATAAAGAGATATTTAATTCACTATCTCATGAATTCAGTGCTTGTGTTCGCCAACTAAAAAGAATTGTAACATTTGTCGTTATTCAGATTACGACATTAGAAAATGTCTAATATAATTTTAGATGAGTAAATATGATGTTTTTATTATTTTATTTTGTAATTTTCAAAACTTATACTTCACGTTTGCTTTCGTTTGGATCTATATGTGGTATAATATAGCATTTTCATTTGTTTTTAAATCAATTCGAAATTGAAATGAGTTTTTGGAATTAAATCAGACATAGATGGAAGGAAAATAAGGTGTTGGGAACCTTTTTGATGCTTGTAGAAATCATTATTTATATGTTTTGATAATGCGAAACCATATTATATATGCATGATATTAAACTGTGCTTACGCTTTAATGTTTATTGATGATTATGTATTTATGCTTTATTTGTGTCTAGAATAGATAGACTCAACAGATGGTTAAGTGTAAGGACAGATCGATGAAAGACAGATCGTGTCCATAGGAACCATCTGTGTTCTCAATAGTAGATCAGCTAACATGTAAGATCAGGTTAAGTTAAAATGTGAGAACAGATTGATATAACGATCTGTTCATAGGACTAACCTGATCCATCTAGACTTAGTTTTATAGCATCTTATTTATAGCACAGCATGACAGCATTACTACCTAGGACAGATCAATATGAAAATCAAGAAGCAGAGAGAGAGAGAGAGAGAGTCAACCTTGTATCAAACAGGTTGACATTGAGATAGATGGACAGCTAGCTGTTTATGAAGTCAACAGCTAGACTTCAACAGCTAGTGAATTCTAACAGCAAGTGATCAACAGCTAGACTTCAACAGATAGTGATCAACAGCTAGTGATCAACAACAAGTGATCAACAGCTAGACTTCAACAGCTAGTGATCAACAGCTAGACTTCAACAGATAGTGATCAACAGCTAGTGATCAACAGCAAGTGATCAGCAACTAGACTTCAACAGCTAGTGATCAACAGCAAGTGATCAACAGATAGTGATCAATAGCAAGTGATCAACAGCTAGACTCCAACAGCTAGTGATCAACAACAAGTGATCAACAGATAGTGATCAACAGCTAGTGATCAACAGCAAGTGATCAACAGCTAGACTTCAACAGCTAGTGATCAACAGCAAGTGATCAACAGCTAGTGATCAACAGCTAGACTTCAACAGCTAGTGATCAACAACAAGTGATCAACAGCTAGACTTCAACAGCTAGTAAATTCTAACAGCAAGTGAATTCTAACAGCAAGTAAATTCAACAGCAAGTGAAGTCCAACAGCAAGTGAATTCAACAGCAAGTGGATCAAACAGCAAGTGGATCAAATAGCAGATGATCAACAGCTAGCTGTTCTCATCAACAGCTAAGAAACTAGTGCACCTGCTCAAAGAACAGATAGCTGTATATACTAACAGCAAGACTTCAAGATATGGTGGGAGACGAATTCCACCTGTTCTCAAGCAGCGAGCTGTGTGCCAACAGCTAGAATTCAAGATTTCGTAGGAAACGAAATACACCTGTCCAAAGACAGCGAGCTGCTCATCCCAGTTGGAGGAAGCTATAATCTACCTAAATTGATAAGCCTACTTGTCCTATGCCACGTCAACATCCACGTAGGACAAACTCCAACGGCTAGAAGTACAGTCAGCAGTCAACGGTCAAAAAGAGCATTTAATGCTCACTGTAAAAGCTGCAAAGACTTCCAACGGCTATAATTCAAAATATGCCTATATATACTTCAAGCCTTCTTCAGAAATGGTGTTCGTGAGTTCGTGATATTGCCCAGAAAAAGCTACAACGCTACAAGATTCTCTCCAGTTTTCCATTGATTTATTCAACACTAGATATAGATTATATACATCCTTAAGTGTTGTAAATTAGAGAGAGATCACCATTATTCTGAAGATAAACCCGCTAGAACTTACATTAAGTTTTGAGCCTACAAAGCCCATAGTTCTAATTTCCTCCATAGCCAAAAGCTCGGAGGAAGAACGATCATAAAACCGAACCCAGATCTCGTACTCGACGAGTTTAAACAAGAGAGTTGTAATCTCGTACTCAACGAGGATAAATAAGCGAGTTTTGGCTCGTACTCAACGAGGATAAATAAGCGAGGGATCCAAGGGTAAGGGATTCATCGATCTAGCTTTGATCGATCGTGGACGTAGGGGGTTTCCCGAACCACGTTAAATATTGTGTGTTCTTTTATATTTTGCATTGCATTACTTTGATTCTTTGTTTATCACTTCACCAGCGAGCTGTTACCCAACAGCGAGCTGTGCATTTGAATCAACTTCTTAAAGAACACTCGATATAAACAAAACATATTTTCTAAGTGTAAGAGCAACAAACATTCACTAAGCTTCCGCACACTATCTGTACTTGGACAGATTGTCTGGTAAGCTCCAGCTAGCTGCCAGTCCATCTGTTCCTTAACAGATTACTCACTCTGAGTTGAGAACTTACTTGAGCAGCTGGATATCTCTCTACATTAGAGGAGATCGATCTGCTACACCAAGCGAGCTGTTATGGAATAAACAGCGAGCTATCTTAACATGCTGTTCTAACAGCCGAACGCGAAAAGTTGGATTGTGGTGTATTCCCCCCCCCCCATACACCACACCTGCTCTCCCGGGACCCAACATAAGGTATTCTACAAAATCTACACGATTAGCTACGCGGATAGTTGTTTTACATTACACGGTTACACGGTTAAGTGCTTGTCGTGTACCTTAGTCGTGTATTCATTCCAAATATCTTTTAATATATATTTTATTACATATATATTTTATATTGTTTCAAAAAATATCAATATTATTCATAAAAGATTTGTAATTAGTCATTTTAAGAATAAACAACTTATAATTGTTGTATGATGCATCATTAGTATAACAAGATTGATATGATATAGTCACATGTGGACATATATAATATACATTGTACTAAAACATTCACATAATCAACACAATAGATAAATAATTTAATTATTAGCATTGGTAGCTATTATTAACACATATGAGGCATAAATTGTTGATAAATTAGTAAATTAGACATCAAAAATCAAAACAATTCTCAACACAATAGCTACACGGTTAGGTGTTCTAGGGTACACATTTGCACTGTTCAGTGCTTGGTCAAAATGTTATAGGGTACATGATTAAATGCTTGTCGTGTACCCTAACCGTGTATTCATTCAAAACATCTTTTAATTTGATTTAAATATATGTTATCGCACATATATTGTATATTGTTGTGAAAAATATCAATATTATTTATAAAAGATTTTTAATTAGTCATTTTAAGTATAAAAGACTTATAATTGTGTGACGTGTCATTAGTATAACGAGATTGATATGTTATATTCACATGTGTTTTTCGTGTACCCTAGTCGTGTATTTATTTAGAACAATTTTTAATTTGATTCAAATATATGTTATTAAATATGTATATACATTATATATTGTTTCGAAAAATACAATATTATTCATTTTTTTTAATTAGTCATTTTAAATATAAGTGCATTATAATTGTTATACGGTGTATCATAAGTATAACGAAATTGATATGTTATAGCCACATGTGGACATGTATAATATAAAATGTACTAAAACATTCACATAATTAATCGACGCAATAGATAATATAATTTAATTATTAGTATTGATATATATTATTAATAAATATAAGGCATGCATTATTGATAAATTAATAAAATTAACATGAAAAATCAAGATTTTTGATATCAATGAGACTAAAATATCAATAATCCACAACATATTTTATAAGTCGATAATATCTCACTTGAAAAACACTAAGTAGTTGTACATCATATGGTACAAGCCAAAGAAAATGGCATTCGTGTTACTCGCTCTCTATAATGAAGTAAGTACTCAACATCAAGTTTTTTGGAGTAATGTTGATCAACACATGATGTGAGTCGATCTTAATAAAATGATATAATTCTTACTCTTTAAAGTGTCTACAATATCTTGACATTCAAATCTCATCAAACACGTACTGATCTCCTTCAATTTGGAAGTAATATGTCCTCTATACTTCTGAAGTTTAAGTTTCAATCATGAAAATTTGGACTACATTATTCGAAAGTATATACACGTAAGCAAACAATCAATCGTGTAAATAGTACAATAAAAAATTATAAAAATTGCATTAAACTATGTATCATTTGTGCAATTGTGTTATAAGTTGTGCCTACAACCATGTACCTAAGAACACATTCATGTCCCTTTACATGTACACATACGTGAATTCAGTTTTGGTTATTTAAAAATAAATCAAATGTGTCCACCATATGCATATGCAATCATGTATTATATCATCTGCATATTCAACATTATTGTGTAACTATGTACCTAAAATTATAATTGTGCAACTGACCGTGTATAAACTATATCAACTGTGTACTCTATATACATTAAATTATTTCCCAATTGTGTGTATACACTGAGAAGAGCAGAATGAGAAATCGAGACTCGGAGCCAACGAAAGAGGTATTGATTCTTGCACACCCAAATCTGGTACTCAACCATAGGAGTTGTGGAGTTTGTGGTGGAGAACTGCACCGGTGGATTGCGATTGAGAAGTATCTCATCCAAGCTGAAGGTACGAACGGTGGTGGCGAATGGAGGATTCCATAAATTATAGTTGTCGCGATCGAGCTTCATCAACAATGGGTGGAGATGAGGTAGTGTGACTGTTGATGATTCAACCATTGTTGGAGAAAAAATAAATCAATATATGAACGATTTGAGTGTATGTAACTGAAGAGAATAGGCAGAAGCTATAGCTTTGAAAAAACATAGTTATGGAGGTTAGCAATGGTAAGAGAGAATAGAAAGATGGCTGAATGGAAGTGACAACATGAGTTTAAGAAAATATGAGTTTTGTTTATTAATTTAAAAAAATAATTAATGGTATAATTGACTTATTACATCAAAATGGGTATAAAATAATAAGTTTTATAAAAGTGGGTAGAAAAAATAAAGTTTTATTAGAATTGGGTATTTTTGAAAAGTGCCCTCTATCTTTTACATTTTTACATATAGACTTATACCACTGAGTGTTTTTTATTAGTTAACTCTGCATATATTTCTAAATATGTAAGTTGTGTGCTAAGTGATGACAAAATATTGAGCAAGAGTTTAACTGTGACGATCATACTTTTGGCCCGAAAATAAATATCTTCATATATTTGTCTTAACTATTATTTTCCACTGCATCACCTTAAGTTCATGTTATAATTTATTTGTACAAAGACGTCTATTATTCACCAAGTAATCTATGATTTTGCAACTTTATCGAGTGTTCACAAATTCAATTAGATCTTGTTTTAATGCATTGCAATACTTTATTCAGTGATCGAGTTTATTTGCTTTGTTTGTCTGTCTTTATTTCATTTTTTTCCTTTCTTTCATTTTATTCAGTGGCATCTTTCACCATTTCCATCATATGGGCAAAGTAAATCACCACATACCTCCCCACTATATAATACTTCAAATACTTCATCAATCAATTCTACATCAACCCCTCCCAATGATCATATTCTCTAATATATAGAATACTTGTCTAAACACATTTTGATGTGCACCTATAAATTATGTTGAGAAATGTCCCACTAGTACAAAATAACTTTAAATATACATGCTTCCTCGATGAATACAACACTCTGAGGGGATGCAATTATTTCGATTACAATGGCGTCGTCTACCTCGAGTGATAGATAGTTATTTTCCTTGTTAGTACGGCGTCCTGGAGAATGTTGGAAGTATACAATCTATGCAGCGACAGTATGGTCTTGCTGATTAAGAAACCACTCAGAGGGCCACCATTTTGGGCGAACGGTCTCGATTTTAATATCTTCCTTGCCATTTATGATCAATGTGTTTGCCTCATTGAATGATTCCTCCACACGTAGAAGTGCCAGACCTTGAGATCCGAGTGCGGTCGTCACTGTCCCGACTTTCTTTTTAGATGCATTATTAATCACTTCTGAACCTGGAGATACTTGTTGCTCCACCTCTGAATTGAAATCCAAACAGGAAATATCACAATGTAATTATAGTCACCGAATGTCGGAATCACATCTATTACTTGAAAGTCTTACCTTTTCCACTACTATTCAAGAATCGAACAGGAATTAAACGCTTTCGGATCATTCCACGATGATGTGTACGAGCAATAAGTTCTTGACCAATGTAACATCCTTTGTCAAAGCTTATAGTATTTAGACCTACAAGATTGTACTCGAGTGGGATTGCCTCACCTACAAGAAATGATGCTGACTTTATATTTGTAGCACAAAATAAAAAACCCATAAGCAATTGGAGAGCATAAATTATTGAAGCTTCCATTAAAGAGAGAAATATGAAATCAGCATTTTATTACATGTCATAATAGGATCAGAGCATTGTAAGTATTACTTGTATTTAATTTATAAATCTACTGATTATGAAATCATTCTAAAGTAACATATGGCTTACAAGCTTGAGCTGTACCTTTTGGGATCTCAACAGAGCCTTCCGCAACTCCCTTCTCTAATCTCCAAAGAAGATAGTTCCCTTCATCTGTTTCCTTGTTCTCCTCGACTAGAGGTGCTGCAATAATGGATTATATACACCATATCAGTTACAAACTCCGCATTAATTTGTAGCCTGTTATACTGATGACTGCTGAACATTTAGTGGTTGGTAAAAGAACTAGGCAAGAAACAATGGCTGAGATACGAATAAAATGGTTATGCAGAGTTGTAATCAATAACACTGAATAAGATACGAATAAAATAAGGTCAAGCAGACTTCTATTCAAGAAACATGGGCTGATATATAAGTATATAACAGATAAGATGGTTAAGTGGACTTACGTATTGCATTAGATGGAAAGATGCCCCTATATCCAAGACAAGTCAGTCGTGGATCCTTATACCAATTCCAACCAACATTATTTCCACGTGAAGCTGATACAACCGACAGATCAACTGTACCACCCCAGCCAACGGAATCAGCTTCAACGTCCTGACCGAATTGTTGCCAGCAAGAAAAATCCTCACCCAAATCCTCGATATCAACCTTAGACCTCAAACGGTACCTGCAAGGTTATAATTCGTAAGAACATTAAGTGGTGTCATGGCGAAGGTCCAGAAGTTTAAGCAAAAAGGACAACTCACAAAAATAAAGCAATTAAATAAGCTTCTCATAGCATCAATGGAGTAGGTTATATACAGTTCCAGCATAATTTACATCCCCATAATATAGATATATAGTGTTCTCTTTAAAATAGCGACACAATCAGTTTCCAGTTTATTCTTATAATCTTATCCAAAAGTTCACTTAAACAAGAACAATGATCTCCCGAATATTAAGATCAAGACTTATCAATTTTTCAGCTGTCTTGTACAGTTTCATTTGGATAAAAGCAATATTCATAAATGAAGATATAAATTTTCCATTATTACCTGCCTAATTGCTCCTGCTGCACCCGTTGCAGCAGTAGAAAGTTTGTTTGCTGAAGAAAGTCAGGGCATGTGTTAGAGCTATTTAGAGAATTTATAATACTAATACATTTCGGGATGATCTCTTTTCCTATAGTTTGTAGTAACAGGATCAATAACAAGTACATTTATGAAGTAAGAGAACAGAAAATTGGCTGTGAATTGGACGTATTAATCATATAAGTGACTGCTAAAACATCTTAATTGTCAATTAATGGAAATCTTCACGAGGCAATATGGAAATAAGCAGAGTTCTCCATTTACTGTGACTATAGCTAGATTCCCAAACTCTGCAATTGCAACTACATATTACCCAATAATCGCTCTATCACCCCATCTGCAATGCCAATGCAAGAAACAAAAACTAGTAGAGCATAATCACAAACATAAATATATACAAAAAAGGTAATCCCTCCGTCCCAATAAGCATGACACAAAACTTTTGGGCACAATTATTAAGAAGAGTGTATAAAGTAGTGTAAAAGTGATAAATGTGGTAGGCTCAACACCTTTTTAAAGGGATAACTTTTACTATTTTAGGAATGTGTCAAGCCTAGTGGGACGTCCCAATAAGGAAATTGTGCCAAACTTAGTGGGACGGAGGGAGTAGTATATAATTTTCATATAAAGCCATCCAGTTTCAGTTCCCAAAGTCTCCATTATAATTCTACCTCACAATCTCAAGACAATTCATGTGATCTAATTCGCTAAAATCACATGATTATCCAGCAACATAATAAACAACAATTCAAATCATGTTCGAAATTCTGAAATTGCCAATCAACCAGAAATAAAAAAAATAAAAAAAACTCACTTTTTCAGGGTAGCCAAGAGCTCGTCAACGACAAACCCATCGACATCGGCAAAAATTTCCAGATCGCTTGGGTCGGATCCGGTCCCGGACCCGGTGGAATCGAGCTTCTCATCAGACTGAGGTGGCCTACAGAAAAAGAAATCATATAAAAACCTCCCTTGAGGAGTTAACATGGCAGCGTAGACCGGCGGCACCGCCATCGCTGGCATATTTGTGGTGACTGCGTTCTCCGGCATGATTTGTGGATGGTCCAAACTCCTAACGTCATTGGTGACGAGACCTTGGAGGAACTTGATGGTGTCGGGCCCACTGAACCGGATAATGGACCTGGTTTTCAGAAGCGACGCCACTGGACAGGCTGAATGGAGACTTGTCTGTGCGGAGAAGTATCTGGAGATGTTGCCATAGTTGGATCTGAGGAACTCGCGAGAGAATTTGAGGCTTTGCATCATTTTCACGAGTCGTCAGAGGTGGGCAGCGTTATATGGAGACAATTTTCTTATAGAATCTTGTCTATATGTACATAAAGCCATTCAATTCAAAGTTAATGAGAAATGTATGAAACCAAATGGATGTGAACTTCTCTAAGCATTCAAATATTGATAAACAAATACTCAAAATCAAAGCATTTTCTCAAGTGTTTGACATTTTTAGGGGTTTAATTACTTCTCAGTAATCTAAGAATTCAAAATTTGTAAAATTTCTAGAGCTTAGAATCAAAATCAATTTAGAAGCAATCTTCATTGTTAAATATTATTCGTAGTAGGAACTTAGGTAGAACTCAGAATCTGCAATCATTGTAAGTTCTATCAGTTAGCAAGTAGTTGTAAATGTCATAATATATACTCCATCCGTCCCATTAATTTAGACACACTTTGACCAAAATTGTGAGAGTTTTATGATCAAAGTGTGTCTAAATTAGTAGAATGGAGAGAATAACTCGTCAATCAATCACCGTCAACTGTCAAGTGGTGACTGTGATTGATAACTGGAACTGTTACACCCCAAACATGGAAATTGTGATGTAATGTTGGCCGAAAGATCAGTTCAAACAAGGGATTGAATAGCCCACTAGGTTAATGGTATTTAGCTTAGTTAAGATAATATATTAGTGGTCCCATAATATCTATTTTCTTCTATAAGTTACTAGAAGGTTACAGTAGGTTGTAGTTCTATAAATACTGCACCATTGTTGCTATTTGGGAACATAATGAAATGAATAGATGAATTCTATCTCTGTCTCACTTGTTACTTCTCTCTTTTCTGGAGTTTAAGCTCACTCAAAGAGCTCTATCGATACGATCTCAATAAGAGTCGTATCATGAACTTAATTAGTCTAAAAATTGAGGACTATAAAATTAAGAGATTCTTTGATCGCGACCAATCAGACGTGGTCACGTGGATATAGGAAATTTTTTCTAAACCACGATATAAATATTTGTGTACATCCAATTATGCTTTTCTTTAGTTCTGTTTCTCCAATCCCACACTCATACATAAGCTATCAAGTTTTGCATTAATCTGCCTTTTAGAGAACACTTGAACTTTACTTTGAATGAATTTTCTAACTAATTAACCACCAATCCTCCTGACCTTGTTAACTGTCCAAGAAAAACAATTCAATGCTTCAGTACTCCCTAAGCTTAGTTCACTTGAGGCTCTTCTGGACAACTCATTAACTTTGCCTTTGAGTAGGCTCTTCTGGTCAAACTAGCTGAACACTCGAACATTTAATGCAACTCGAAAAAGTTTGTGATTGGTGTATCCCCAAATACGCCAACCTTACTTGTTTCATGACCACCATTTAAATATATGGACAATAAGTTATTACTGTTCAATAAAATTAAAATGATTACAAACTGTTGAACCATGATTGAATCCATTGAGCATCTGCTCAACTCGAATAACAACTAGTTTTTAATGTGTGGTGTCACTGGTGTGTGTATTATTTTATTTCGTTTTGTAAGCCCAATCATTTGAGGATGGAAGCGCAGCTTATACTGCTCTTATATCGGTTTCTCAAATTACAGATTTTAATATAACTCCAATCTCTCTTTTCCTCTAGCTGAATACATAGTTAGATCTATATGTCGCTTGAATTTGGAGCCAAAAAGTTAAATATATGACCCAAAATTATACATATAAATAAGTAGCGGGCCGAAGGAAAATAGAAAATGAAGTGAAATGAACATGGATAGAGTGATTTCAATCATTTAAAAAGAAACTTGCAATCACAGTTGTTTCTAATAATTATTTTTTATTTACTAAAACTTGTGTTAGTAGCTAAAAAGGCCACACAATATAAAAGTAAGAAAACACACAAGAATTGGTTTCACTGTCAAGTAAGTAATTTTTTACTAAAATTAAGCACTTGGATACATTTACATAAGAGAACTATAATTATAGGTAAATATTTAACCTAACAGGAACAAACCTATTCCAAATAGAAAATATAATTCAATTAGAAAGCATGATCCATAATTTGATACAAAGTTGCCCTAGAGTCTTTAGTATATAGAATAGAATAGTATTGCAGGATAAAAATTTAATTGATATCATATAATTTGAAGATATTTATTAGAATCATTTAAAGTAATAATTTCCTTTTGCAAACTATAACTTCTCAACCACAACAAAAAATGATTGTCATTTGTTATAGTTATATATAAATTAATAAATATATACATAAAAGGAATCATAAAATAATTATTGCGAAGAATCGCTTGGGGTAAACGTTCTAGCTAGTATACCTACAAAAACAGGCTATATTAGAAATCTAACAATTTGCAAGGACCTATTTTAAAATTTTGAAAACAATTATTGTAATAGCACTTTGGCACTAGGATTCCTGTATGCCCGAATCCTTCACAAGACATATTATCAACCAAGACACACCTCTTATTTTTGAGAGAAATTGAGTATGCCTTAATCCTTTGAATAAGGAAGGCAGGTACATTATAATTCAAGTGAAATAATCTTTGTTTCTATGTTATTTGAGTAAGTGGTAACTCATCTAACCAGAAGAACCGACAAAGAGATCAATAGTCGAGGCAAGAGTATCAAAAACATAAATATCAAGAACTTAAAATGATCAAAATTAGATGAAGACAACTGTCTATCACAAGTGATGAAATGAACTGGTCAAGTTCCTTAAAAACAGAAATTAAGTAGTAGTCACCACTCAAATGTAGTGGATGGGAAATGGAATATATAATCCCAACTACATTGCATATTGGACAGAGAAAAATAAATATTAAACTAATTAGGATTCATACTTTTGTCACTACAAATGGGTTCTGTCCTCTGGCAAGATGTGCAAAACTTAAACATTACAGAGTCGTTTGGTTTGATAGGATAATCTCCTTTAAATTTCTACATTTCTATCAATAATTCTTTCTTACTTACATCTCTTTAGGAAATTCACCCCTTTTTAAGACTAATCACTAAAATGAGTGATTATATAATTTGACCAAATTAAGTTGATTATACAATCATTCATTTGAGTAATTAAGGGAGCATAAGAATGAGTAAAATTCCCATCAATTTTATCAACTAAATCAAACGACACCTTTATGGTAAAAAACAATAACAAAACCATGCATTTCCTAAACATATTTAAAAATTGTTAACAAAAATAATACAGAATAATATAAGAAAAGCAATCAATAGAGATAAATGTTTAGAAACTTACATTAACCATTCATTCAAGCATTTCATCAAACACCGAGAGTACACCAATATTCACCATGGAACTCAACAGCCTGAAAATAATCAACAAACACAACAATATTTTCAATGCTTCTCTGCTTCAACAATTGTTTATCTCTCGATTGGGAAAATGGGGATGGATTTAAGATACTGATAATGCTGGAGTAAAGCGTTCGTAGAGTTTATTCAATTTTCATATAATATTATGTTTATAAAATGGAAATTTAGAGTATTCTATGCTTAGCTTAATAATCCCAATGTGTGTAATGAAGATAGCGCAACCAACCCAGCCCGTTTGCAACTGGTTGGATAAGTTCAAACAAGGAATCTTCACTTATGAATTATACAAACACATGGGGTGCAAAACGGGTTAATCTAAGGTACTTACCACAATAGTTGCATTATTGAAGTTCTAAGATTCCTTTGTTGGTGTCGAAAATGTTTCTCTTGGAAATTGGAATGAATGAGTTGGAGATTATTTTTTATTTGGTTTCAACCAATTTTAGTTTTGGGGCCTCGTTACATGGGTTTGGTTTCTATTATGTCTAATTCCCTTTCTATCATATTCATAGCATCCGTTTACTCTACTTGCTTATATAACTTATTATTTAATTTCACTAATACATTCTTTTCTTAGGTGTAAAAATTGTTTATTCTGATTTTTTCTCTCTCTCTATTTGCTTATATAACTTTCTCAATTTTGTAAGTGGTCTCAATCTCAAAACTTCTTCTTCTTATTACTCCATGTGGAAATTATGGGGAATATGTGATTATTTGCTAATGATTAATAATTTATTTTAATTTCAATTATTTGAAATTATCTGATGGTGATGAGCTCCAAATTATTGGAGAAATTAATATCAAAATGAAATATTTATAAAGATTTTGATTTAGATTTCAAAATTTCTCCTGAAAAATGTATTAAGCTCAAAATTGAAATCTGGTTCTTAGTCTTGTTTTAGAATTCACTTGTTAGAGTTCCGTTTATAGGTACATGCAACCTGAAGGACTCAAAATTGAAGTTTCAAGACTAGTATTGAAGTTGTCTATAACTCAGTTTACTAGTCAATACTGAAGGACCATACCACTGAAGTTATGTCCAGAAGTTTTGAAGTTGAAGTTATTTGAAGCATGAAGATAATGATGACTGAAGCTCCGCACTGAAGTATCCACTAAAGTCAAGCTCGCCACTGAGTGATATACTATCTCTATAGGCATTACCACTTCAGGAAAATATTTTCAGTAGGTGAAGCAAGATCTTAAAGATCTCAGTAGGTGAAGTAAGATCTTGTTGCAGACACCTAAAATGGTAAAAAGGACGACGACTCCAACGGGAAGAATTTCAAAAGTTGAGAACAAAACCTTCTCTCACAACAGATATATTCTTGAGAGTGTCCTATAAATACCTCACTGCTTCAAACGCTTCAAACACCGGTTACCAAACATTCATACGCTCAATCGCTCTATCGCTCTCAAGCTTTCTTCTTCACGCAAGCCTTCAGTTTAAGAACACCCAAGCTCACTGTTAATCCATAGTGTGTTCTAAAGTAGCGATTCAACTGTAACTGAAGAATATATCTAGTCTAGAATTAGTTTTCTTAGCTAGAGGTGATTTGATACCATTGTCTATCTAACCTCCACTTAGTTGGAAACCTCGACTCACATCGAGACTCGTTGATGTAGGAGTTTTTATCTCCGAACCACGCAAACCAATTCTTGTGTCTTCTCTATTTACTTTCAGTATTTATTCTCTAACTCCATATTGTATATATTGAATACTGATTAAGTGCAAACTTGAACAACAACATTAAGTTTTTTGATAAACAAGTAAGCTTTCAAACCACCACTTATGCACTGCTATACTTAAGATATTAATCCATCAGTCAAACACTAAGTGTAGACTGAAAGATTGCTATATAAAATTTCAACTCTATACTGAAGCTACCTCCCTTCAGATTTGAGAAGTTCACTGAAAAATCTCTCAATCTGAAAAAGTTTTAACTGAGTGTATTCCCCCTATACGCTCAGTATACTCGTTTCGATACCAACACTTTAATTGAAATTGACAAAGTGTGTACTTAATGGTACTAAATAAATAAATATATATATATATATATATATATATATAAAAGATTGAATTCTGATAAAAAGAATATTTTCAGCAAGAAATAGCATGCGATCTAGTCCCTTGATAATTAGAAATAAACGATCAAGATTGAGTCTCTAAATTGGACAAGAATAAAAAAAATTAACTTCTACTATTATAAGAGTAAATTAGTACTAAAATAATTTATTTCATAATTAGATATAGGAAAATGCTAATTAAATAAGTAAAAGTTGACACAATTCTCTTATTTGGACGTCCCACTAAGCTTGACATATTCTTAAAATAGTAAATGAAAGTGTATCAACTACTCTAAGTAAGTGTATGCGGAAGCTAAATTTAGAATACACGGGATAATTTTTGCGTAGGTTGTGTTAACGAACAACCTACACGGCAGCCTTACGGTAAAAAAGAATAACCAAAAATAAGTGTTGTGCTATTACAATGTTGCGGACAACAATAACATCAACACTCTTACTAAAAACACTAAACGTATGCTTTTAGGGACTAAGAAACATACATACTCAACTACGAATTTAATCTGCAAACTTGTCTCTCTAACTGAAAACTGAAACTAGTATTTATAGATAGACTTCATGGGCTTTGGATCCTTGAATATTATAACTGCTGGCCCATGTGTTCCACAATTCTCGCAGTCAGTTGTTATGCTCCGCATTAGTGCCTGGAATTGTGGAACTGACTTAGTTGGATAGTTGACCCCTTGAAATGTGGAACAGCAACTTCACTTGGCGTAAGACACTCAACCACTTAGCAAGACTTGGTCTTCCCTCAGTCCACTCGGCCACTTAGTAAGACTTGGTCTTCCCCAGTCTTCATGGGTCTGCCAAGCCATCAGGATTCTACGTGGCGGATGAGCTGGACACAATTGTTATGTTATGCTAACTGTTGAGGCCAACATCCCTGTGAAGAAACACAAAAACACAAAGTGTTAGGTCAGCAATCTAAAAACCATCAGGGCTAAAATACCTAACAAATTCCCCTTGTTTTTGTGCCTTCTTCACAACACCCATTTCTTTACTAGAGCTTCCCCTGCACGAGAGCTCCCCCTGCATGTTTGTGCCTGCAAAATTACTTCAAAAGCAGAAAATATAGATAACGACAACAATGCATCTACAAAAACTATCACACAGCTTAAGCAGCAACTACTATATCATTTCATCAAAAAGATTAAAGCTGCAGCAGATAGGAGAAAGTGTTCATGCACCACAAAACAAAAAAATAGAAATAATTGTCTTGGTGCTTGTTTTTGGTACCCCTTAACATCACAAAACAAATGTTTATGACCATATCCGGTCATCATCACAAATCATAAGTCTTCATTCCTCAGCCCCCTCAACAGCAGTCTCCTCAGTCTCCTCGTCATCTGGATCGTCCTCGGCCTCGGCTGCTTGGATGGCGACTTGTCCTCCCCCTTGTTGGGAAGAAAGGCACGCCTGGAGAGTAGGTACGAGTGCAGCCAAGGAGCTCAGAGCACCAATTTACTGTTGCACAGTCTGTGGTGGCAGCTGAACTCCAGATGAAAGGAATGTGGGACGATCTGGATTTTGCCATGGCAAGTCGGCAATTTTCCCTTTGCTGAACAAGGAGTGATGGATAGCATACTCCGGGATAGGTAGGGCCTCCGGGCATTTCTCGATTTCGGTAAAGCTTTGGTGCTCCATAATCCTGCAAATAAGAGACGGAAAAGGCAGGGAGTTGACTTGGGTTTTGACAGCAAGATTTGCGAGTTGGTCAAAAATGATTTCCCAAGATTAAAAGGCTTGTTCATGCCCACAAGGTATAGGAGTATGCCATGCTGTTGAGTTACGACCGTAACATTCGAGGACACAATCCAGTTGTACGTCAGGATTTTATGGAGGACAGAGAACATGTGAGAGAGGGTGGAGGCCTTCATCGGTTGCACCCAACGAGCACGCTTGCCTCCAGTAATGAGCTTGGCGACATCGACCAGTGAAGGGACTGTGTCGCCCTCCACATCAGGAAGTTCGAGGACATTGTTGATAGTTTCAGCAGAAAAATCAAACAGCGTGTTGTAGAGATAGACCTTGGCATAGCGCAGGGAATCCCGATTTCCAAAAAACTTGTGAAGATTGCAATAAAAATGATGAACCACCATTTTGACAAAAGGGGGAAGATGGTGTACCGTATTCAGCAGACCCCGAGTTTTGAAGAACTCGAGTAGGTTAGTCTCATCAAAAGAAGTCTCATCCACCGACCTTTTACAAACACACGGAGCGTTCCGAATCCGTTTCCACTTGACTGCCGCAGTTTCGTCGTAAAACTATATGCTGATGGCATGTGAAGGGTCCAGCGGAAGATCAACGAGTTCTGGCTCGTCCACCACCGGTTGTTTACCCTCCTTGACGGCAGCGCGCTTGAGTAGGGCACTGGCATCCTCCACAGACGAAGGGGTTGTTAAAGTGGTACCCGGTTCCGATTTGACAATAGCAACGTCATAGCGAGGGCGCTTTGGGGCGGAGGAGGAGACTTTATCCTCGCTATCATCATTTAGGATGACAGTGTGCACAGTAGTCTTAGATTTCTTGGACTGTCCGGCGGGTGTTGACATACGGGATCCCCTAGTAAACGGCTTCCTTGGTTGAGACTGAAAAGACACTGGCGGCGCATATTCTGTAGGAATGGCCGGAGAGGAAACAAGTGTTGGGTGTCCAATTTCTGGAGTGACAACATGAGATGCAACAACATCAGCAGATGGAATCTCCGGAGTGATCTCTTCAGCAACAGCTGATGACGCAGGAATGAGGGCAATAGCTGTTGGAGTCACAGCGACTGGCGGGGCCGACGGTGTGACCACTGGGACAGGAACAGGAGAAGGTTCCACCGAAACAGGCGGAGCGGATGCTGTTGCAGACTGTAGACTTTGGAGCAAAGTGGGGTTGGCTGCAAGAAGGGCCTGGAGAAGGGCTGCAACGTCGGGAGTAGGTGGAGTAGCCATTTTGTGTGCAAGTGTGATACATGAATGTGAGTGTTTTAGGGAGCAAGAGTTGAGAGAGGGGAAGCCGACGGTTTATTTGAAGTTAAGGATAGGGATTCAAAAAGAAAGAGGAACTGAATCAGTTTTGGGAAGCGTGTAGATATGGAAGAGAGAGAGTAGGGTTTTAGGGTTTCTTGTAAAAAGAGACTGCTGTGACAGGCAACGATAATGATGAAGAGAACAGTCGGGCGACGGTTCAACTCAAAAAGTGTTATGCCATTTCATATTCAACCTGACAAAACCCTAAAACACGCAACTTGACAATCATAACCCACTACCACTAGAGATTTACGGATGTTGAGGAGAACATGCGAGTGTATGCAATACAGAAAACATAGGTTGCTGATGTTGATGAAAACATTTTAGAGAACAATCAAAAAAATATAATCTAACATGCCCTGTTGTGTCAACATCTTCTGCAACATCCACCTGGTTCATATAGACAAAAATAGGTGCAGAACTACAAGAATCCAAGAGTTAGTGAGCGTAGAGTGCATCGTCGCAGCGAACGCTGTGCCCCTAGCCTTTCACCTTCGAAAGCAGTCGCAGTTGCAATCCTTTTGTAAGGTAGCATCGTCGCAGTAAACGCCGTGCCCCCCAAACTACTTGGATTGTTTCCCACACAGTTACATAAAACATATAGAAGAAGGGTAGACGTCTGTATACAGAACATGTTGACTATGATGTTATACCAACAAGTTTAGACACACAAGCTACACCCTTTGGTATAGATAACAATAATATAGATACGGGTGTAGCACAACAAAAATCAATGATAAAAGCAAAGACCAAGAGATTTTCGTAGGTGTACAAATCTCTCATGATCCAAGGGTTTTGTGAAAATGTCAGCAACTTGGTTTTCCGTTTTCACATACTCAAGCTTAATCACCTCTTGTTCCACTAAATCTCTAATGAAATGGTGTCTTATGTCAATATGCTTTGTTCTTGAGTGTTGAATAGGATTTTTAGAAATGTTTATGGTGCTCATATTGTCACAGTATACAACCAGGTCATTGTTTTCTAGGCCATAGTCACTAAATATTTGTTTAAGCCACAGCAGTTGTGTGCAACAGCTGCCTGCTACAACATATTCAGACTCAGCAGTGGATAAGGACACACAGTTTTGCTTACGGCTATGCCATGACACAATGTTGTTACCTAGGTAAAAACATCCTCCACTCGTACTCTTCCTATCATCCACATCGCCAGTCCAATCTGAATCACTAAACCCTATCAAGCTCATATTCATGTGTTTAGAGAAGAAGATTCCTAGATCTATCATTCCAGCAACATACCTGATGATACGTTTAACAGCTTTAAGATGAGAGGCTTTGGGTTTAGCTTGATACCTGGCACATACACATACGCTAAACATTAAATTTGGGCGCGTGGATATTAGGTACAACAAACTCCCTATCATTGACCTGTAGAGTGTTGGGTCAACATCCTCTCCAGCATCATCTTTAGTCAACTTTTCTGTGGAGCCCATGAGAGTTTTCATGTGCTTTGCTCCTTCAAGATTAAAACGCTTGATCATCTCTTTGGCGTACTTGCTTTGAGAGATAAAGATTCCATCTTGCTCTTGTTTAACTTGAAGTCCAAGGAAGTATGTGAGCTCTCCCACCATGCTCATCTCAAATCTTGTAGACATGGCACCTGAAAAATCATTGAGCATGTTACGTGAGGTAGAACCAACAATCATGTCATCAACATAGATTTGAGTAATAAGAATGTATTGATCTTCCCTTTTGATAAACAATGTTCGGTCAACACTACCTCTCAAAAACCCGTATACGAGAAGGAAATTTGTGAGATGTTCATACCAAGCACGTGGTGCTTGTTTGAGACCGTATAGTGCTTTCTTCAGTCGAAAGACATAATCAGGCTTATGGGGATCCTCAAACCCTTTCGGTTGTTCAACATAGACTTCCTTCTTAAGTTCGCCATTGAGAAATGCTGCCTTCACATCCATCTGATATAGACTGATGTTTAGGTGACATGCAACGGCAAGTAACAACCGAATAGATTCAATTCTCGCAACTGGGGCAAACGTATCATCAAAGTCCACCCCTTCAACTTGAGTATACCCCTGAGCCACCAATCGTGCTTTGTTTCGTACAATTGTTCCCTTCTCATCAGATTTGTTCTTGAAAATCCACTTTGTGCCAATAACATTTCTGTTGGCAGGTCTGGGAACAAGGTACCAAACATCACTACGAACAAACTGGTTTAGTTCTTCATGCATAGCATTTATCCAGAACTCATCGGTTAGTGCTTCCTTGACATTTTTTGGTTCAAACTTGGAGACAAAGCATGTTGCGCCTTCAACTGTAGAGCACATGGAGTACAAGCACGTCATTTCTCTATAGTTAATTGGTTGTTTACGTCTAGTCTGAACACCATCCTCAACATTTCCTATGACTTGAGATAGTGGATGGTTTTCTCTAACCCTTCCTAGAGGTTCTCTGCGGGGAGTCACCTCTTGATCCTCATTTTGTTCGTCTTCTGATTCCTGTGGTGTGGTGTTGTCCTCCACAGTAGTGCCAGTTGCTGTGTTAGGTGGAGCAGTTTGCGTCTCAACATGAGGTGTGACAACTCCCCCTTGATATATGTCGTCTTCTGCGTCCACTTCTTTGTTCCCATCACCTGCATCATCAAAGACAACATTAACAGATTCTTGTATCGTCTTGATACGAAGATTAAATACCCTATACGCTACGCTGTTTGTTGAGTACCCAACAAATACACCTTTGTCGCTCTTATCATCAAACTTTGTTAGATACTCTCGACCATTTAAGATAAAACATACACACCCGAAAACACGAAGATGTTTTATGTTAGGTTTTCTTCCCTTAAGTAACTCATATGGTGTTTTGAACGAGCCTGGTCGAATGTTGACTCGATTGTTGATGTAACATGCGGTGTTTACTGCCTCAGCCCAAAAACGTTTCACCATTTGTTTTGAGCTCAGCATAACCCTAGCCATCTCAATCAAGGTCCTATTCTTACGTTCGACCACCCCATTTTGCTGTGGTGTTTTTGGTGCTGCAAACTCTTGGTACACTCCTTTTTCATTACAGAAGGCTGTAAATTGCGAATTCTCAAACTCACGACCATGATCGGACCTTATGCGAGATATTCTAGCATCAAACACATTAGTAACACGAGAAAACATATTTTTGAATACCTCAAATGTTTCAGATTTTTCACGCATAAAATAGGTCCATGTAAATCTAGAAAAATCATCTACCACAACAAGCACATACCTTTTACCACCAATGCTTTCAACTTCCATGGGTCCTACAAGATCCATATGTAGAAGTTCAAAACATCGGTTGGTCCCAAAGTGTTGTTCATTGTGTTGTAAGGCAGGATGTGAGGCATGTAATTGTTTTCCTCGTTGACAGTCTCCACACACGATCTGGTCTGCATTCCCAAGTTTGGGTAAACCTCGCACGACATCCATCTTGATTAACCTGCCAAGATTTCGAAAGTTAGTGTGACCTAATCTTTTATGCCAGAGTATGACATCATCAACTTGAGCCTTGTTGCATTTCACATGATCAGTCATGTAACAATTGTCTGAAGACCTTTGACCTGTCATGATACACAAGTTCTTGTTGTTGTAAACTTCACATGCATCTTTAGTGAATTTTACAAGCATGTTACCATGACACAGTTGACTTATACTGATCAGATTTGCCATAAGTCCTTGCACATGATAGACATTTGTTAAAGCAGGCAAACCAGGAACATTAAGTATACCTTTCCCTATGATTTTACCTTTTGAACCTCCACCGAAAGAAACATTTCCTCCATCATAGTCTCATAATTGGAAAGGAAAGTTTTGTTACCTGTCATGTGACGTGAACATCCGCTGTCAAAATACCAAGAACCTGAAATGTTAGTTTTCAGGGCTGTGTACACAACATTACATGTTAGATCAGCTTTCTTAACCCATATCATTTTGGGTTACTGAGGTAGTACACATTCGGACCTGTCATCTCTTTTCTTTTGATAACAGAAGGGTTTTATATGACCTGGTTTCAAACAATAATGACATATGTATTTCCTTCTATGTCGTTTACCCATTTTCTTACCTTTCTTACCTTTTCCTGTTCGAGAGATGCTTTGTTTTGTCTGTGTTGATGGGTCTGCGAGAACAACATCTGCTTCACCTTTTGATGTTTGTCCTACCAATGTGGATCCACGACACAACACAGTTGGTGCAGCATATCCAAGGCCTCTTTTACTTGGGTTTGAGCTGTCCATGATCTCTTGAAGTGAATAAGTGCCCGTATTCCACTTGCGGATGATCAGTTCTGCCTCTTCAAGTTGGGATTTTACCTTGGTGAGCTCTATGTCACGTTGTGTGAGCAACGCCTCCTATTTTGCTTGAACTTCCTTGAGTCGTGTTACCTCAGCTGTTGCGGTCAGCAGATCTCTTGCTTGATGTTTCCATTTCCCCAACAGCTCATCATACAACCTTTTTAACCCTTGAATTATTGAGAAGACATTGTTGTCACATTCTTCAGCACATGTGGGATCTATGTCGTCCTCAACACTTCCTGCACCATCAACAGAGGCAATTAAACAAAACAATGTAGAGTAATAGTTAGTCATACCTTTCTGAGAAAGTGTCTGCATCTGCGTTTTGGCCTGATTTGTCCTGAGGAGATATTGTTGCATGCAGTGCTAGGCTCTCAAATAATTTCTCATCAACGTCTTCAAAGAACTCATGCTCATCATCATTCCAGGATACCCAATAGGATTTACCCCTTTTTCGAAGTGTGTTGGCACACTGATTTGCAAAGTGTCCAAAACCTCTACATTCATGGCATTGGATGTTGTCGAGTTTGGAGGAACTGAATTTGAATACTTCGTTGTGAGAGTTGTTCCTAACAGGGGGTCTTCTTTGATTGTTGTCATTCTTTGGGGGGTCATAGTACTCCAGACGTGGTACATCTCTCCCCTTGGGCTTTTCTTTGGTCTTGTCACGATTGAATCCTCTCACCATGCGATTGAACTTCCTGGTGATCATGGCAACATCATCTCCATCATGGATTTCTTCCACTTCTTCGGATTCACTAGAGTCCATTCGGTCCAATAATTTACTGCATGACGGTGATGAGCTTGAACCTGCAGTGAGAGCCATTGTTTTCTTCTTGGGGAAGGTCCCTCTTGCTTCGTGATTCATCTCATAGGTTTTGAAAGAATTCATGAGGTCTGTGAACTCCAGGGCATTCACACCTTGTACTGTTTCAATGGCTGTTACTTTCATATCAAACCTAGGTGGCAACGTTCGAAGTGCTTTGGAGACAAGAACCTTGTTGCTCAGTGGGTCTCCTAGGTCTTGACACTCGTTAGCGATGTCAAGAATCCTTTTCATGTAGCTAGAGATATCTTCATCTTCCTCCATCTTCATATTCTCGAATTGAGAGGCGAGAATACGTAGACGAGACTGCTTGACGCTCTTGTCACCCTCATAGTGCCTTTGGAGAATATCCAAAGCATCTTTCGCACACACACAGTTCTTGATTAATTTGAACATGTTTGTGTCGACTACTGAGATTATAGCATTCAGTGCTCGATCATCAAGAGTGGCAACTTCAATTTGATCACGTGACCAGGAGGTTTGTGGTATTGGGACTACATCACCGTCTGCGTCAGTCTGTTTTGGTGGTGACCACCCATTCTCCACAGATATCCACGCTCTTCGGTCTAGAGATTTAATGTAAGAGCGAGTGCGTGTCTTCCAGTAAGAGTAATTCGAGCCATCCAAGATTGGAGGTCGAAATGCTCCAGTGCTGTTTGGATCCATCGTCGTGTTAGAGTTGTGATACAGTCAGGACCACACTTAGTGTGTCGAGTGATGGCTCTGATACCACTTGAAAGTGTATCGACTACTCTAAGTAAGTGTATGCGGAAGCTAAATATAGAAGACACATGATAATTTTTGCGTGGGTTGTGTTAACGAACAACCTACACGGCAGCCTTACGGCCAAAAAGAATAACCAAAAATAAGTGTTGTGCTATTATAATGTGGCGGACAACAATAACATCAACATTCTTACTAAAAACACTAAAAGTATGCTCTTAGGGACTAAGAAACATACATACTCAACTACGAATTTAATCTGCTAACTTGTCTCTCTAACTGAAAACTGAAACTAGTATTTATAGATAGACTTCATGGGCTTTGGATCCTTGAATATCATAACTGCTGGCCCATGTGTTCCACAATTCTCGCAGTCAGTTGTTATGCTCCGCATTAGTGTCTGGAATTGTGGAACTGACTTAGTTGGATAGTTGACCCCTTGAAATGTGGAACATCAACTTCACTTGGCGTAAGACACTCAACCTCTTAGCAAGACTTGGTCTTCCCTCAGTCCACTCGGCCACTTAGTAAGACTTGGTCTTCCCCAGTCTTCATGGGTCTGCCAAGTCATCAGGATTCTACGTGGCGGATGCGCTGGACACAATTGTTATGTTATGCTAACTGTTGAGGCCAACATCCCTGTGAAGAAACACAAAAACACAAAGTGTTAGGTCAGCAATCTAAAAACCATCAGGGCTAAAATACCTAACAGTAAAAATTACCACTTTAAAAAAGTGTGGACCTTACCACTTTTATCATTCATACACTACTTTATACATTTTCTTTAATAACCGTACCAAAAAATTTTGTATCATGTTTATTGGGCCGGAAGTATTAAATTATGGATACAAAATGTAACTAACACATTCGATTATCCTATGCATACAAAATTTGTACGGTGTCTCACAAAATTATTTCACTAGTGAATCCTTTCAATTATGTGACTAGTATGTAGCTTTTGGTAAAACTATGAGAAATTATCTTATATATAATATGTTTGATAAAATTTAATTTTTTGACCAAAAAAAATAATGAGAATTTATTTAAATAAAATATTTATTTGATTAATTCAAAGAATTAATGTTATCTATCTATATATTGAAACAAAATATAATTGACAGTTATTTTAGTAGTTTCTAATTAGTTTTTTAAATGCCTTTTCAGTTTAATACACGAAACAAAGGTTACAATTTTAGTGAAACAACAGTTTATTTTTTAACGCATCTATTCGAATAGTAACGTGCATATACTAAATTTATTTCTTATATTTGTCCACAAGATAAACAAAGGAAGTTGTTATATTTTATCTTTTTCTTCTCCACGAGAATTTTTTAGTTGACAGAATAATCCGCTCTCCCGCTATTCCGATGTCGTTTTCATCTCCTTAATTAATGCTTCGATAGTGTTCGAAGTCTCTCTTTCTTTTTTCGACATTTTTATTTTAGATGTTTTCTTTCTGATTGAATTGATTGCGCCTGTTGGGAAGTGGACTCCAGCACCTCCCGGAGGGGGGTCCTCCGTGTATCGTACCCAAGAGAACTTATGGGAGTGCGGCCTGCCTCAGTCGAAAAGGGCCTGCACTACCATTGTTGACGAGAGGTTAAATGAATTGATTAGTACTACTCATTTTGGACCTACTGGGAAGTGTATATATAAATTTTCGACGAGGGGCCAATTTTGGACCTCTGCCGCCTTACCGATGCAAATTTCTATCATTTTTCAAATCATGAATCCAAATAATTTTCTAAATTCTCAAGATTATCTAAATTCTCAAAATTATTCAAGTTTTGATAATTACCCAAATTTCCGAATTACCAAAATTACGAAAATTATTTGGGCTCCCACAATTATTCAAATTTTCATTCTCACTCTCAATATCAATCAAATTTTGCATATTATCAAAACACTCAATTTGTAGTTTGGTTTATTTCATTTCGATTATGTATATATTTCATATATATTTGGTATTGAATTAATAAATTCGTTTTTTATTTTAAGTTATGAAATAATTAATTATTATAATCATAAAATAATTTTTTTAATAATAATTATAATATAATTTATTTATTTTAAATATATGTGTGTATATAATATACGATGAATGAAAATATAAAAAGAAAAAATATTTTATTGTGAGTTGGTGTCATGGATGAAGTAGAAAAGTTGTGAAAATGAATTATATTATGAATTGTATAGGTGAAAGAGAGATAAATTAATATTTTATTTAGATGATTGAATTGTGAAAATTGTACAGTATCATTCATAAATATAGCCTAATTGTATGGCCTTAGAGGAGGAGCAGGATGCTGGAGTGTTAGGATTGGTACCTCTGGGACTTGGTGGGGTGGGTAATTGTGGGAGGCTTCTTTATGATTGATTTTTTTAATATATATATAGAGAGGAAAAAGATCAATTAAAAATAATTTTTAAAGTGAGAAATGAGAATAGATGTATACCTTTAATTTTGTATGATCTATGGTTTATAATTAATCTATCTTTTCATTCAAATATTTATGATAACTTCCATTATTATTGCAATGAGGATAAAAATGTAAAAGACTCACAAGTGTAACCCCCACTATCCTCATTTAATGGGATTTTATGTCAATAATGAAGATAAATATAAATAGAACTCCTCCGCAATTTTCATGATCGGAACATTTTAACCTTTTCCAAAATTATTTATACATATGTAACATATGACTTATAATTATTTAATTAATATTACTCGTTTATTTATTTTATTCATATATTGAACAAAACACTTATGATCAATTGATAGCTAGATTGTATATTAAAAATATTCCTTGATGCATTATATTAAAATAAAAATGCATTTTATAAACAAATAAATTTTCAATACACAAATTTGGATATGCTCATTAATATAATATTGATTACATTTTTTATTTACATAAATCTTTCTAGTGTTTAAATATTTTCTTATTTTTTGTCATATCGAAATATTATTTTATAATATATTTACATATATACTTTAAAAATATATAAGACATAAAATATTGTTCTGCATTATGTACTGAAAATGAATTAGGATTGTATTATAAATATGTCTTGAAATTATACAACTTTATTTCAATTTATTAATACGTTAAGCTGAAGAATGTATAATTTTATTTATAAGGGTTCACTCATCCTTAATTAAGGTATATTAATCTATATTAATTTAATATAAAAAATTTAGAAATTAATTTTCATGCATGAATTGTGTTATAAATATTTCTTGAAATTCTATAATTTCTTCCAATTCATTAAAACATTAAGTAGGATTTTTAGAATTTTTGTAGAATAGTTCACATATCTTTAATTAGGGCATATTATCCATTTAATATAGTTTACTTATTTTTTTAATCATCATCATCATCATCAAATGCATTAACTTAGTTTAGAGACAATTTAAAGCATAAGATTGTGTTAATAAATGCATCAAACTAGTATATAAAATGCATCATTTTAATTTAAAGTCCATATATTGTGCATTATCTTATACTATGTGATGCTTGCACTGAGTTTATTCTTGAATTATGATTTATTTTCAAGTCGGGATTTATTATTGTATGTAATAATTATTGTTTATTGTTTAATATTTTGTAATCACCTTAACTATTATGCAAATTCTAACTTCAGTCAAAGCACCGAACCCCAAGAAGTACACGCAAAGAGAGATCAATATGAAGATTGTATGGTGGCTACGCCGTGAAGAATGACTACCCTACCAAATACAAATCAATGGACGTTCAGATTTCAACACCCTCACCACCGCTGGTCTCTTCAGCATACTGAAGAACCATGAAGCTCGCAAAAAGATACTAGAATCAACAAACCCAGCTCGCGAAACAACACCAACCAATGCCACTCAGGACATAGTAGCTTTCAAAGCTGACAAGAGTCCAGTCAAGGAGTCCAAATCTGAAGGACTTGACATCGAAGGTATGTCAAAGGCTGAACTCATGGAACAATATGTACTAATGGCCAAACGCTTTGAAGGTGTAGATTTAAATATTGGTCGATACAGAAAAATGTACAGAGATAACAGATCAAGAAGGCCCACACCACCATCCACTGAAGCTACTACAACAATCACTCAAGAAGGGACTACCTCTCAGTCCAAACCTGAAAGACCACATAACAAAGGAGTTTGTTATGAATGTGGTTCACCAGATCACTTCAAGCCTGACTGCCCAGACCTCAGTAAGAAGGAAATGGAAGAGCTAAGACTTCAAAGGGATCAAAGAAATGCAGAGAGGAAGGCCATGCTAGTTGAAGATGATGTAGATCTAATCAACTCACCTTCAGTAGTCTATGAGAAGCATTTCTCAGATTCTTCAAATGATGAAGATTTGAGACTAATGGCCACTGAGGACGAAGAAGAGTTGTTTGAAGAATATTTTTTGATGGGCAATCATTCTGACTCTTCACCTCAGGTAATTTATATATGCACATGTTATGGCAGATGTCAATATTGACCCTACTAATTTCAATTCCACATCCATGACATCATTGCATAGTGAGTCTCACTCAAAAACTGATGTGATTTCTATTGAGGAAAATACCATCATTGAGGAAAAAATTTCTTTGGAAGAATATGAGACACTAGCTGAAGATTTTTATAATCTTTAAGCTATCTTCATGATTACCAGAGATGAGAATGAAATGCTAACTTCCAAGTTGGCCAAAAGACCTGAAAATATTCTTCAGAATATTCCTACTGATATACAAAAGGAAGAACTTGTTGAACCAGTTTGTAAAGAACTCAATGAAGTCTCTCTCAAGACTCAGGAACAAGAGATCACCATCTCTAGCCTGAACAAAGATATTGATACCAAGACTGAGGAGATCATATTTCAAAGATCTCAAATCACTGAACTGATTGAGGGAAATGAACTTCTATTTGAAAGGATAGAATACTACAAAGAAAAAGTCGTAACTTGGACTAAATCTGGATATACAAATCATATGTTGAGTGAATCTCAACGACCACAAGGCAAAAGACTTGGCTTTGCTCAAGATAGGGCAACTATACCTTGTCTAACTGTACTGAAGCCTTCATTTCCCATCATATCCTTTGTATAAGGACCAAATCATAGTGAAGAGGAAATGATTGCCACTAAGGCTGAGAAAGTCACTGAAACGGTTTCTAAGTCCCAAAGGAAGAAACCAATCACTGAGACTATTCCCAAACTGAAAGTCAAGAGGGTTATCACTAATCTTGAAGTGAGAACCTCACTGGACAAGGAAAATGCAAAGAAAGTTGCCACTGAAAATACAAAGCAAAAGTTCAACAAGAATACATCTTCTGGAACTGAAAGGGAAACCTTCAGGAAGCAGAAATTTCCTGAAATCCAAAAGGTTTCTAAGAACCAAGTACATGTGAAAGATACCACTGAAATGCATGATTCTAAGAGACAAGTTCAGTCTGCTGAACATCGAACATATCAGAGAAATCATAAGGGACAAAGCCCTAAATCTAAGTGCTTTCATTACACTTGTTCATCAAGTTCACGAAGGTATAACTCACGTAATTCAAACTCAAGACGTTGGGAGTCACCACCCAACTTTAGCCAATATAGATATGAACATGGGACTTCATCACCCATTTCAGATTCTAGTTGCTCAAGGCGAAGAAACTCGCGCTATACTCTTCCAATTCAGTCACAAGGACATAAAGGTTCAGTGAACACTGAAAGTTGGACTCAGAGCCAACAAAGTACTAAAGTGAGCTTCAGGGCTGCATCCAAGCCTGAAATCAATAAGAAATACGTACCAAAGAAGAAACAAGTCAAACCTGAAAAGAAGTCTATTTATGTCGACTTTCAGGGGAGACAAATCAAAGCAGACTCAAACATTCGCATCATAAGGCAACAATGGGTGCCAAAGCATAGCATGCATACTGAATTTGGGTCTAGTTCTCAACTGGATCCTAAGACTCAGTAATTGCAGGGCCTAGGACCAAGGAGAGTGCACTGAAGGAGCATTCAAGTTGGATTATAGAAAGTGGATGCTCAAGGCACACAACATTTCAAAAAGCAGCCCTCTCCAACTACACTGAGAAAGATGGTCCTCAGGTAACCTTTGGTGATAACTCAAAAGGTTTCACTAAAGGGTATGCTACTCTCATTATAAGGAATGTATCTATTGATAATGTTTCTGGCCTGAAACACAATTTACTCGCAGTGAGTCAATTGTGTGATAAAGGATTTAATGTTGTGTTTAGTTCTGAAGAATGCAGGATTAACAGGAAATATGATGAGACTACGGTAATGAAAGGACTTAAGGTGATAAATATTTATGCTGCAGATTGGAAAGTCACCTCCTCTGAAACCTGCCTAGTCTCAAAGAGCACTTCAGAACAAAGTTGGTTATGACACAATAGACTAAATCACCTGAACTTCAAAGTCATGAATAGACTTTCAAGATACAGTCTAGTACGAGCAATGCCTAACATGATCTTCGACAAAGACCATGTTTGCGGAGCATGCTAAAGTAGAAAGTAAATCAAAGCTTCTTTCAAATATAAAGAAGCTCCATCAACTGAGAAGATTCTTCAACTCTTACACATGGACCTATTTGGGCCTGTGACTCAACTCAGTGTTAATGGTAGGAAATATTGTCTAGTTATTACAATGAATTTTTCGTTATACTCAGTATTTCTTTTTCACAAGAATGAAACAATGGAGTGCATTCCTGCTTTGCTAACAAAGCTGAAGAATCAGAAGTCAACAAACATCATCACCATACGTACTGATCGAGGAACTGAATTCCTCAACTCAAAGATATCAGATTTTTGTGCACAAATGGGGATTGAACATCAGACTTCAACTGCAAGAACTCCACAATAAAATGACATTGCAGAAAGGAGAAATAGATCTCTGAAGGAAGCTGCAAGGACTATGTTAAATAGCTCAGGGATACCAAAGAAATTTTGGGCTGAAACTATCAACACTGCTTGCCACACTCAGAAGAGATCAATCCTGACCACACGCCAAGGCAAAACTACATACGAGCTATGGAATGACAAGAAGCCTACTCTTAAATATTTTCGTGCTTTTGGTTGTAAGTGTTATATCCACAACAATGACAAAATGCAATTAAAAACTTTTGATGGCAAATCTGATCCATGATTTTTCCTTAGTTACTTAGAGGAGAATGCTGCCTATAGAGTTTTTAATAAACGTAGCTTGATAGTGGAAGTAACACCTCATATTATATTTGATGAATCTATTTTTGAGTACAAGTTAGAGGATACTGAAGTCATCACTCAAAGACTTCAGAATTTGAATTTACAGCCTTCAGTACAAAGCACAAATGAAGTTCTCATTTGGAATATTGAAGATAATGATGAAGAGCACAATCCAAACGAAGGCTCAACTATCAGATTGGAAAAGGAGGAGTCTACTGAAGCCAGAACTCCAGCACCTGAACCTGAACAACCACCTCAAGCTGTTACTGAAAATCTCACCCCTGTGATTCCATTTAATGATGAGAGAATCCAATCTGATTGTCACGCCCGCTTTCTACTAAATCTAGTAAAGACGGGGTCATGACCAATGAAAGAATAAATGACAAGAGAAAGATGATAAATATTCCCTTCATAACATAAAGTAAGGACATATCCCGTAAATCGGGAAGTCAGAGTCATACGCTCGTTACATTGCATAACAGAATTTAGAGTTTAGTTTCGGATCTATTACATAAAAGTCTAGCAGCGGAAAATGCAGGATCGCGTAATACAATTCTACGTGTATGAAGACACGTAGAACCCCCAAGAGTCAGCTACTATGGAGTCCGACAAAAGCACGACATAGCACCCACGTCTTCTTCGTTCTTATCCTGCACGTTTAGAAATACATGCAGGGCTGAGTACAATTTGTACTCAGTAGACACGTGCCGAAATCGCACACATACATATATAACTGTCAAGCCATTTCGAGTGAATCATAGGGATTTTGTCTCTAAAGCACCTATGTTCACAAAACATTTCCTTGAGAAAATTCTAGTTTGACTGCAGTCCTAGTTCTTTGTAATCAACCATATCTGAAGTTCTATGTGCCGGGGAAGTGGCCACTTCCCACAGACACTTGACCGGTCAACCTTTCGCTGACACACAGTCCATTGTGTACACTAGTTCGAGTGGAGGCGCTAATCCACTGGAACCCGAATTCGATTATCATATAACAGATAGACATCATACATAAATTGAAAACATTTATGGCAAGACAGTGCTTTTGAAAACATCTCATTTCATTTGAAAGCATACACACATATATTTTCATAGGGTAAGAAAAGCCTACTTGAATGGTCTTGATTGGTGTTTGCCTTGTTCTCGTGATGCGGATCCGACCTCTCGTCGAAACCTTTAATATGAATCTCGAGTGAGATATATTCTTCGAGTATATCAATAAATTCTAAGTGCAAGGAATTACTATCCTTGGTTATCATGAGGGTTTAGTCTCGGTCCTTAAAGCTCGACTAGTACACGAGTTCAGGAGTTGTATTTCTAGAGGAGTAGTTTGATGAATTCTAAGTCACTTTATGATTCGGGAATTTACTACACTCAATAAATAATTATTGGGTAATGTAACTAAAGACATTCCTAATTTAATATCTCGATTCTTAACTTGAGGCAATTAATTTCTAATTAAGAAAATTAATCATTTAATTGCCATCATAAGCATAATTTATAATTTAATCATTTCTTATGATTAAATTCTAATTAATCAATTTAGTTCTAACTAATTTATTAGATAAATCTCTAATTGAATATTTTGATTCTTAAGTCAAAATATCTATAAGTCTTTTATAGGTTAAAATAACCTAGCTAGTATATATCTTAAGTATGATTCGTAATTAAATCAATTATTAGAATTAATTATAAATTAATTATCTAAATTAATTAGTATTCTACTTCTTGGGCTTGGTCTAAATAAATAAATAAATTCCATCTAATAGAATTATCATAGTCCATCTAAATAATTCATTTAGCCCATAACATAAATTGGTTAGCCCATTTGATTAATTAAGTGGCCCAATCTTTAAATAAATTAGTCCATCACTTACTTAATTAGACTTGGCCCAAATTATTAAATGTGAAGCCCAGTAAATTCTCAATTTGGGCCTGTCTTCTAGCCCAACGAATTTAATTACCCGACCCAGTATTTGGTAGTTCGGCCCAACAATTATATGATTTGATTCGTGTTTTGTGTTGTTTAGGCCCATAAGAATATTTCATTTAGGCCCATCATGGTGAGACCTATTTGGCCCAATCTGAAATAATATAGCTAGCCCAACTTGTTTAGATTTGGCCCATGACCTTAATTCAAAACCTATCTCAACCGTTCTCTCCGCTTCCTTTCTCTTCCCTCTCTGTTTCTCCCTCACTCTCGGCTCTCTCTATCCCCACCGTGCTCTCTCTTTCTCTCGCAGCAACTGCTGCTGCCTCTCCTGGCCTTCACCGCGCCATGCTTTCATTCTCTTCCGCGCAGCAGGACCACCACCACAGCGCTGCCATCGCCGCGCACCACCACCACCGCAGCTCCGCAGCGCTACTATCGCCGTGTCTCACCAGCGTCGCCGTCACTCCTTCGCTTCCTCTCGGCTCACTCGATCTCCGCTCTTCACACCGCCCTAATGGAGCTCGGTCGAGAGCTCGTAGTGGAGTTCGGTCGAGAGCTCGGAGTGAAGCTCGGTCGAGAGCTCGGAGTGGAGCTCGGTCGAAAGCTCGGAGTGGAGCTCGGTCGAAAGCTCAGAGTGGATCTCGGTCGAGAGCTCGGAGTGGAGCTCGGTCGAAAGCTCGGAGTGGAGCTCGGTCGAGAGCTCGGAGTGGAGCTCGGTCGAAAGCTCGGAGGTGCTGAAGCATGCAACAGAGTGCATGATTCCCTCCCTCGCTGCTCTTTCGCCTTTCTCTCTCGCCGTGCTCTCTGTTCGCCATGGAACAGCCGCGAAGTAGCCATCCCCAAGGCTGCTTCGCTTGTCCAGGGCTTCCTCCAGCGCTGCCCCGCATCGCCGCCTCTACACCGCCGCCGCCGTTTCGAGGTAGGGCACTTCTTCTTACTCCCTTTTTTTTTATATCTCTTTCTTTTGATTGCTTATGGGGATGTTTGAAATCTAGAATTCCTCAAGTTTCATGAATTAATCGAGTCTTATGAATGTTCAAATTTTACAGATTTGTTTCGGTTGGTTTGAGGTAATTCGAGGTCGTCCGGAATCTGTTCGGGCTGTTCGGAGTTCGTTCGAGGTGTTTCAAGGTTGTTCGGGGTGGTTTCGAGGCCTGTCGGAGCTGTTCGGAGTGTTTCGGGGTCTGCAGGGGTCGTTCGGGGCTTGCTCGGGGCCATCCGAAGCTGTCCGGGGCTGCTCGAGGCCGTTCGGGGCCTGCTCGAGGCTGTTCGGGGCTGTTCGGGGAAACTCACGGCTATGCAATCAGCCGTGCACTACTGCTTCCTTAGTCATTAGGTAAGTTCTCTTATTTCTTCTTCTTTTTCTTTAAGTTTTGGTGAAGTTTAGCTTGATTAAAAGAGGTAGTGAGCATGGTATAGCCTTGAAAGTCTTAGTTCAAACTGGGAAGGTTCAAGGGATGGGGAAGACAGTTTCTATAGCACCTATGTTAAGGTTCATAGCCAACATACCATAGTGATAATTCTACTCTCATGATTTAGTAGTAAGGGGTATAGCTAATGAACATAATGTTATAGGTAGAACCGTTTACCTTACGACTTGCTATCTCTTCTCTTCTCTTCTCTTGATTCTTTCCTTAAGTCACAATTTCGGCAGCACTTCGTGTAATTGATATTTAGGTGTTTTTTTAAGTTGGAATTCTTCCCCCTTTATATAGAGGATTGGATCTTTACTCATCACAAATTCTTATGCATTTGCTTCTTCCTTTGGATTTGCAGTCATGGCGATTGGTGGAGCTTGAGCGTCGCTGGTGGCTAGGATCCGTAGGGAGCAGTGCACGCTAGTTTCTGATTTATGGAGAAGCTGGATAGTTGCACGCTTGTTTTGATTTATGGGTTACTGTTCATTGGCTTATTCACCTACTGTAATTACACGCAATTGCTTCTTTCTTTTACTTGTATTTACACGCAAATTCTATAACATCTCTGGACCATCATCATCTATGTATATGTTATATATATATATATATCACGTATATCTATATATGTATAGTATATGCTTGTGTGTTATATTTTGTATCTAATAAATCATACTAATCAAATATGCATTACTAATTATACTTCTTATTATAACAAATAAGTATTTGTACTATTTTAATACTAATAATGGCACTAATCATATTAGGCATTAATCACCCTCAATGGACCTCCTCGTAAATGTCATCAGATTAAATGATGACATTAACTATTAAATTACTACAATGTTCGTTATTCTCAAACTGTTATCAAAAATTGGTCTCGTAAATTTAATCCAAGTACGAGAAATTTGAGAGATTTTAACGCTTTAAGAAAATTTTATTTAGGATTGAAAGACGGGATATTACACTGATACACCACCTGAAGTACCAATACAATCTGAAAATCTCACGCCTGAGATTCCAACACCTACTTCAGGGAGTAGCAATTTTAACTCTAATAATTTTCAGATTATTGTTGCTACTAACGATATTTTGGCCAGTTCAGATAAGCTTATTTTGCAGGAAATTCAACAACAAACTGAATATGTAAGAGCCAACAATCAAGGGGGAACAAGCCCTCAGAATGAAGAAGAAGATGATCTATTCCATATCCAAACTCCAGTAACACCTGCTCCTCGAAGTCTTGACTTGATGATAATCACAGAAGAGGATCAGAAAAGGAGAAGAAGATTGATTGAAGATCATCCCTCTGATTTAGTGATTGGAAGTCTTGAGAGTGGTTCAAACGAGGAATCAGATCCAAGCTGAAGTGGTCCAGCCACTAGCAACCATTGAACCCCCCACTGACGAACAACTAAGGCTAAAAGCAGACCTCGCGCTGTTTTTGGATGAAAAATTCCTATATAGCTGCTATCTCTCCAACATTGAACCCAAAGACGCTTAGGAAGCCCTTTAAGATGTGAATTGGGTGTCAGCGATGCAAGAGGAATTAAATGAGTTCACAAGGAACAAAGTATGAGAACTTGTTGATCATCCTACGCATCAAGGTGTTATTGGTGTGAAATGGGTCTTTAAGAATAAGAAAGACAAATTAGGAGAAGTTGTTCGAAATAAAGCTAGACTGGTAGCTAAAGGTTATTATCAAGAAGGAATAGACTTCGATGAAACCTTCGCTCCAGTAGCTAGATTAGAGGTGATTCGACTCTTCATTGCATATGCTACTCACATGATGTTCAAAGTCTATCAGATGGACGTGAAGAGTGCATTTCTGAACGACATCCTAAAGGAAGAAGTCTATGTAGAGCAACCACCAGGCTTCGAAACTGACTACTCCAAAGTGTATAAGCTACACAAGGCTCTTTATGAGATGAAATAAGCTCCTAAAGCTTGGTATGACAATTTGTCTATTTTTCTTATTAATTCAAGTTTCAAGCGAGGATCGGCGAACATGACTCTATCCACAATTAAATATAAAGGAGACATTTTAATCGTTCAGATTTATGTCGATGATATTATATTTGGTTCGAAGTCTTAGATGCTTTGTGATAAATTTGCCAAGTTGATGAAGACTGAGTATCAAATGTCAATGATGGGAGAGATGAGATTCCTTTTATGATTACAGAGCAATCTCCTGAAGGCATCTTCATCAATCAAGCTAAATACACAAAGGAACTGATAAGAAATTTTGGCGTTCAGAATAGCAAGGCCGTGAAGATTCCAATGAACACCAACGACACAATTGAACCTGATCCTGAAGGGAAACCAGTCAGCCAAACTGAGTATAGAGGGATTATCAGGTCTCTTCTATATCTCACTGCCAGCAGGCCAGATATCACCTTTGCTGTTGGAGTGTGTGCGCACTATCAAGCTAATCCAAATGAGTTGCACAATGAAGTTGCAAAGAAGATATTGCACTACCTGAAGGGCACACCAAATCTTGGCCTATGGTATCCTTTAGATGACAACATAAGTCTCACTGGTTATTCTAATGCTGATTTTGTAGGTTGCAAATTGGATAGGAAGTCAACCTCAGGAACGAGTCAGTTTTTGGGAAACAAGCTCATCAGTTGGTTTTCCAAGAAGCAGACCTCAGTTGCTACCTCCATTACTGAAGCAGAATACATGGCTGAGAAGTTGCTGCTCTCAGATTCTCTGGCTAAAGCAACAACTTAGAGACTATGAAGTGCCTACCAATCAGGTTGCAATTTATTGTGACAGCTCCAGTGCCATTGACATCACTTAGAACCTAGTTCTACACACAAGGTGCAAGCACGTGGACATCATGCATCACTTCATCAAAGATCACGTTGAAAAGAAGGATGTTTCCATCGAAAAGATCCACACTGACATTCAACGAGCAGATATTCTCACCAAGCCACTGGAGGAAGCAAGATTCAAAATGCTAAGTGGAAGACTTGACTTAATGAATCCTGACCAAGCCTGAAGGTATATACTGAACTTCATACATGTAATGTTTCTTAAATGTCATTTGATTTAGTATCTTTAATGTACTGAAATCACGACCTGAAAAGACATAAAAGAATGTGATGGTTTAGCCACTGAATAACTCTACATAGTTATTTCAGTCATGAACCATCATACTTTCCATACATGTTATACACTAACACATTGTAGGTACATGAAGACTGGAGAAGCTAAACTGAATGCTCTCCTGAAGTACTACACAACAACATTTCTGAAGGACTTTAGATCACAATTAAATCTGAAACTCCTATCTAAAAGCACTACCAAGAATAAGTCAATCAGTTGCAAGTATCAGCAGCTGAAATCCTACACTTCTTATTTATTGAACATTTATTTCTCTAAATGTTAAGCCTTTAAATTCTCTTAGTGTCATAGATGTAAATATCTGTTTCATCGTACCAATCAATCCCTATCTTGATACGCAATTAATGCCATAATGACACTCTGACATATACAGTAAAAACAACAGTGCTTTTGAACCTTGGAAAGTCAAAACGTCGCGCGTTACTTTCACGCCCCTACTCTTTCCCACTTAGACAACGTTTCAGTAACATGGTTGAACCCTAGCTGTCGATATCTAAATTCTCGGAGCAAGATCTGATCGTTCATTTCACTTTAAATAGTTGTCTTCTCGATCACACTACTTTTTTCGCTACCACTTTCCATCTCTCATAGCCTTACGCTTCCAATTTTTTCTTGAGATTTCATTACATCTCTTTGCTCTCCCAGCGCTCTTGTCTCGTTGATAATCTTTTACTCGACTTTTTCATACTTCATACGTATGTTTACTGTTATATTCTCTCTATGTCTTTACTTTGCCTTACACAGTATGGAGAACTCACAGAGTTATAGAACTAACTAATTTATACTTTCTAGGTTATCAACATTATGGGCAAGAAAGCTGTTCTTGGACCGGCGATGAAAATGTCCCAACTTCACGCTCGCATCTATGCTGAGCCCACCGCCGTTTACACTCAGACAGACATTGATCCAGCCAAGATAATGTTCGAAGTTATAAAGTCCAATGGTCTGGAGGCTCTCACCACTCTTCGACCAAATAATTTGTATCATGATTAAGTGGTTCAATTTTACCTGAATCTGGGCTACGAAGGATCCATACTGAAGACTTCCATTGAGACTTCAGTACGTGAAGCAATTTTTGGAGCTGCAAAGGTTGAATAACTGAGGTTCAACGTCACCGAGTTAGTGCAGTCAGTGTTCAAACTGAGGAACAAGGGCACTAACCCTAACCAATACATGAAGGAAAAGGCTGCGATTCAGTCATTCTTCGAGGAAATTCAAGTTGAGGATCCTCCCTGTCAATTCTCTACTGCTAACAACAACAAAGGGCTGATACGCCCTGAGTTTAAGATTTTGCTGAATGTGGTTAAGCATTGTATTCTTGGGAAGAAGTCATCTCACGAGAAATTGAGTTGGCAAAAGCTTAGTTTGATGAAGAGGATTTATGAAAATGAAGGAGCCAACTGGGTAGCTATGATGGAAGAGCTTCTGATGGTAGAAGCTAACAAACTGAAAGAAGTACACAATGGTGTAACAATGAGTGAGACTGATACTTTGAACTAGGCAACCAAGGTATCTATATTGATTGAGGAGTCCTATCAGTTCGCTGAAATTGCTTTTTCAAATCATAAGCCATACAATGAACGTTAGATGTTTGCCACAGACTTATACGTGCAAACATGTATGCTCGGGAAGGCGCAGACTCTTCAGATTGAGCTTCCCAAGGAGCATTTAAAAGCCAAGAAGAAGGAATCTGAGGATGAAGATGTTAATCCCATCCAAGTTGTTGAAGAATATGATAAAGAGGAAGCTGAAGCTGAAGCTGCTGCTGCACTACCTCCTCCTCCGAAGATAGTCAAGCGAAAGAGGAATCCTGCCAAGCGCCCTTCAGGGCTTCTGAAGACACGCCCTCAGGAGAGAGAGCAACCTTCCAATAAACCTACCCCGGTCGAGGATGTCCTTGACTCATCTACTGATGAGGATGTCCAAGACCAATACCAACTGTCCAAACGCCCTCGCTCCTCTAATCCTTCATCTACCAAATCCTTTGAAATACCTCAACCACAACCTCTCACCATCATCGAACCCTCCACTGGACTCTGTTCTATCACCCCCAAAGTCCAATTTGAAACCCTACCTTCAGACATCTCCCCTACTAAACTTCCTCCACTCTTACTAAAACCAAGACTCCAACCAAATCTAAACCACAATCTAAATCCCAGACCCAACACCCTCCTAAGCCTAAGACTCAACCACCTCCACCTCAACCCAAATCTCTGCCTCAATCCCAGCCTGATCCCATTCCTAACATCCCCAGAACTGAAACCATGCCTTAGCTTCTACATCCAATCCTCCCTCTGACACTCAAGCAATTGTGCTATCCTCTCCTGCCCAAACCTAAACAATCTTGAGTTCCAATCCATTCAATTTATGGGATCCTCCTTCCCTGCACTCTACCTTCACCCCTCTCTTTCTGCCCTCTGTCAACATCTATGGACATGGCGCGCATATCGCTTTGCTGATACTACCGCTCTTTAGTACAAAATTGAGGGCATCAGGAATGAGTGCCATTTTAGTTGAAGAAGTTGAACTGCAAGAGTATTTCCAATTCAAAGACGCCAAAGATGCATTTCTGAGTGCTGAGGCATATATTGAGGACTAGCTTGCTCAAGCTGAGGCTGCTGCTGGACATTCCTACACTCGGCGAGTTTTAACCTCTACTGAGACTCCTACAACGACTCCCTCTTCCACTGCCTTGGTGCCCGTTGGCACTAAAATATCAATCCCTGAGGCTTTGTCCTCTGATGGAGCGTTGATCCATGCCCATCGTTCGATTTTTCAAGCCACTTTTGCTGCGCTCAAGAAGTAATTTGATATTGAGAGCACCCGTCTTAGAAACACTTCACCTCAATGATCAATGCCATGCAAACCTCTTACACTAAGAAGCTTGAGGCTCATGTTGATGACCTTAAGAAATCAATAGATGCTCTAGCCACTGAGAACAAGTCTCTTCAAACTTTTCTAGCTGCTATCTCTTCATCCTCCAACTCAGATATTAATGAAAAGATTGAACAGGCTATCAAAGCCCAGTACACTGCCCTTTATGAATTTGTCAAGAGGGAGACGAGATCAACTTTTCCAACTCACTTAGAGCATTACAAGATCCCTTTTGCTTCGAAGGTTAACAACATTGTCACCTCCTGCAACAACAATTACGCTAAAACTGCAACTCTTTGCACTGAGTTTGACATTGCTGTGAAGGATATCTCTACTCTTCGCGCTGAAGTTCACAAGCTGTTACTGATTCTACATCTCATGGAAAATCACTGTCTCGCATGAGGAAGTGTCTTGAAGCTACTCAACAAACGGTTGATTCAGCTTACGCTTATGCAGAAAAAGCTAAGCTGGCTGCTGGTCTCTATGCCACACTCTCTACCACTAGAGCCAAAAATGTTTCTGGCATGTCACTTGCCACATCTGATCATTAGTCTAAGGTCGATATTGCCATTGCTCACTATAGGGAACGTATTGCTCACCTGGAACAATTCTGCATGAATATCTCCAAGGGTAACGACCTTGACATTGAATTTTCGTTCCTTCCTCCTCTCTAATGTTACGTTGATCAACATCTCTATGCCTCTCTTGATGCTGCCAAAAAGGAGGAAGATATGCGCATAACTCGCGACTCTGAAAACATCCAGGCTGCAGATGATGAGAATGTAATTATGGATGAAGAAGACAAGGAAGAAGAAGAAAAAGAGGAGTCTCCTGAAGTCGAGCTCTCAGATACTGAACGACAAGATGATGAAGAAGATGATAATAACAAGGATGGAAACTTAGGTTCCATGCCTTCTGGTGCCCAAATTGATGAGCCAGCTACTGATGCTGATGCTTTTGAACCTCCTCCTCCACCCCCACAAACTGAAAAACCATCTGATTCCCAAGGAAAGTCAGACAATGAAGTTGGTACAAATGTTGATGCCACTGAGTCTGCAATTGTTGCTGCTGCCACTGAAAAACCTATCATTCCTTCTCCTCTATAATATTTTAATTTAAGTTATTAATTTATTCATTACTTGATTGTTATTAATATACTAATAATGAATGTAAATACATTTTAAAGTCATCTTCTTAATTTATAGTACTACGTGACATCACCACAATCCATCATTTTTAGTTATCTTAGATCTCCATTTTATTTTATTAATTCTAATATTTATTAAAAATTTTACTAATATTAAATTGACTCAGACTTAAAAAAACTTACATAAAATTTTATTTTATTGGAAAATTTATTATACTAGATTATTAGAATATCAAATAAATAGTTGACTAATTGAAACTTTCCTATCAATATTAAATTATATTTTAATTTAAATAATTAGTTATCAAACTATATGTAGTAGAATTTTTCATGTATAAAGTAAAAAATCTATAATATTTTTTTCCATATTCTTTTATTTCATAGCTTATTAGTTTCACATATATTTGTAGATATTAAATCAATAGTGTAATTTAAATATCACTAAACTAATAATTAGATAATAATTTATATAAAAATATAGTTAATATAAAGTGGGTGGGAGAGTATTTAACGAGAATTTTGGTGAATATTTCACGGGTATAACACGAATAATTTTTGATGATATGGATAGTAATTGTTCATATTCATACACACAAATATAAATGATATTAAATTTTACTCACGAAACTATTCATGAATATCAAATCTGTCTCTAACTCACATATATTAGTGTAGGGTATCGACGAGTAAAATATCATCCATATCTTCACAGGTATGGATATGGATAGCCAATGTTCATGTATGTCGTGCCTGATTGTTATTCCTACTTTTGACCCACCAACGATATAATTTTTTATACATTCTAGCATTTGTACCCGTGCGATGCACGCATGGTAATAATTTAAAAAATATATACTCATAAAATTGTCAAATATGTTAATTGTCAAATTATAAGTATGTTATATATGAATGTATATATTGTTTTTGGTTGACATACATTGCAACGAAATCTGATTATTTAAGAAAAAGTAGATATTAAACAATTCAATATAATAACATAACATATGAGTTGAGGTGTAATACTTAAGAAAAAAAATTCACCACAAACTCAATAAAATAAATGGAAGTTTATATTTCAATTTAGTATTGATTCTATTATGTAAAAAGAAAACAAAAACCTCCAATTATGTTCACATCCAGGGCTTCACTTAAATTTTTTTATGATTTTATTGTGAATCATTATAATGCATACCATATATATATGGGTGGGTTCTTATGCAAACTCATTCTAATGAGTAAATTAATAACTCTTATGAGTCATTGATTTGTAGAAAATGTAAGGTTAAAATTAAAAGTTAACAAATTTGAATATAATTGATGCTGGGAACCTCACAATATTTTAGTTTTGATGATGTTCTTTCGAAACACACTTAGATTACATTCTGTCTTGCTAGACCTCAATCTGTTCTACATGTACCAGATCACTACAATATAAAGTGAATCTGATAGAGAACATGATCTTAGTTCAGATTAGAAAATGACTTAACATATAAAGGATCTCATCCTATAGAAGTCACTCTATCTTTTTCTAGTTCGTGAACCAGATCAACAGCAGATTGAAGCAAGCAGATGATCTATCAGATGGTCACTCGATTAGATATTGCCAGAACACTCACAGAAGATTCTACCATGCTTTTGAGCATAATTTCTGAAGGACAGATCGACTACTGACCAGATCGATGTTTGGAGTTGAACCAGATGATATCATATCATTTATCAGTTAATTGGCAGTCATGGGTTTTGACTAGATTAACTGATGAAGAATCACAAACTGATTGCAACATCGTTCAAGCTATCAAAAATGGAAGGAGAATCAATCCATACGCGAAGAAGGAAAGTAGTACCTGTCAATGATCTGCTTTCCATATTTATTAAAGATTCAGTCAAACTTTCCAAAGGCAAGAGGACTGCTTTCCATATTTATTAAAGATTCAGTCAAACTTTCCAAAGGCAAGAGGAGATAATTTAGGGATTCACTATCCTTGATTGGTAAATCACATTTACTCCAAACCAATCAAGCCCAACGGTTAGAATTTCAAATTCTACACCTATAAAAGCTTGGAACAAAGACTGAAAAAGTATAAGACTATCATCTACGATCAACAAGCTGTTACTCTGCTCAGAAATCATCTCACCCATCGAAAGCATTCACTCGAGAAGATTTCTACTCACCAGATCGTGTTCTAAGCCGTTCGTGATCGAAATCATATCAACTCGATTCAAGTCTATCTTATCGAGAAGAAGGAAGGAGATCTTCGCCAGCTAGTAGTTTTCTAGTGGATTAACGTGAAGAGATCCAGTTACAGTAGTTTTCTATAAGTTGTAAAGGGACACGACCCTTATTCGTGCATAAGTTTCAACCAGATTGTGTTTGAAACTTGTGGCTCGTTCTCAGCGAGTATAAATAAGAAGAGTATCCTAGTAGTGGATATCTAATCCAGTTTGGATTGGATCGTGGACGAAGGGGGTTTCCCGAACCACGTAAACAGCTGTGTTATTTACTTTCTGCATTTAAATTCCAGTTGTTTTATTCACTAACCTGCACACTCATTCAAACTGCATTTTTAATCGATCTGCTAAATACTTGGTTAAGTTTTTGAAAAAGTTTTCTAAATAAGAGCACTGACTAAGTCCACCATTTTCCGCACACAACACTCTGCTAGAGAACAAGATTACTCTTGATCTCCACCTAATGTTATTCACCAGAGAGTCTTTGTCTGGACAGAACAAGATCGATCTGGTCATCGATCTGGTTTGTCACAACTAAGCAATCTTTTTTCAGAAAGCTTAATCTCTCTAAGTAAATAGTCAAGTAAACTGAAAAATTTGCATTTGGTGTATCCCCCCCCTCCCATACACCAAACCTTGCTCTTTCGGGACCACCAAGTGGTATCAGAGCAGTGGTTCATAGGACCATTGTTTCTGTTTCACAAGGTTGAAACCTACATGGTCAACTTGAATATATCTAGGAAAACCTTTTCATTCACTAGCATCCTATCTGTCATTATAGAATCTTCTGTTGTTCATCCAAGGATACAGAGAATGGAGTTTCAAAATCAAGATGTGTCTCAAAGCTCATCAATGTCTGATGTGGAAAGTGATAGAGGAAGGACCATTGGTTATTCAAGAAGAGAAGACTCGGATTACTGAAACGGGTTCAGTCAAAGAATATGTGCTCAAAGATCCCAGGATGTATACATCTGAAGAACGGCGTGAAGCAAATCTTGATGATTTTGCCAAAAGAATCATCTCCAGCACGTAAAAGGTGTTCATCTGGCTAAGATCCATGATCTTGATACAACCAAGGAGATGTGGGAAGCATTGAGAGAACTAAGCTTAGGTTCTGAAGCAATGATTGAGAATAAGCTGTCCCTAGCTTGCAACAAGTTCGATGAATTCAAGATGAAGCCTGGAGAAACCATCGAGCAGATGAAGAACATGTTCATTGAAGTGTTACTTGAAGTTTCTGCATTTAAGAAAAACAAGTACTCACAGAGAGAGAAGAATCTCAAAATTCTCATAGCATTACCACCAAGCTGGGAGATCTCCTCTGCAATGCAACCACTACGTGCTGATTTCAACGATTTGTCTGTTGAAGTACTATTTGATCATCTGGCTGTTCACGAATGCGATATCAGAAGGATTCATGGATCAGATTACTTTTCAAGAAAGATAAATGAAAGCAGCTCAAAGAAAGAGAAAGAGACCGCCTTCAAAGCGAAATGCAAAGCAGATGAACCAGCACTAACTGCATCATTAGAAGAAGGAGGCTATGATAAGTTACTTAAAGAGTTTGCCATGATTGTCAAGAGGATGGATAAGATGGAAATCAGATCAAGAAAGTATCAAAGGTGCTATAAAGATAACAAGAGTAGATATCAGAAGAATAAGGAACCAGAACGATCTGATGAAAAAGCTGACACAAAAAGTAATGGTAAAAATTTCAACTCTACTGATTATACTTGTTATGGCTGTGGCAGAACAGGTCACTTCAAGACAGATTGTCCTGAATTATCAAAAAGCCAAAGAGAAGAACTAAGAGCTAAGAGAGATCGAAAGCTTAAAGTTCAACGCAAAGCAATGCTTGCTGAAGAGGACTCCAGCAGCTCAAGTCACTTGTTTGATAGCTCATCAGAAAATGATGAGGCATTCTATGCAGAAGATACAAATGAAGAATGGGATGAATGTTACATGGGCTTGGACAACGGTCTCGACCAGATCGAGGTAAATTCTCATGTCTCTATGTCTTCAAATAAACCTATCTATGATTCAGGAAATGAAGATGAACCAGAAGTCTCATGGGATGAAATCAATGAGATGTTCAAAAGCTACACAAGCATAAAGAAGTTATTCTCTGAAGTCATAAAAGAGAATGAAAAGCTAAATGAAACAGTGAAGTTTTTGAGTGAAACAAACACCAAGTTCTCTACTCAAATAAATGGTCTTGGAGAACAAATCATGATAAAAGATGTAGAAATATACTCACTCAATTCCAAGGTAAAATATGTGATCAACAGAAAGGATATAGTTGAAGAAAAACTGAAGAAGACCATGGAAAACATGAGCAAGATCAACAAAAACCAAGAACAAGTTGAAATGATCATCGATATGCAACAAAGAGGAAGAACTGGTCTAGGATACAATGGAAAATCTAGTGAGACCCAGTTTGTCGCGGAAAAAAAGGACATACCAGATCAAGTCAAAGATCTCAAGAACAAGAAAAACCAACCCCAGAAGATGATGATGATGAAGGAAACAGGAGACAAGAGATATTATCAGGTCAACCTACTCACTATGTGAAAACAGATAAAAATCAGAAGTAGAAGACAACTACCAAAACATCATCTACCAATAAGAAGAAGATCAACTGGGATACTATTGAGAGAAATCATCCATCTATCTACAAAGCTATATCAAGAACATATGATGCTGGAAGAAAGATTACATGCTACATATGTGTTCCTAACACTAAGTTAATTTGGGTTCCAAAAGGAACTTTTGCTACTAACCAAGCACCCACTTGTTGAAAGGGTAGCTAAATTTTCATAATTGCAGGATCGGAGAACTGCAAGAAGAAGTAGAGTAGCAAAGGGAACAATCTGGATTATTGATAGTGGATGTTCAAAGCATATGACATGTGATAAGAACGCTCTATCAAATTATGTGGAAAGAGAAGGACCACATGTAACATTTGGTTGTAACTCAAAAGGCTACACCAGAGGCTATGGTAACATTATAATTGGCATGACCACCATCACAAATGTATCGTAGGTTGAAGGTCTTAGTCATAATCTGTTTTCAATTAGCCAGTTCTGTGCTAATGGAAACCAGATTATTTTTTTTGCTAACAACTGTTTTGTGAAAAACAAGGCAGGAGATGAAACTCTTCTTACCGAAAAATTGCAGGATAGACTGCATATTGTACAATGGAATAACCAGATTGAAACATGTCTGGTCACCAAGACAATATCAGAAACAAACTAGTTATGGCACAAACGACTTAGTCATCTCAATTTCAATTCAATCAACAAGATTGCAAGAGATAAACTAGTTGAAGGATTACCAGATCAAGTATACGATAAAGAACTTTGGAGCTACTTCATTTAGACTTATTTGGTCTAGTTAAGCCATTAAGTAAAAATGGAAGGAAGTACACTCTAGTCATCATTGATGATTAATCAAGATTCACATGAGTTATCTTTTTATTCAAGAAGAAAGAGACATTGGAGAAGTTGCCAAATTTTCTCAACAAGATCACCAAGCAAAAGGAAACCTCTGTTACAACAATCAGAACAGATCGCTGAACATAATTCCTAAACCAGAAGATTGAAGATTATTGCAACCAGATGGGAATCACACACTAGACATTTGCAGCAAGAACACCTCAACATAATGGAGTGGTTGAGAGAAGAAACAGATCATTAAAAGAAGAAGCTCGCACCATGCTTAATGCAACCAGATTACCCAAGAAGTTTTGGGCTGAAGCCATCTACACGGCCTGTTATACACAGAACAGATCGGTGATAACTCTTAGACATGGGAAGACACCATATGAAGTCTGGAATAACAGAAAACTCAGGATACAGTATTTCCGTACCTTTGGTTGTACGTGTTACATCCATAATAATGGGAAATCTCAGTTGAAAACCTTTGATAGTAAAGCTGACCCTGGAATATTTTTAGGATATTCTGATGTTAGTAAAGCTTATAGGGTTTATAACAAGAAGACTCATATTGTGGAGGTAACACCTCATATTGTATTTGATGAAACTACTTTTGAATACAGAGAAACAGGTGATGAACAGGTTCACAACCAGGTCAACAACAAGAAATCAAAAGGGATACTACTAGAAGACATTCTAATCTGGAATACAACAGAGGAGAATGAGATTGATGTTCAACCTAATGCTGAGACCAACTCACATCAAGGGGGAACAAAACATATTAATCTGGATTAAACCAGATTGATTCCACCAGAAGGTAGTGAACCAGTGGAAGAAGGTAATAATGAACAATGTCAAGATCGACCTGAAGAATCCAGAGATATCAACAGCTGGAACAATAATCAAGAGATTGAAGTTGAAGAAGCAGAAGTTGAAAACCCTTTTCAAGCATCTTCAACAGCACACCAAAATTTGAGGACCCAACAAATGAACCTGAGCCTGAGATATCAGAAGAAGAGATGTCTAGTAGAAGGAGATGGATACAAGAACATCACCCTCTAGAACAGATTGTTGGGAACCCATCAGATCGTGTGAAGACCAGAAGAATGCATGGAGAAAGTGCACTTCTAAGTTGTTATCTATCTCGTGTTGAACCATCTTATGTTTATGAAACACTACAAAATGCAGACTGGATTATTGCTATGCAAGAAGAACTTAACGAGTTTAAAAGAAATCAAGTTTGGTACCTTGTAGACAGACCAAGACATCAGAGAGTGATAGGTGTCAAATGGGTATTCAAGAACAAATGAGATGAGAATGGTGAAGTGGTCAGAAATAAAGCCAGATTAGTTGCAAAAGGATACAGTCAACAAGAAGGCATTGATTTCGATGAAACATTCGCGCCAGTTGCCAGATTGGAAGCAATCAAAAGATACTCAGATATCTTAAAGGAACAACACACATTGGATTATGGTATCCTTGTGAAGACAATTTCGAGTTAACAGGCTATTTTGATTCAGATTATGCTGGATGCAAACTGGACATAAAGTCTACTTCTGGAACGTGCCAGTTTCTTGGAAACAAGTTAATCTCTTGGTTTTCAAAGAAACAAACATCTATTGCTACATCAAGAACTGAGGCAGAGTACATGGCAGCAGGAAGCTGTTGTGCACAGATACTCTGGTTGAAGTAGCAACTGAAGGACTACGAGATCGATGTGAAGTTGAACCAGATCAAACTTTCCATATTTATTAAAGATTCAGTCAAACTTTCCAAGGGCAAGATAATTTAGGGATTCTCTATCGTTGATTGGTAAATCACATTTACTCCAAACCAATCAAGCCCAATGGTTAGAATTTCAAATTCTACACCTATAAAAGCTTGGAACAAAGACTGGAAAAGTATAAGACTATCATCTAAGGTCAACAAGTTGTTAATCTGCTCAGAAATCATCTCACCCGTGAAAAGCATTCACTCGAGAAGATTTCTACTTACCAGATCGTGTTCTAAGCCATTCGTGATCGAAATCATATCAACTCGATTCAAGTCTGTCTTATCGAGAAGAAGGAAGGAGATCTTCGCCAGCTAGTAGTTTTCTAATGGATTAACGTGAAGAGATCCACACTACAACAAATATGACTATTAATGACGAAAATCTTAGTGAGAGTATATATACTCTCACTAATTGTAAATTAAAATAAATATCCTGATTAAATAATTGTCTTTATATATTAATACAATTTCTACCATCACTAAAAGTATACAAATATTAATAGTTAATTAATATTATGACATGTAAGGATATATTGTAGAGAGCTAGGCAAGACACTTAGAAAACAAAGCAAAAATTGGGGAAAAAAGTTAATGTATTATCCTTACTTCTCAAGAAAAAAAAAATCTGAAATTCAAGCTTCAGTTCTTCGATTCTTCACTTTTCTCTACTACCACACACTTTTTCCCCAAATTTGAAACATTGATTTGCACTTCGATTCTTCTTCTTTTCTCTACTACCACACATTTAATCTGTTTTCGTTTCAAATCTTCTATCACAGAATTGCATTACACAATTCACTTATTTGAATTGCAGAATTGTACGCCATGCTTCAATTCCGAATTGTTAGCAGCTGAATCATATTGCAGAAGTTTGTCTAAGGTATAGATTGTTCTTCTCAAATATGCTTTTCAAATATATTGAATGAGCTGGTGCTTATGTCTGCACACTTCATTTCATTGAATTCTTAATCGAGGAATTGCACAACAAAGCATCAATTTGGATTGTTAGGGGTGGAATTACACTGCGGAAGCTTATCTATTTTTTCTGACCACAAGTATGTATTCTTCTTCTCAAATATGCCTCTTATATTTATTGAATTAGCTTATGCAATTTGTGGGGAATATGGCTAAGTCGCTGATGCTGTCAAGGTGTTTGATAGAATGACTTTCCTTGCAAACATTTTACTAGTTAATTATTTATAACTCTCATTTTAAATTTTATGCTATGCTGGGTGTTCTGCTAACTATTTGTGTTGATCTGCAATATTAATGGAATGAAAACAGGTCGTTGTTGAATCAATAGAGTTTCAAAGTTATCTAAGCAACATTCTGTTGAGATTCATTGTGACAAAAATTACAAGTTCTGCAACAATCTAAATTATATATATATATATATATATATGCATAAAATAGTATATTTTGATCACATTTAATTAAGATGTAGTGACAGTAAAGTGCTATGCTCTTCTTGGCTCCATGAAGCATCGACTCTGCTAAGGTTGAAGTGGAATAAATTTGAAGTGATAATAAATAACACAAGAAATATAATAATGCTAATGTGACTCATTTCCATATCAGTTGTGTCCCCCATCATTAACTAAGATATTAATGATCAAAATCACCCCTGCAATATCATAGAATCCAAGTCTGTTCTAAAGGGTGTTTTGGATGCTTTTATTCACATTTTGCTATAAATGGCCTCATTTTGGTTCTTACTTTCTCACTCTTGATTTCCCTCTCTTCTTAAGATCTTCTACTTGAAGTTTGTTTCAAAGTTAGGTAGAGAGAGTATTTGACAATGGACACCCCTTAATTAATTCTCATTTTAGCCTCTGTTTTTTCTGTGTTATTGCTTTCTCATAAACAATTACTATCTTTTCATCGACTAGAAAATTGAACATCTGAAATCTTATCTTCTCTTTTGTGGTTCACTTCTCTTGAAAATGTGTGTGTTGTGTGTGTATTTGTGTCTGCATGCATAGGATAATATAAAGCACCCTTACATTCAATTATGTACATACACAAAATATTATATTATATATTTATCGAACAACTTGCGTGCATTACTCATTGTATCAGAATCAACAAGTTCCAACTTAGGTGCACATTTCTGAACTCACAAATATGTGTTTTTTCTTAAGTTTATTTGTGTTTTTCTTTAAGTGATTAATTATCTGAGACATTTTAGCTATTTAAAATAATTATTTTGGCTAAAGATATTAATGTTTGTTTAGATGACACCTTGCAAGAAATGGATGGGTTTTATGAATGATAGACTAAATGAACATTATAAAACTGGTGTGGCTGAATCTTTGGATTACGCTTTTTCTAAGACGGGAGAAGAACGTGAAATACGGTGTCCATGTGTTAAATGTAAAAACACAGATAAGGGATCTAGAGCAGTGGTTGAAATGCATCTATTCGTGTATGGAATGATGCCAAATTATAAATTTTGGTATCACCATGGTGAAAGACGTGTTGAAACTAAATCCGATGATGAAGAAGATGACGAAGATGATGAAGAAAATGAAAATGAAGGAGAGATTCATGAAATATTACAAGATCTTTATCCTGATTGTTATGGTTTTGATGAGAGCGGAATGGAGATTGGTTCTTCAAGTCGAGTTGAGCATGAGGCTAACCCAAATGAGAAAATAGATGCATTTTATAGGTTACTGAAAGATGCAGAACAACCAATCTACGGGCTGCAAGATTTCTAGATTGTCTACCCTTGTGAATTTGTTACATATCAAGAGTGTTGGCCAATGGAGCAATGAATCATTTGGTATGCTGCTAAAGACTTTGAAAGAACTTCTCCCTGCTAGTTCTAATTTGCCCGAAACTTATTATGATTCGAAAAAGTTAATGAAAGATCTTGGGCTCACATATGAAAAAATTGATGCATGTGTTAATAACTGTATGTTATACTGGAGAGGTGAAAAGAAGTTAGATGTGTGCAGTATTTGTGGTGTCTCAAGATGGAAAGAAGATCGTCGCAGTGGGAAAATTAAAATCCAGAAGAACAGAAAGAAAGTACCAGCAAAGGTAATGCGTTACTTTCCCTTAAAGCCAAGACTTCAAAGGTTGTTCATGTCTAGAAAGACTGCTTCAGATATGAGATGGCATCATGAATCAAGGGTGGATGATGAAGTATTGAGACATCTGGCAGATTCATTAGCTTGGAAATCCTTTGATAAAATTCACAAAAATTTTGCATTAGAACCCCGCAACGTAAGACTTGGTCTTGCTAGTGATGGTTTCCAACCATTTAGTCACTCCAAAACATCATATAGCATTTGGCCAGTGATACTAATTCCATACAACATGCCTCCTTGGATATGCATGAAAGAATCAAATTTTATTCTTTCAACGCTCATACCAGCTCCAGAGGGTCCTGGAGATGCTATTGATGTCTACCTTAGGCCCCTTATAGATGAGTTAAAAGAATTATGGGAAATAGGTGTTGATACATTTGATGCTTCAACTCAAATGAATTTTAGATTGCATGCATCATTACTTTGGACCATTAATGATTTTCCGGCATATGGAAATATATCTGGTTGGAGCACCAAGGGTAAGTTGGCATGCCCTTGTTGTAATAAAGATACACATTCTATAAGGTTAGCAAATGGAAACAAGCAATGTTTTATGGGCCATCGACGTTATATTTCTGAGAAACACAAATGGAGAAAAGATACAAGTTCGTTTGATGGAACTATAGAGTTGAGGCCACCACCAAAGCCACTTTCTGGAGAAGATGTGCTTGCTCAAGTACATGACCTTGAAGGAATCACATTTACCAAAGATAGTTGCAAAAAGGTGAAAGTCTCACATGAAAGAAGAGGTGATAATTGGAATAAAAAAAGTATTTTTTTTTTTATCTTCCTTATTGGAAAAATCTTCTTCTACGACACAATTTAGATGTTATGCATATAGAGAAAAATATATGCGATAACATCATTGGGACAATTATGAACATGAAAGGGAAAAGCAAGGATAATGTTCAAGCACGTCTTGATTTAGAAGCTATGAATATTAGACCAGATTTGCACCCAATTTGTATAGGAGAAAAACTTGAGTTACCTGTTGCAGCATACACATTATCAAAAGAGGAGAAACACTTGTTCTGCTTATTTTTAAAGCACCTGAAAGTTCCAGATGGATTCTCTTCCAATATGTCTCAATGTGTAAACATCAAAGAACATAAGATTTCAGGGTTAAAAAGTCATGATTGTCACATTCTTCTGCAACATCTACTTCCTATTGGTATACGCGGACTTCTTCCCAAATCAGTATGTGAACCTTTAATTGAGTTGTCATTGTTCTTTACTAGTCTGTGTGCAAAGACGTCAAGTGTAGATGAGCTGAAGCAGATTGAGTCTCAAGTTCCTATAACTTTGTGCAAGCTAGAAAGTGTTTTCCTCCCTTCATTTTTTGACGTAATGGTGCACTTACCAGTGCATTTGGCTGGTGAGGCTATAATTGGCGGACCTGTCCAATACAGATGGATGTACCCTATTGAACGAATGTTGTACAAGTTAAAGAAATTTATTCGTAACATGGCTCGTCCCGAAGGATCAATTGAAGAAGGTTACATTATGAAGGAGTGTTTGACTCTCTGCTCGAGATACTTAAATGATACCAAGACAAAGTTTAACAGACTTGATCGAAACTATGATAATTATTCACATAGACCAGAAGGTGAAATATCCATATTTTCTCAATATGGATGAGAATTAGGAGCCGAAGTATCTCGTAATCTAAGTGAAGAAGAGTGGGTACAGGCACATATTTATGTTTTGAAGAATTGTGAAGAAGTACAACCGTTTCTTGAGTAAGTTACCTTATCAAAATGATCATTACATATTTCTTGATATAACGGATAACTAATTAGTGTGTAAATCAGGGAATATCATCAAAATCAGCTAAACGAGCCTCCAAAGTCAGATAGAGAATGGAGTAATTCTTTCATCAGCTGGTTTAAAGCTCGAGTGAGGAGATATATGCTTTACTTACATTACATTTTAATTTCTTATTAAGATATATGTGTTACTTACATAACATCTTATACTTATAGGTTGCAAATATGAATATGCAAGACCAACCATCAAATTTCAATACTTTGCAATCATTATCTCGTGGTCCTTTTAAATATGTGATGTGCTTCAATGGTTTTGTTGTTAACAGCTTCAGATTTCGAATAGAAGATCTTGACAAAGGATGTGTAACACAAAATTGTGGAGTATGTGTGACCAGTGTCATAGGTAGTGATACGGACTATGTTGAGTATTATGGGGTGCTGACAGAGATTCTTGAGTTGCAATATCTTGATGGTAAAAGAGTGGTTCTGTTTCGGTGTAGATGGTTTGATGTACATGATAGCGTGAAAGGAGTCAAAATCGATAAATATGGGTTCACAAGCATTAATTGTCAACGTGTCTTCAAAACGAATGAACCCTTCATTTTAGCTAATCAAGCATCACAAGTGTTTTATGTCATGGATAATTCTGTTAAAGGTTGGCATGTTGTTATTAAGATGCAACCTCGTACCTTATATAAAATGCCTCTAAGGGAAGAGGTTGGTGATAGTAATGAGGGGGATATTGATGAAGGTGAAGCCTACCAGAATAGTGAATCATTTGAATTGAAGTTTGGTGAAGAGGCTTTATCGAGTTTAGATGACCAAAATAATTGGGCAAGAACTGATGTTGAGCCAATGATAGTTGAATCATCAACAAATAATAGAAAAAGAAAATTTCTTTGATTTTTATCACTGGTAAGTTTTTAAATCATTAATGTTATCTTATATTTACATTATCGTTCTAACATTATTTATATTATTTTATATAATTGTTTTTCTTAAGTTATGCAATGGATGCACCATTTAGCAAATGAATGAACCATAAAAACAGAAAAGTTATAACACCTAGTTTGTTGAACAAGAGCCGTAAACAAAGAAAAAATGATGGTAATGATACTTTAGTTTCTTGAATAGAACTTCTTATTTTTGTACAATGTACTCATTATATTTGTTGGCAGCTTTTGAAAATAACAAATCAACAATTCCATCAGTTCCTCAAAGTGTCACTGAGCAAGAAAGTAAGTGCATGTTCATTATAAATATTTTTTTCTGAATAATAATGATGCTTGAGAAATTTTTTATATTTGTGTATTTATAATAAATTTTTATATTTGTATATTTATAATCTTTTTTCTGTTTAAAGGAGATATATCACACCGTCTGATTGTGCATTATGGAGATTCTGAATTTCATGAGAACGGTTTCAATGAAGAAAGTTCGTTTTTGGACATCCTGAGCATATGCAAAAAGTTTATTGACATATATTCAGTTGGTTTTAAAATTACTGATGGCTATGCTAGAACATTGAAGAATGATAGAGATGTTATGACTATGTTAAAACAACATGAAGGCATCTCTACCATCGATCTCTATTTAGATAAGGATATGTCTGCACAACCATTAGGCTTCAAAATGTCACAAGACAATCCAATGTTTGGTACATTTATTGTCTTTTGTTTTTTTATTATGCATTAGTTCTCATGGGATTTGATTAAGTGTATAAGATTACCTTCTTTAATTTTATAGCTTCACGTGTCCTGTCAACTTCTAGAGTGACGAACATTAAAATATTGGGTGATCTAAAGGCAAACAAAAAGGTAAAGGTAATTGGGACTGTTTCTGGAGGAATTGAAGAAGAAAGTATGGTGGACTTGTTTATTACCAAATCAAAAAGTTTTGATGTGGAAAAAGACCTTGAAGCTATTGGACAATCAAAAGAAAAGGCAAGTAATTCTAAAGCATGTATTTTTGTAGTAGAATTCTTGTTAATTATTATATTACTTTATTTATTTTTATTCATTGTTAAAGTTTACTACTTTTATAGGAATTTCACATGCCCTTAAAAGCTGTTGGTCATTATGTGGTAGCAAAATATTCTCCTATGCATGAATATGGTACATATGGTGAACTTTGTTGTTTCTGACACAACTGTTGAGAGTAAGTGATTGCAATTGAATTTATGAAGGTTTTGTTTACTTATACTATTGTTTTACATGTTTATTGTATATTTTTATTTGATAGATCCATCGCCTAGAAACGGAAAAAGAGTTAGAGGAGGGAACAAGAATAAGAAAGTTGCATCTTTAAGAAATGGTGAAAAACTTGAAGTTATATTTTTCAATAATCGTCCCGTCAACAAAAATCACGAGGCTTGGTCAAGACACCTAGGGAAAATTGTGCGGGATTGCAATATTTGCCCTGTACGAGTGCAATCATGGAAGGAAATTGGCAATGTAGAAAAACAACATATGTGGGAGGCAGTCAAGGAATATAAAGTAATGTGTTTTAAGCTGCAGATTACATATTTTGATATAATTAGATTATTCTTGTCATTATTCTCATGTTCATTGGCTTGGAGTCTCACTAATGGAAGTGAATTTTTAAAAGTTAATGTGTGCTTATTAATTTGTTGAGGTTGTTGTTGCTAATATTATTTTGGCCACTTAGAATACCCACACTTGTCATCTCATGTTGGTAAATGTCATTGATCAAAGTTGATTTTCTTCAACTTTTATTTACAAAGCTCTCTATTTTCTCTGATCCAGATTACAAAATTACGTTCTGTTTTTGACTTTTTAGTTGCTGGTTTGGTGCTTTTAGTTGTTTATTTTCTTACCTTTGCATTATAAATTTGGTGGTTTTGGATTTATATTTAATATACTACTGTACTTAAATATTTAAACTTGATTTTGAAATTGTTCTAGGAATGTTTCACAACTGCAAATATTGAATTGTATCGGGAGCATACCTTAGAGCATATTGGTGTTTTGTGGGGAGCTTGGAGATCAAAGTTGTATGTTGATCACGTAAAGCCTTACAAAAATACGATTAATGCTCTGAAAAAGGTTCCACGTGGGATGAATGAGAAAGATTGGGAGTGGCTTGTTACTAACAAATTCTTGTCTAAAGAATTTCAGGTATTATATTTTATAGTTATTTTAACTGTCAATTTTATTAATTAACTAATACAAGTTTGCAAATGTAGGATATGAGTCAGCAAAATTCTAAGTCAAATTTATCAATGCCTCATCTTATTGGAAGCAAGCCACATAGAGAAATCATATATGAAAAGGTAGTAAAATCTCATGAGTATTTATTATTATTATATATATATGATGAAGCTTTACATGTAATTTTTATTTATTCTTGTATAAAAAAAATAGGGAGGTAAAGATTCTAAAGTACCTGATTTGGGAGTAATTTTCTTCGAGACTCGGAGCAAAAACGGAAAATTTAACGGGACAAAAGAAAAGGACAAATATGTAAGTAAAATTTTAATTTAATTTCTTCAATTTTTATGGTTGTGTATTGACTTTAAATTATCTGAACTCTCACCAGGATGAAATTGTGAAAACAGTTCAATCTAACCCATCACTTTCTAACCTTGAGCTTACTGAAATATGTTTTGGGCAACAACGTCATGGTATTGTATATGGTTATGGAGGTGGTGTGAAGCGCAAAACCTTTGACGACTCCAAATCTTGTTATATCAAAGAGCTAGAGGAAAAGTTAAATGCAAAAGAGGAAGAGAATCTCTCGCTTAGGAGACGTATGGATGAATTTGAGAAAAGGTTGTGTCGAATGGAGAATGAACGAACTGAATCACCTCCAGAAAAAAGTCCTAGTGTTACTTGATATTGATTCAAAGGTATGATTTGGGAACTAGAAATTATATTGACATTTCACATTATTTGAGAAAAGTCCTAGTTTTGAAGTCTCTTAACCTTCAATATCTATTTTTAGCATTGACATTTCACATTATTTGATCTTAAAATAGATTCAGATTAGTGATGGGGAATAAATATCTCGATTAAGGGGAATTTTGATCAAGACCATGTCAAGGGGAAAAAAGGAAACACTTGGAGAAAATATAAGTTTTGGATGCGTGTGCTATGATTTTAGTTCTTTATTATTTATTTTTGTTAAAAGTATAAATTGTTGATGATAGGTTAAATTTAGTTTTAATGAGAGGATTTTATATCACTAAATTTTATCATTTAGTGATGGGAGATTTTAGTTATAGTGAAGGTAAATCTTGTAAGTAAATATACCATACAATGAGAGCTAGCAATATATATTAGTGATGAGATTTTTCATCACTAAATCTTTTTAGTGACGGTAAATTTACTCTCATTATTATCATTATTAGTGACGGTATCTTTACTCTCACTATTATAACTATTAGTGACGGGATGCTATCCTATCATTATTGACTTTTAACTAGAGAGTCAATAACGAGAGGCCATGACGGGCAATTTTCCGTCATTAAAAGATATTAATGATAGTATTTTAACATTTAACCACAGTTTTTACCGTCACTAAAAATACATTTTCTTGTAGTGCCAGTTACAGTAGTTTTCTGTAAGTTGTAAAGGGACACGACCCTTATTCGTGCATAAGTTCCAACCAGATTGTGTTTGAAACTTGTGGCTCGTTCTCAGCAAGTATAAATAAGAAGAGTATCCTAGTAGTGGATATCTAATCCAGTTTGGATTGGACCGTGGACGTAGGGGGTTTCCCGAACTACGTAAACAGTTGTGTTATTTACTTTCTGCATTTAAATTCCAGTTGTTTTATTCACTAACCTCCACACTCATTCAAACTGCATTTTTAATTGATCTGCTAAATACTTGGTTATGTTTTTGAAAAAGTTTTCTAAACAAGAGCACTGACTAAGTCCAGCATTTTCCGCACACAACGCTCTGCTAGAGAACAAGATTAATCTTGACCTCCACCTAGTGTTATTCACCAGAGAGTCTTTGTCTGGACAGAACAAGATCGATCTGGTCATCGATCTGGTTTGTCACAACTAAGCAATCTGTTTTCATAAAGCTTAATCTCTCTAAGTAAATAGTCAAGTAAACTGAAAAGTTTGCATTTAATGGGACCAAATAAGTTACAAAAGGGTAAAAAAGAACAATTAGAATTCATAATCTCTCCTCTTTCCTATTTCGACTTATTTTGTGGGGAAAGATACCAAAATTAATTATTATAAATTTATTGATCAAACAATCATAATTTAGCAAAAAAAAATTAAAATCAACATGAATTTATATTATTGTGTACCCATATTCTTTCTCAACTATTACGTTTTATACATATTCATTATCAATTTCTAATTAAGCAATGGATGCTAAATATTTTATGCATTATTTAATTTCTAAACAAGCAATGAATGTTAATATTTTATGCATTATTAATTACTAATTAAGCAATGAATGATAGATATTTATGCATTATTTAATTACTAAATAAGTATTGAATTATTGGTCCCGAAACGAGTGTACTAAAGTGTATGGGGGGGGATACACCAGTTTAAAACTTTTCAGATTATAACAAGTTTTTTAGTGAAGGCTCAAATCTGAAGAGAGCTATCTTCAGTAGAGTGTTTATCTTTAGATAGCAATCCTTCAGTCTATACTTAGTGTTTGACTGATGAACTAATATCTTAAGTATACGTGCGGAAGTGGTGGTTTAAAAACTTACTCGTTTATTAGAAAAACTTAATGTTAATGTTCAAGTTTGCATTTAATCAGTATTCAATATATGCAATAAATTGTTAGAGAATAAGTACAGAAAATAAATAGTGGACACAAAATTTGGTTTGCGTGGTTCAGAGATAAAAACTCCTACGTCCACGTGTCTCGATGTGAGTCAAGGGTTTCCAACTAAGTGGATTGGTGTCTTACAGTGATCAACCTTAAGAGGTTTGATGAACAATGGAATCTGATCACTTCCAGCTAGAAAACTAATTATATGCTAGATCTATTCTTCTGTTACAAATAAGAACACGTTACAAAATATTTAGTGAGTGCAGTAGTGTTCTAATACTGAAGGCTTGCTTGAAAAAGAAAGCTTGAGAGCGATAGAATGTTGTGCATATGAAAGCTTGGTAACCGGTCTTTGAAGCGTATGAAGCAGAGGGGTATTTATATGACACTCTCAAGACTATATCCGTTGTGAGAGAGAGCTTCGTTTGTAGCATTTGAAATTCTTCTTGTTGGAGTCTCCGTCCTTTTTACCATTTTTGGTGTCTGTAACAAGATCTTGCTTCACCCACTAAGATCTTTTCCAGAAGTGGAAACGTCTATAGAAATGGCATGGTACTCAGTGGCTAGCATAACTTCAGTGAAAACTTCAGTGCAGAGCTTCAGTGAGCGAATATTTCTTGCTTTAATTTACTTCAACTTCAATACTTCTGGACATGACTTCAGTGGCATGGTCCTTCAGTGTTGGTATATAAACTGAGTTTAAGAGAAACTTCAATACTGGTCTTGAAACTTAAGTCTTGAATTCTTCAGGTTGCTTGTACATGTAAACTGAACTCCTTAACAAATGAGTTCTTAAAACAAGACTAAGAACCAGATTTCAATTTTGGACTTAATACATCTTTCAGGGGAGGTTTTGGAATCTGAATAAAAATCTTTATAAATATTTACCAACAATTTCCCCCTTTTTGATGATGCCAAAACCTAACCTGAAAAAATCTATCTAAGATAAAGAATTCCCCCTAAACTAGAGAACACCTAATCTATAAGATAAGATGGGTTAATTAAACAGTTAATGACAAACCAAAAAAATATAATCAGAGTCTAGACAACTAGAGTATTGTCACCAGGTTGAGATCAAAAGATAGACAAAAGATATGTATTTCATTCATTTGAGAACATCAATACAAGAGAGTTTCAGATGTAAGAATGAGAATACAATAGATGTAGATATATCATGAAGTCTTCCGTTTCTCTTCTCGTGACTTCAGAACCATTTCTTTCTGGACTTCAGGGGATGCAGCGTTGTACATCAAATAGGTGGCATCTCTGATTGTCCCATATGGCTCTTCCAGGTTAAGAGCATGACCAAGGACCTGAGCAGTGACGATAACTTCATATTCAATAGGTCGTTTGTCAAGATAGACGGTTCCTAGTAGTGTTGGTCCTTCCCATTGCTTCCTTGGAGGGGCAGAGATGATGACTTCAGATTATGCAGCATCTTCCTTAATCATCTTGATAAAATCTGAGTTAGGATAATCATCTAGAGAATTTAAGAACAACTGATCTCTATCAGTTTCTCTTGAAGCACCATACATTGTCCAGTGGTCAACCATTTTGACAAAATCGTCCTTAATTTCTTCCATTCATCATTCAAGACAGGGCGAACCCATGAGTCATTGTGAGCATGAGTGGGAGGGTCAGATTGAGTGGTTCTCTTCTTCTTTCCTTGTACTATAATGGCATAAAGATTTACAGCGCGATGAGTATCAATATTTCTCCTTTCAGCCTGCTTAGCATCAAAGGCTTCTTTAATCCTTTGTATCTTTTCTCTAGCTTCAGGAGGAATCACAATCTGAACCAGAAGAGCAGCAACTTCATCTCCTTCAGGGCTCATCTCTCCTTCGTAGAGATCTTCTTCGTTCATCTCTTCTTTAGTAACGAGTGACAAAGCATCCTTTCCTTTGGGCTTATCAGAGGGAGGAACATCAGATTGAACTGAGGAATATGACTCAGTGGCTGCATCAAGAGAAGAAAGTTTATGAGAAACTTCTTTGAAGAGAGGAGAAGGAATGATAGGTTTTTCAGTGGCAGCAACAACAATTGCAGACTTAGTGGCATCAACATTTGTACCCACTTCATTGTCTGGCTTTCCTTGGGAATCAGATGGTTTTTCAGTTTGTGGAGGAGGAGGAAGAGGTTCAGAAGCATCATCATCAGTAGCTGGCTCATCAGTTTGGGCACCAGAAGGCATGGAACATGAGTTTCCATCCTTATCATTGTCATCTTGTTCATCATCTTGTCGTTCAATATCTGAGAGCTCGACTTCAGGAGACTCCTCTTTTTCTTCTTCTTCCTTATCTTCTTCATCCATAATTACATTCTCATCATATGCAGCCTGGATGTTTTCAGAGTCGCGAGGAATGCACATCTCTATATGACACACTTTCATTAGAATAAATGATACGACCACAATCAAGATCGTATCCATAAAATGATATTTTTAAGTGAGGATGGACTTCAAATTTCATCATTCGAGCAAGTGAGGCTTCCTATATTCTAAAGAACTTTTTTCGTTCATTTCATCCATTCCTGTAATTTACAAGGACATGGCATATATACATACATACATATATATAAGATAGGTAATTTCTAATCGACCTAATACGACTACGGGACGATTAACAATGCATAACAGTTAATAATTAAATATCAATATCTAGACCATAAAATTCTCAATCTCTTCAAAACTACCTTGTCCTCAAGGTGGAGCCATAAAATTTTAAATTGCTCCTGGCCTAATATATAATTAAGAAAATAAAATGTTTAGCACTTGTGACTTATGAACCCCAAAATCCAAGCAAATGACTAGTACAATTATTTAGGCTCGAAATTATAAATGATCCAAGTGTTAATAGCTCAATTGAATAGCCAGTTCCCAAGCATTGGACTAGGGAAATGATGCAGCGGCCACACTTTCTTGACAATGCGAACGATTCTTGTGGATTGAGCGGTGTAGTGGTTGTTATTAGGTCGAGTTGTGGAAGCTTGAGAGAAATCAAAGTTTTTATTCATAGATAAAGTGATGTGTTGCTTTCTCTAGGCACAATTTTGTGACAACAGTTCGATCGACGACGACTCATTTGAATCCATCTCCAACAACCACTCAGTCTCTATAATATTTAAGAGAAAATCAACGATGCATGAGAGCTTCTGCCACTATAGAGGTCGAGTAGGAAATGTTGAGAACAACACTAATTTTTGGGGTAGTGACAGTGACATGTTTTTCAAAGAAAATTGGGGAATAGTCGAAGTCTGGAATTGATGGTAGTATGTCCTTGATCACGACGTGCCACTCCACCTTGATTTGAGTTTGCCTAGGAATAGTCGAAGTCTAGAATTAAAAATTAGAACCTTCATTTCCGGTTTTAATTCCTTGTGCACAATTCGGCGGTCATGGATTCGCTTCACTTTGTCTTTGTAGATCCGTGCACTCTCATACGCCTAGTTTCTAAGCTCATCTAGCTCAGAAATTTGGACTGATCTCCTCCCGGTGGCATTGTCGAGGTCGTATGTCGCTACCTTAATATGCTTTGTATTCTACTTCGACCGGCAAGTGGCACGCCTTCCCATACACAAGAAGGTACTGGCTCATCCCAAGAATATTTTTGAAAGCCGTCCTATATGCCCATAAAGCATCATTTAGCTTGACTATCCAATTTTTTCGGGATGGTTTCACGATTTTCTCCAATATGGCCTTTTCTTGCCTATTGCTCGTATCGGCTTGCCCCGAGGTTTGTGGGTGATATGGGGTGGCGACTTTGTGTGTGATCCTATTCTTCTTCATTAATTTTTCGAACAACTTGTTGCAAAAGTGCTTTTCCCTATCGCTAATGATTGCTCGAGGGAATCCAAATCTACATAAGATGTTTTCCTGCACAAACTTGAGAACAACATTAGCATCACAAGTCCTAGTGGGGATAGCTTCAGCCCACTTGGACACATAATCAACGGCTAATAGAATGTACTCGTATCCAAAAGATTTAGGGAAGAGACCCATGAAATCAATACCCCACAGGTCGAATATTTCGACTAACAAGATATTTTGGAGAGGCATCTCATTGCGGCGGCTTATGGCTCCAACTCGTTGTCATCTATCGCATGCCAAATAAAATGCTTGAGCGTCCTTGAAGAGAGTTGGCCAAAAGAGCCCTCTTTGCAAAATCTTATGGGTCGTCTTTTGTCCTCCAAAATGGCCTCCACATGGGGATTCGTCGTAGAAATGGAGCACTTTCTCTTGCTCGGAATCCGAAAAGCAATGTTGGATTACACTATCCTTACCAAGCTTGGAAAGGTAAGACTCCTTCCAAAAATATTGCCTGCACACATGAAGAAAGCGTTTATCCTCTTGGCAGGTTAGACTGGGTCTAAGTAGATTGCATGCTAAGTAATTCACAATGTCGGCATACAAAGAAGTGATTGCAATTTCAGAAATATTCTCATAAGGAAAACTATCAGAAGCACAAGATGTATCAACATGAGAATGCTCAAGTCTAGCAAGATGATCGACCACAAAATTTTCACTTCATTTCCTATCTTTTATCTCTACGTCAAATTCTTGGAAAAGTGATACCCATCTAATTAATCTAGGCTTAGCTTGGGGTTTGGTCAACAAGTATTTCAAGGCCCCATGATCACAATGAATAATTACCTTAGATCTTAAAATATAGAATCAAAATTTGTCTAAGGCAAATATTACGGCAAACATCTCATTCTCAGTGGTGGTGTAATTCACTTGAGCCGAGTTCAAGGTCAAACTGGCGTAGTAAATCACACGAAGCATATTATTAACTCGTTGCCCTAAAACAGCTCCAACTACAAAATTAGAGGCATCACACATGATCTCTAAAGGAATAGAATAATTAGGGAGCATAAGTCAACTTTTCTTTCAATAGGTTAAAAGCATGCAAACACGAATCATCAAAATTGAAAGGAACATCTTAGGCTAGTAAATGACAAAGTGGTTGACAAATTTTAGAAAAATCTTTAATCAAACGTCGGTAAAAACCTGCGTGACCTAAGAAACTTCTAATGCCCTTGACATCTCTCGATGGAGGTAAATTTTCAATCACCTCAATTTTCGCCTTATCAACCTCAACGCCTTTACTAGAGACAATATGACCTAGAACAATGCCACTTTTAATCATGAAGTGACTCTTTTCCCCAACTTAAAGTTAGACCACTTTCAACACATCTTTCAAGCACTTTCTCAAGTTTAAGTAAACAATCATTAAAAGATGAGCCAAATACCGAAAAATCGTCATTGAATGTCTCGACAAAATTCCTTATCAACTCAGAGAATATGGACATCATGTACCTTTGAAAAGTATGGGGTGCATTGCATAGTCCAAATGGAATTCTCCTATACTCATATGTGCCGAATGGGCTTGTGAACGCCGTCTTAGCTTGATCTTCCAGTGCGATGGCAATTTGATAGTACCTGAAAGGCCATCCAGAAAACAATAAAAATCATGTACTGATAATCTATCTAGCATTTGATCAATGAAAGGAAGAGGAAAATGGTCCTTTTTGGTGGCGGCATTTAATTTGCGATAGTCAATGCACATCCACCACACCGTGACGGGTCGAGAAGGGACAAGCTCTTACTTGTCGCGTAGGACCATCGTGATTCCTCCCTTCTTGGGTACCACATGTACCGGGCTCACCCACTCGCTATCCGCAGCAGGATAGATGATTCATTCCGCCAATAATTTAAATATTTCCTTTTGCACGACTTCCATGGGGACTGGATTTAGTCGTCGTTGGCTATCTCATTTTGGTACAGCGCCTTCCTCAAGATTGATGCGATACATGCATGTAGTAGGACTAATGCCGCGAATGTCCGCTATGTCCCATCCAAAAGCGAGTTTGTGCTTTTTGAGAACTGGAAGTAGTAAGATGGTATGGTGCGACTCCTATGAGCAGAAAAAGACACTTCCTCTCCTAGAACAAACATTTTAATTGTGTCATTTTTAACATAAATCAAGGTATTAGTGGTGGCCATGAATGGTCTTCCTAGAAGGAGTGTATGCTCTACACCATTTTCATGCATGTCTCCTATCTCTAAAACAACGAAATCAACAGGAACAATCAATCCATCTACTTGCACTAAAACATCCTCAATGACAACTCTCGGATATCTAATGGATCTATCGGCCAACTGTAAACACATGCGAGTAGATTTAAGTTCACCTAATTCTAATTGCTAAAAAATAGAGTACGACATTAAATTAATTCATGCTCCTAAATCTAACATGCCCGACACTTCTTTATCGTTTCCTAGAGTGATATTGATAAAAAAAACTACATGGATCGTGCTGCTTAGAAGGCAAGGGCTGCTGCATGATGGAGCTCGCCACTTCGAAGACTGTCACCACTTTTTGATCACCGAATTTTCTCTTCTTCGCCGCCAACTCTTTAAAGAAATTGACATAGGCGGGAACGTTATAGATGATTTCCAAAAGAGGTAAATTCACATTTACCTTGGACAATATTTTATAAAAATCATCAAACTGTTGGTCGTGTTTCGCGTTCCTTAGCCTGCTATGATAAGGAATCGGCGAAACATATGAATTCGTTGTCTTGTGAAGTTTCTCACCGGGCTTGGCTTTCCGAATTTTGGGTGGGGGCCCGTTCTCCTTATCAATGGTGAAAGGTGGCATCTCCACTTTGTTATCCACCATTTTTTCACTCCTCAACACAGTCACAGCTTGAGCTTGATGGGGTTGATGACCCTGCCCCGGAATTTTGCCTGTTTGATTATTTTGCTGCAACTGGTTCACTGCACCAGAAATTTAACCCATAGCAGTCAAAAGGCATTTGATGGTAGCTTCTTGTGCCTCTCAGGCCTGTTTACTCTCTTCCATAAAAGTGGCCAAATTATCTTCAAGAGATGATTTTTGAGGAGACATAGTTTGACGTGGAAACTACTGCATTGGATATTGGTGTTGTTGATTCGGAGGGTGATAAAATTGTTGTTGCTGCGGTGGAAAAGTTTGTTGCTGCGGTTGTGTTGGATAATACGGCTGCGGTTGACGCTGGTACTGAGGCTGGAAATTTGGAGCCTGAGACGTCGATTTTGAAAGTTTTGCGCTCCTTACCCTTGAAATTGTGGCCTCCACCCCGTGTTTTTTTGATTTCTCCATGTGTTTTAATGAGGGAGTGGTTGAGGCATGAATCCTTGTGCGGTATAATTTCCTGCCTCGCCTTCGACAGTCATCTCCGCCATTCGTTGACATTCTTCCACCACATGGCCATAGTCACCACAAATACCGCATGGCTCAGGTGCAACTTGTTGAATAGATGGTGATGGGGGTTGGTTAATCTTCAATTCTTGTACCTCCCTCATCATATCCGCCATTTGCTTCTTAAGATCGGGACTCGTCGTCACTGCATTGGCCTTCATTCATCACAGTCAAGAGGATTTTTGTTGCGAACTCGCGGCTAGGGTCTCAAAGATCTCATTCATCTCTGTTGGTCCCGTAAGAGAAAGGTTACACCAAATACAAACTTTTCAGTTTACTTGACTATTTAACTAGAGAGATTAAGCTTTCTCGTGGGAGAGATTGGAAATAATGACAGACCAGATCGCTAACCAGGTTAACTAGTGATGTGTCCAGATAGAGTCTCTTTGGTGAATTACGCTGGGCAAATAGCAAGAGTGATCTTGTTATCCAACATAGTGTAGTGTGCAGAATACGATGGATTTAATGAGTTGCACTTATTAGAAAACTTTGATAAACACTTAGTCAAATATATTAAGAGATTGATTAAATCAATGCAAGTTTGAATGCAAGTGTTGGGTTAATGAATAAACAACTGAAAATAAAATACGTAAGATATAGAACACAATTGTTTTTATGTGGTTCGGGAAATCCCCTACGTCCACGGTCAAATCAAAACTAGATTGAATATCCAATACTTTGGATACTCTCTTCTTTATACTCTCTAAGAACGAGCCACAAGTTCTAGTCAAAACTAGAAAGAAACTTGTGCACGAATATGGGTCGTGTCCCTTACAACTTGCAGATAAATCTGCTACAAGGTACCTTCACGTTAATCCACTAGTAAACTACTAGCTAGTTAAGATATCTTCCTTCTTCTTCTCGATAAGAAAGACTTGAATCGAGGTTAATGTGATTTCGATCACGAATGACTTGAACACGATCTGGATTGTGAAATCTTCTCGTTGAATGCTTCAAATGTAGAGTAGATTTCTTGATAGAGTTTCAACTTGAAAGTTTTCGCGTAGGTTCGTAAGTCCTCAGTTGATCAATACACCTCCAGATTTTGTTCCAAGCTTTTATAGGTGCAGAATTCAAAATTCTGACCATTAAGGTTGATTAGCGTGAAATGAATATTGATTGCCAATCAAAGATATGAATCCTTGATTTGATCCTCTTGCCTTGCAGGAATGGTTGACTGAATCTTCTCTGATTATGGAAAGCAGATAGCTTTGATTGATCTCTTTCCTTTCTTTGAGCTTTGATTGATTCACATTCCTTCTTGATCTCTGATTTGATTAACTTTCCATCTTTGTAAGATCTGATGGCGTGGCATAAGGATAGGATTCTCTCTAAGTACAGTTGGATGACGCTTTGCATACTAGATGACTTAGATAAGTATCAGATGACTAGGTGAAATACCAGATGACGTATTGTATACCTGGATTTATACCAAGTCTCTATCTTAGTGATCTGTAAGGGACAGGTTCATTCTTCTAGGTTGGTCTGGTCAACCAAATCAGATCTACTACCTGTGAGGTGATTTGGTCCAAAGTTGCTACAAATGATGGTAACAATGACTAGGTGAAATCAGATTTGGTCCAGATTGAGTGACCTTCATCAGGTAGTCTGCTTGCCTTTAGGTGAGCTGGTCTGCTTCGAATATCCAGAAGACTATCAAACCAGATGACTTCCTATAGGACATAATACTTAAAAGTATTTAAGTCCTTTACAATTAGTCATCAGCTAGCCTGGTCTAAATAAATGTAAGCTTGCTCTCTATCAGATTCACTTTAATAGCGTAGTGATCTGTTACATATTGAGCAGACTAAATCTAGCAAACAGAACATCAAATAAATGTAAGTGTGTTTCGAAAGAACATCATCAAAACTAAATTTTGTGAAGGGTTCCCAACACTTTCCCCCTTTTTGATGATGTCGAAACCACACTTTACAAAATAACCATAAATAAAGCAATAAGAGCTATCTGGTTTAAATTACTATAAGGGTTAGGTTTCGTTATAATTTATAACGAGTAGGAACAATAACTTAAGTTATGGACAACAAGAGATTGTCATTAGATAACCCTTCAATATATATATATATATATCAGATAAAGTTCAGAACAGGTTACACAATAGTGATCCAGAACATAAAAATATATAGAAGAGCAGATACCAAAAAATATGAGAATTTAGCTAAATCATCTGCTACCCTTCTTCATCTTCTTCTTCTGTGCGTCAGAGGTCATCTGCACGCTCTCGTAAATTCCATCTCTTCATCAACTTCCTCCTCTTCTTTTTCCTCAGTGATTTTCTCCAGACGATCCGATGACGGTGTTTCTGTCCTAACAGGTGAGAAATCTTTTTCTTGTCTGAGATTATAAGAAGATTCGGGCATCACATCGTGAGGAATCTCTTGATCTGGGTATTGAGATTCTGCTTCTGGTGAGGCAACTTGTGTCTTCCTTAGCCTCCTCCTCTTCTGTTTCGGCTGATGTGTAGTGGAAGAAGTCTCTGTCTCGGAAGAGTTCGCCCTCTTTGTTGGTTTCCTCTTTTCTTTCTTCTCCTTTGGGTATTTCTTCTTCTCTTCCCCCTTGACTCATATGCACATCATCCTTAACCTTGTTGAATAGGGCAGGTGACAAACCTAAGGACATTTCGAGCTGGTATTGCTCCTTAGGTAGGGTAAGCTGGGTGTTGAATGGAATATCTCCCTTCCATACTTGCAGCTTGAAAATTTTCTCAATCATGTAACTAATCTTGGTGGAGTGTCTCAAGTTCCTCTACACCACCAATGATACGATCTGGTCTATATCGTCCTTTGTCTCCACAATCAATCTGGCCTCCTTAGCCAATAAATCAAACAAGATTCTACTCCAGTTGACTTTCAAGTTGAGTACCACGGCAGTCAAAATCTTCATCTTCTTAGGAGTGACCTAATTGAAGGATCCACAGTGCACCATGAAGATCCTTTGTACAAATTCGAACAGTAACTTGAATCCTGGTGCTAGGAGCGATATCCGGATGGGATGTAACAATATTATGGAATCCTAAATAGAGATTAAAACAGTTAATAACATGTAATTATCAATGCTGAAAGCAACATATGCCAATTTTATCCATTTCCATGAAGAACACGATGAGCATCATATAAGGATTTCCAGAAATTTTTCATATAACCATGTTCATGATTCTTATTCTGAGCATGTTAAACTAAAGCTAAAATAGTAAATACATGAATTATCATCCTCTAAGCATGTTCAATTACAACAACAATAATTATAGGACAAAATATATTATGCGAAGTATAAACAGTTACGATAATTCCATAAATCTCAAGAAATTATATCATCCTTATAAAACACTGCAAAAACACATAGATATAAAATATAAACAAATATAAACATAAAAAACCTTTGCATTTCTTGACAATGGTGAAAATTTCCTCAAGCTTCTGAAAGCCATGAGTATGAAAGACTACAAAGGATTCGGGTGAAATGTATTTTTGCACTTCGGCTACACGCTTAGGGAATTTCAAACTAACGTGTCATTTTAGAAAAAGTCTTGAAACTTTTGAAAGATTTGAAAGAGACTTGAAGTCTGTAAATGCTCAAGGCTCGAGAATTATGAAGAAGGAAGTGAACAATTACTGATTAAGGTACGCATATATATAAGTAAATAATGAACGGTTCAGATTAAAAGATGAAAAATCAAGAGTTGAGATTAATCCTCCCTTTTTCACTTTCCTACTTTAACTCTTCCAAATTGCCGCCTTAGAGGTGCGTTTGACACACGCGATGGACACCTAGGGTTAGGATTATGCGCGTGTTATTTCTGCTACACCTCTGCAACTTTCCTTCTTTATTTTAGGTAATGATTTACCTCGATTACATTTTCCAATACCTGTAAAAATTATTACAATTATGTAAGATTTATCAAATCTTGTCAGATAAATAGCGTATATACTAAGATTAAGTCGGTAATTATCTGAAATTGATACAAATTTCCAATTTCCCCCTTGATTAAGGAATATTTTATGGAAAATTTTTTTCCACGTGGCATGACTAATCTTGTTGCATCTTGACAAGTAGTTTGGTGTTTGAAGTGATTTGTACTCCTTCTTTCCAGTGATATGCTTTCTGCTAATCTTTCCCTAGTGATTTGCATAGTGATCTGGTTCTAGTGAACTGTATCCAATTAACTGCATATATTCTTTGTTTGGTGATCTACATAATGATGATCTGTTGAGTTATCTTGATTTAGTGATCTGCTATCAGTCTGCTTCTTTCATCCAAACTTAGCAGTCCTAGTTTTCCACATAGCATCTTGAACCTCTCCTCAGGTAATGCTTTTGTTAGAATGTCAGCTAGCTGAATTTCTGTGTGTATCTTCTTGATCTACACATGCTTCCTTTCTACATGATCTCTTATAAAGTGATGTCTCACATCCACATATTTGCATCTTGTATGTAAGACTGGATTCTGTGTAATTGCAATAGCACTCGAGCTATCACAGAAAATAGGTATATCTTTGACGTTGATCTCATAATCTTTAGGCTGCTGTTTGAGCCATAATATTTGAGCACAACAGCTTTCAGCGGTCATGTACTCTGCTTCTGTTGTTGATGTAGCTACAGAGGTTTACTTCTTTGAGAACCACGAGATCAGCTTGTTTCCAAGAAACTGAAAAGTTCCAGAAGTTGACTTTCTGTCTAGCTTACATCCTGCATAATCTGAATCAGAGTAACCTGTTAATTCAAAATTATCATCAAATGGATACCATAGTCCTATGTGTGTTGTTCCTTTAAGATATCGTAATATCTTCTTGGCTTCTTCCATGTGTGATTCTTTAGGATTGAACTGGTATCTTGCACATACTCCAACTGCAAAAGTAATATCAGGTAGACTAGCAGTTACATATAATAATGAGCCAATGATGCCCCTATATTGAGTTATGTTTGTTGGTTTTCCCTCGGGATCTGGATCAATCTTCTCATTGGTCTGCATTGGGATCTTGACAAGTTTGTTGTCTTTAACTCCAAACTTGGTGATCATATCATGTATATACTTTGCTTGATTCAAAAATATACCATAAGGTAGCTGCTTAACCTGTAAGCCTAAGAAGAAATTCATCTCGCCCATCATGGACATTTGATACTTGTTTTTCATCAAATCTACAAACTTATCACACAGATAACTAGATTAAGATCCAAAAATTATATCATCAACGTAGATTTGTACTATAAGGATATTTTCTTTGACTTTGATGATGAATAGTGTCTTGTCAACTGAGCCTCGTCGAAACCCTGACTCCAGCAGGAAGGTTGACAATGTCTCATACCAAGCTCTTGGAGCTTGCTTCACCCATAAACTGCTTTAGCCAATCTGTAGACTTTCTGGTCTAGATTGCCTTCTTCAAATCCAGGTGGTTGCTGTACATAGACCTCTTCTTCTAGAATACCGTTTAAGAAAGCGCTCCTTACATCCATCTAGTACACCTTGAATCTCCTATAAGTTGCATATGCCAAGAACAGTCTGATTGCCTCCAATCTGGCAACTCGTGCAAACGTCTCATCGAAGTCTATGCCTTCTTGTTGATTGTATCCTTTAGCAACTAATCTGACTTTGCTTCTTACAACTTCTCCATTCTCATCTCGTTTGTTCTTGAATACCCATTTAACACCTATTACTTCCTGGTGTTTAGGTCGATCTACAAGATACCATATTTGGTTTCTCTTGAACTTATTAAGCTCTTCTTACATAGCAACGATCCAGTCTGCATCTTGTAGTGCTTCATATGCATCAGCTGGTTCAACATGAGATATATAACAACTTAATAGTGCGCTATCTCCATGCATCCTTCTGGTCTTCACATTGTCTGATGGGTTTCCAACAATCTGTTATGGTGGATGATAATCTTGGATCCACTTTCTGCGCCTGGACATCTTCTTTTGATAACTCAAGTTCAGGTTCTTCTGTTGGTTCCTCGAATTTTAGGTGTGCTGTTGACATTCTTGTTGTTGCTGATATCTTTGGATTCATCAGGTTGAGTTTGAGAAGGTTCACTATCTTCTGGTTGTGCAGGTTCACTACTTTCTAGAACTGGTCTTTCCTGATCAAGTTCAGTGTGAGTTGTTCCCCCGTGTTGTGTGCTGGTTTCAGCTATAGGTTGAACGTCAATCTCTTCATTTTCAAGTGAATTCCATATTAGAACATCTTCATGTAATATTCCTCTCGATCTTCTAGTAGTGATCTTATTTTTAACTTTTTCTTCACCTGTTTCCTTGTATTCAAGAATACATTCATCAAAAACAATATGATGCGTTACCTCCACAACATGAGTCTTCCTATTGTAAACTCGAGAAGCTTTGCTAACATCAGAATATCCTAAGAATATTTCAGGGTCAGCTTTACTATCAAAAGTTTTCAATTGAGATTTCTCATTGTTATGAATGTAACACGTACAACCAAAAGTACGAAAATATTGTATCCTGGGTCATCTGTTGTTTCAGATCTCATATGGTGTCTTAATTACCATGTCTGAGAGTTATAACTTATCTGTTCTGTGTGTAACACGCTGTGTAGATAGCTTCTGCCCGATACTTCTTTGGCAAATTGGTCTTATTAAGCATGGTGTGTGCTGCTTCTTTAAGTGAATAGTTCCGCCTTTCAATAACTCCATTCTGTTGAGGTGTTCTTGCGGCAGATGTCTGATGAGTTATACTCATCTGGTTGCAATATGCTTCGATCTTCTGATTCAGAAACTTCATTCCACGATCTGTTCTGATTGTCATGATGGTGGTCTCTTTTTGTCGAGTGATCTTGTTGAAGAAATCAGGTAGCTTCTCTAACGTTTTCTTTTTCTTAAACAAAAAGATAACTCACGTAAATCTTGAATAATCATCAATAATGACCAATGTATACTTTCTACCGTTGATACTTATGTGTTACTGGGCCAAATAAGTCTAGATATAGTAATTCCAATATTCTGGTAGATGAGTGAGCTGCTTTGCTGGCGAATGATGACTTGGTCTGCTTCCCAGCTTGGCATGCTTCACATATATGATCTTTATCATATACTTGATCTGGTAATCCTTTGACTAGTTTGTCGCTTGCAATCTTGTTGATGGATTTGAAATTCATATGGTTGAGTCGTTTGTGCCATAACCAGCTTGTCTCCGAGATAATCTTAGTAACTAAGCATGTCTTGATCTGGTTTGTCCATTGCACAATATATAACCTGTCCTGCAATTTTCCGGTAAGAAGAATTTCATCTCCTTCATGATTCTTCACAAAACAGTTGTTAGCATAAAAAATAATCTAATTACCATTAGAACAAAATTGACTAACAGAAAATAGATTATGACTAAGAAGCAGAGATAATTAGAGTTACCTTGGATACGAAAAATGACGTGAACTCGTTAATTGGAAAAAGAGTGGTCGAAAGCATAGGTGGGTTCTCTGCAGATGGAGGTAGATTGAGAGAAGATAACATTGGAGATGGAAATATTGTGGCCACCACATGGGCCTCGGGTGGAGCAGAAAAATTTTCGTCGGTTGAATATTTGGTTTCCCCATGATGAAAAGCAGTGTTAGGATGTTGGGGGGGATGGGGGGAGGGGGAATTGGGATTTGTAAGAAATGGATTTGAGAGTCCGAAAATGGTCGCCGGAAAGAAGAACCGACTCTAGATCTAGAGTTATATTCTTGAATGTCATTATTAAATGCTTTCGGTTAGAATTTGGAGGTACGACAACAACAATAATTTCTTACTTGCAAAAAAAAGTGAGATAGAATAACAAGAAATGGTAGATTAATCTCTCACTAAAAGTACCAATTGATACGATCACGATCGAGACTATATCGATAAATTACATCTTTGAATGATGACGAATTCTGATTTCACGTTTCGATCGAGCAAGTGATGAGGCTCCACAAATTTTAAAAAAAAACAAAAACAAAAACAAAAACTTGTTAATTGATTTCATTGATTGATTCTTTGTATTTATAAGATCATCCCATACATATAGATTATATAATTGAACGATTAACATTACAATTTCAGTTAACAATATAAATATTATAACTAATAATTAACCTATTAATGGTAACAATAGTTTGAATTACACCTTCGACTCTCTCGACTATCAACATGGTACTAATGAAATTAAATGTTCCATTGCTAATGACGTCCACCACATGTAGTAGGTTCCCACTGAATTGATGGTAGTATATGTTCTAAAATTCCACAATAGTAAAACAAAGTTGTATGCAATAATTTGCAGGTCGTGCAAAATGAAGTAGGAAAGTCGTAAATATGATGTGACTTTTAAGTTTTGACTATTGCTAGTTGCTATATTATTTAATTTTTCCTTTTGCAAATGTACATGTAGAAGAAAGATAATGTTGTTGGCCGTACATAGGATTCAGGTGTAGTAAGTACCAAAACTCAACAGTTGACAAATCTCTCATCTGACGTGGCAAACTGACCCCCCACTGTATGTAATAACCCCTAAAGTCAACTATCTTATTCGCTCAATGCTCACAACTCCTTAGATTTTGCTTTACACATAACATAAGAATATTACTTTTTAAAACTCTATTAATATATAAACGCCGCCAAATTAAATATCCTGCGCTCATGCTTGCTCATATATCGAATATTTGTTTGGACTTGGCGCATATATATATATATATATATATATTTAAAAACTCCTAATATTATAGTATCTGTTTTATTTGACGTTATACCTTCTATCTTACTAAGCATGATACATTTTTTTCCAGTACGATTATTAAGGAGAGTGTATAAAATAGTGTAAGAGTGATAAAGATAATAGGATCCATATTTTTTTAAAGGGGTAATTTTTATTATTTTTTAAAGTGTGTCATGCTTATTAGGATGAGAGATACAAAAGCAGATGTAGACAACTGCCTACCATCCACGTCATATGATAATCTATTGCCAATTCTTAAAAAACCATCAGAATTATTAAAACCTAGTTCAAGAGTTCAATGCTATACTAGAGCACATTACAGTGACATCTCTTTATATTTTAACATCACGTAATAAAATATGAATTATGTATATAAGTCGCTTTTATTTTTTATGTTTTACCGGATTATTAAATGGACTTCAATTTATGATATCATTCCATATATACATAGCAATTGAATGGTCAGCATATACCAAATACCGTTCTTATCCATTTTTTAATAAGAGATATATATGAACTAATTCATCCCCATCTCATCCTCACGCAAAATCATCTCATATTTATGTAATACTACTTTTTTTTCTTTTGTTTTGTTGCACTCTTTTTGTTTCAGTGGTCACGTTTTGACAAAAAGTTCTTATATTGATTACGTAACTTGTTGTAGTGTGTATAGGGTTAATTTGGAAGCTATGATCTTACACAGAAAACAACCCATCGTAAATAGATAAATGTATAATAATGATCTCATCAACCTCAATTAATTTACCTGACGTTATTATACATCACCGTCACATCAATTAAAAAAAATAACTTGACTATGCCATCCATGTATAGGTAATTATTATTATTAACCACTATCTAGTATAATCTATTTACTAATTGATGTAAATGTCCACTAAGCTAGAAGTCAAATAACTTTATTATTTACTCTAATCCCACTTGTTTGAAATATTTATCCCACTACTATATATCCGCATCCCCATGAACTTCTTGCAATTACTTATTGTAAGAGATTGAATTTATATCTGAAAAATATCTTCATTTCTCTAGAAATATTGTTTTCTTAGGATCATTAATAAACTGACCATTTTTGCTTTGAACTGCTGTGGAATTATTCTCGTAAAAAATACCAAAGCATATATGAAAAGAATATGTAAGAATTCTTTATGTAAAATCATTAGTTAATCAAACGTAAGTGGTAGGCGTAAAAGGCAGAATTTACCCACATTTCACATTACGTGAATAAAATAAGTACTATATCTCAATTATAAAATTATTACCCGGGAGTAATGTTTAAAGTTTATGAATTATAAAATACTCAATCCTATATTTTATCAATCTAACTTATCGTTCAAAGTAAACGACACCTAATAAAAATATCGACTATTGCAACTCGAGATAAAATTACATGGATATAATTAATTTCAAAATACACCATTGAGTTAATTTAATAGGATTATTCAAAATAATAAACCTATAAGTTTTAGCTGGATGAATATATAGAATAACATTTTAATTTGTCTCGACAAAATTATGATATTGGGATTATAAAGTCCTGAATATCATGCATTTATTAATTGAATTCGAGAATTTTCAGAGCTCGTGAATACGTGAAATAGTAAAATTGGTAATTAATAATCCAAGTACGGGCGTCCTATTATTGTACACGTAAATCGAATTAATTTCAAATTTTGTTCTTTACCTTTCTTATTTCAATTTCATCAATTGTGGTATACTATGATAGTGGGGCTAATTAATAACATTAATTAGCATAACCATATATACATTATCTCAATATAAAACGGACTTGCTAATTTCCAACTACGCTTAATAATTATCTGATAATTGAACTCAAACATCCCACACCAAATGTAATATATATATATATATATATATATATAAGACGCATATATTCTTGTTTGTTGTGATGAAGTGAGCGTAGCCGGAAAAGGTAATAGTAAGTTAGAAACCGACCATAATTTATTGTAGATTGAGAGTTGAAGAATTTATTCCCTAATAGATGACCAAAATTAACACCAAAAGATTCAACTATATCCAAAAAGTATGTACAAATATTTAGTACATGTAATTTGTTAACTTTAGGCAATATGAAATGAAGATGCGTAAGTGTAATTTTCCACTTCTCTCAGATCGCAAATGGGATTGAATGATCTAATTTTATGTCCCACATTTTATATTACATAATTAAATTTTAATACATTATTTATTCTTTATTTTTCAATTTTAATTTTATATGCTTTGGTTTAGTACTCAGTTTATCCCAGCCGAAAAATGATATATATATATATATATATAATTATTTTAGACATTTAATGCCATTTTTAAATGATTGTTGGTATTGGTAAATTTAAAATTAGAGTGTATAAATTTTTAAATTTTAAAATATATATATTATTTATAATTCTTTATACTATTACAAAATATTTATTTATAAATTAATTAAAATAATAAATTTATACGTAGAATACAATAATGTGAGATACAAATATGAGTCACTGAATCCCATTTCTCTCATATTATCCAAAAAAGAAACCAAATTAATACAGGCGAGATACTCCATCCGTCTAAAATTAAAAAAACATTTATTAACAACAAATTTTAATAATTCAATTCATTTTCACTTTATAATTAATTTATCTTTTAATCTAATACTCCTTCCGTCCCACTAAATATGACACACATTCCCTATTGGTACGTCCCACTAAACTTGACACATTTCATAAATAATAAAAATTATACCTTCAAAATATATGGACCCTATCACTTTAGTGAAAAAAATGTATCATACTTAGTGGGACAGATGGAGATAATTAACACCAAATTTTAAGAGTTCACATTAGTTCATAAAAAGTAATTAATGTATTATTAAAATATAAAAAAAGTAGAAAATTACGAAAGAAAGAGATATTTTTTTAATTTGAATTGAGAAAATATCTTACAATACAAAAAAAAAAACATTTTATACTAATGGAACATTAACGAAAAAAATTTCAATTTGTAAATTTTAACCGATTAATAATGAAATTGTTGTGGAATTTTGTTCAATTTTTAGTAACGTAATTAGTGACGGAATAATCCGTTATTAAAATTTAGTAACAAAATTTTTTATTACAATTTTGTTACTAAAATTGAAGAAACCATTTTAGAAACGGAAATTTCGTTACAACCCCGTTGTTATATAGTAACATAATATATTATGTTGTTAAATACTCCCTCTGTCCCACTAAATTAGACTCATTTGTATTAAAATAATACACTTATCTACTTTTCAAATGGGTCTAATTTAGTGGGACGGAGGGAGTATTGTTTAGCAACCATCGATATTACTACGAATAAATTTGTTACAAATTCGTTACTAGTAACGAAATTTCTTGTTTTAGTAAAAAGTTTCGTTGCTAAATTAATTTTTATTTTTAGTGTTATAATTTTGAAATAAAAAATCGAAAAGGTAGAATATCTTATATTTGGGAATGGAAGAAGTATAATAATACAAAATATATGTAATGAATAAGTATATAGGTACATGCATATATATATATACACATATAAAACACACTGAAATATCCCATTTGCACCGATTGAATTTTAAATAAATATATGTGACTAATGTTCGATATCAGGTTTGTTAACTAATTACTTCAATAAAAATAAATAAAAATTGCAGACAAGCTCTGTCCAACCTAAATAAACGTTAAATGTTGTTTTGTCGCTACACCAACCAAATCCATCTAACTATTCCATCGAGTTGTTAAGCGCTTCTCTATTTTATTAAATCTTGAACTTGCAATATAATTAATATTAAATTTCTAAGATGAAAAAATATAAGTGATATTTCATTGCATCTCTCTCTCCACTCTCTCTCATATTTATATATCTATATATATGATACTTTGGTGAGTGAATGAACAAAGATAAGAGGGAAAATCAGATAGATAGGTGCTGAAACCCCAACTCCACGTTGGATTTCTGTGTCACATGATTTCTCTTCCAACTTGCTTCAAAGCAAAAACCTAATTATATTCTTCCCTCACAATATATATATATATATATATATATATGTATGTATGTAATTTCTTGATTGAGAGGTAAAGAAAAATAAAAGCATATTTGAAGAAATGAAGTTAGTTTGGTCACCGGAGACGGCTTCCAAAGCTCTCATCGACACCGTTAAATCAGTAAGCACTTACATATATATTAATTTTATTCGTATATAAAGTGAGAATTCCTTTACTTCTTTAATTTATTTAATTTAATTTAATTATTCCTTTGCATGTTGTGATGGTTAGTGCAAAATCTTCAGCGAATCAAGTGCGGCGGAGCTCGTTTCCGCCATGGCGGCGGGGTGGAACGCGCAGGTGGTGGTCGAGACGTGGCGGCGGGGCGGCTCAGTTGCAGCCAGCGTGGGGCTGGCGGTGGCGGCGGAGCACAGCGGCGGAAGGCATGTATGTGTGGTCTCCGATGAGGAGAGCAAGGCGGAGTACGTGGCGTTGATGAGAGAATCCGGCCGCGCCGCCGCCGTGGATGTGGTGGTGGGGAGGGCGGAGGAGGCCATGGAAGGGCTCCAAGGGATTGATTTCTTGGTGCTGGATTGCCGGCGCAGTGACTTCGGTAGAATTTTGAGGGCGGCGAAATTAGGGCAGAGAGGGGCGGTGGTGGTGTGCAAGAACGCCGGCGTGGGTGATTTCCGGTGGCGGCACCACGAAGAGAGGTTGAGGATAGTGAGATCGGTGTTTCTTCCGGTGGGGAATGGGCTGCACATAGCACATGTCGGGGCCGCCGGTGGTGGCGGCGGCGGCGGCGGCGGCGGCAATAAGGGGAGGCGGTGGATAAAGCAGATTGATAGGCGGTCAGGAGAAGAGATAGTTTTTAGAAGATGAACTGTTAGTCTATTAATGTTACTGTCATGTCACTGTTGTTATTAGCAATAAATTTAGTGTCAGAATTAAGTATTTATTTTTCTTTCTTATTTGGCATTTTGTGATATTTTGTATGTATATAAGTTTGTGGTTAGAAGAGTTGACTTTTCTCTGTGTTATGAAACGTTTAGAGGTAGGAATAGAGGAGGGGTGTCACTTACCTTACTAAAATTATCATATATTTTACTTTATCTTTATCCTCGTTATGGAAAATTTCATACCGTTATTTTACCATATTTTTCGGTATATTTTAGTTCGATATACTTTACTTTCGGTATGACATTTTTACATATTTATACATTACTTTATTTTCGGTATACCTTACCTTATTTCGGTATACCAAAACTTATTTACTTTCAGTATACCTTACCTTACTTCAATATACCTTTTTTTGCAATATACCAAAATTTATTTATAATGAAAATCACTTTAAACAAAGTCTAACATATAAAAAACATAAAGTATTATTTTTTAATAACATAATTTATGAGATAAACCACTAATATTATATAATTAATTACAAGATATTAACTAACTATATTATTGTATTTTCATATAACTAATTAACTAGATTTATGCATATAATTATAATTAATTTGTTCATTTATGTATAATATATTATAAATAATAATATATTTTCATTAATTATATATTACAACTTATATTATATTTAGTAACTAATAGATCATGTAATTATATTATAATTATTTAGTTATGTAACAAAATATATATATATATATTAGTTTATTGTTATTATTTAAGATAATAAGTAGTATATAAATTAATGTTCAATCTTTTTAATTATCAATAAACTCGCATGTTTTTGTAGTTTCTCATTCATATTTGTTAATTATCACTACAAAAAAACATCAAACTGGCGACGGAGCTGACGACGGATTGATTCACATTCCGTCGTCAGCTGGCGACGGACTGGCGACGGATCTCCACAAAATGGCTAACGACGGACTGCACGACGGACTGGTGACTGATATTTTGGCGCGAAAGTTGGCGCCAAAGCTAACGACGGGCATAGCCCGTCGTTAAGTCCGTCGTTAACATTAATTATTTGATTTTTTAATTTTTTTAATTACTGGACGACGGACTTTTCCGTCGTTAAGTCCGTCGTCCAGCCCTTTAAATCGGGTTTCATCCCATTTCGCGAAAACAGAACGACAGAAGCGTTTCCTCCCTCTTCTCCGGCGATTCCAAGCTTCCTCCGGCGAATCGAAGCTCCCAACACCCAGGAAAGTTAATTTCTTCCATTTCCCATCCTCTCTTTCTTTATTTTTCTCGATTTGTGACTTTGGTGCCGTTTATGCGCCGGGAAGAAGCTGTCGTCCCCTCTCCGCCGCCTCCCCGCCGCTACTCCGTCGGAGAACAATCTCCAACGCCTCTGACCCCCCCCCCCCACAGCCTCTCCCCCGCGGTCGCCGCTGCTTCCCCAGCGCGTCCACCGGACACAGTCGCCCCTCTGCCGTCGCCTCTCCACTCCCCATGTATGTTTTTTGATTTTTTTTGATTTTCTTAATTATTTGATAAATTTTATTAATTATTTTGTTAATTGTTGTTTAAATAAGTTAATTAGTGTTTCATAATTATTAAATAGTTTATTTAGTGTTTAATATGTGTTTAATAATTGTTTGATAATTGTGGTTTTAGTGTTTAATTAAATTAGTGTTAATTGATTGTTAATTAGTATAGGTTTATTTAAATAGTTTAATTGTTTAATTAGTTTAATTATTTAAGTAGTTTTTAATTTAATTAGTTTAGTTATTTAAATTAGTGTTAATTGATTGTTAATTAGTCCAGTATAAGTTTACTTAATTAGTTGAATTGTTGAAATAGTTTAATTGTTTAATTTGTTTATATTGTTAATTAATACTATAGGTTTAATCAATTTAATTAGTTTAATTTACTTGTTAATTAGTATAGATTTACTTAATTTAATTATTTTAATTAAATTGTCTATTTTTGTTAATTAACTTTATATTAAATTTGTTTAGGAGTCACATTTCGCCTTTCCCGACTGCTCCCGGAGCCGCCTTTCGCCGCTCCGGTGTCGCTTCATCCGGTGAAAGGTAAATAATTTTAATAATTCATTTTAATTATATTTATTTAATTTTTTAAATTAATTAGTTAATTAGGTTAATTAGTAGTTAGAATAATTTAATTAATAGAATTAATTTGTTAATTTTTAGATTATTTAGTATTTATAATTAATTAGTTAATTTTTGTAGTTAATTCGATTAATCTTGTTAGTTAGATTAATTTAATTGTGTAAGTTAATTATACTAATTTACACCCAATTTAGACTATTTATACCTAATTTAGACTAATTTAGATTAATAATTATTAATGCATTTAATAATCAAATACCTTGTTCATATTTTCTTTATAAGTCTAATTAATTTCTAAATGAGTTATAAATTGAATTAACTGTTTAATTTAAATTATTGTTTTAATTTACACCTTCAAGATATGTAGGTTAATTAGTTTAGTTTATTGTTTCTAATTTCTTAATTTTGGTTATTTAGTATAACGATTTGCGTATATATATGACATTGGGATATATGTAATTAATTTCTTAAGGATATTCTCCCTTATGGATAGATTTTGATTATGTCTTAAGGATCTTCTCACAATATGTGTAATATTATGTTATGGTGGTTTGATGAGATGCATGTGTTGTGATGTTTTGATGATGAGATGTATGTTGGGATATTTTGATTATTATGTTCGGATGTTTTGATCATGAAATGTATGTTGGGATGTTTTCAGGATTATGTTTAGTTATTTTGATTAGATTCAGTGATATAGGTTATTTGGATGCAATTAGGTATAATATTATTGCTTGTGATCTTTGAATATCACATAATTAAACTCAATATTGCTCGTAATCTCCATATGATTAGCGTTAAACAATATAAACATCAACTTATAATTCATAAATACAAATCAATGATTTAAAAGATTCAGTGACTCGTTATATTAGATGCAATTAGCTACAAGATAACTCCAATTTCAATGATTACCAAAATTTATTTATAATTTCCATAATTCTCGCCCTCTATTCAATTTCAAATAATTCAACTCCTCTATTCAACTCCCATAATTCAACTCCTCTATTTCAAATAATTCTCGCCCTCTATTCAATTTCAAATAATTCAACTCCTCTCTTCGAATTTCAGTCTAATTAATAATTATAAATGCAACGCATTCATTGTATGTTTAATATAAAACTTCAACTTATAGTTTCTTGTTATAATTAATGCAACTTATTTATTAATTTTCAACATAATAGATGTCTTCCGGTCGGAGATCCTCACCTTGAGATGATGTGTCTACTCCTCGAGGAAGGGGTGCACGACGTTCCCCGGGCTCATCATCCGGATATGAGTCCGGGACAGGGGGTCTGCGCCACCACATTGGTGGCATACATTTAGGTGGTCCGTCGTCTGGCTCCGATACGGATCATCATGGGGAGCAGAGACCCACGGGGGACTTTGTTCTCGCAGTGAGTGAGTTGGGGTACGTAAATACAATTACATATTCAATTTTAACAAATATTTAATAAGTAATTTAGAAGACTAATATAAATCAAATTAAAATGATCTATGTAGGGGATTTTACCCGCACGGCGCCCCGGCTGATTACATTTGGAAACTATTTAAGATAGTTCTCAATCCGATTGGATACAGTTGGAAGCTGACGCCTGAGGACGTGAGGCAGAGATACTGGGAGGAGTTTAAGGTTCAGAAAATTTCTACAGCTTTCAAATTCTTTCTAAATTATGACTTATAACTATATATTGAAGTTAACTACAATTTCTAACATACATTTTGGATGTTAGAAAAAATTTACTTGGGCACCGTCTCTCGATGCCAAGATTCGAGAGTTGTGGTACGATAAGTGTCGGGAGAGGTACAAGGATTATATCTGTGGGATAAAGAGGAGGAGTAATGATCCGCCACCCAGAGGTGGGAAGCCTGGGTGGTGGAGTGATGATGTCTGGATGGGTTTGCTCGCTTGCTGGTCTAGGAATGATGTTGTTGCTAAATCCCAAGCAGCGAGGCGCAACCGGCTGTCTGAGCCACAGGGACCGGGGACTGGTCCTATCAAGCATAGGGGAAGGTCGAAGTCTGTCATGCAACGAGCTGAGGAAAAGGTAATTTCAAATCATAATTTCAAACATGTTTTATAGTTTTAATTCATATACACATGTTTCAATAACACAACCCCATTGGTATGTCATACACAGGCTGTTGAGAGGGGAGTACAGCCGATAGACTGCATGTTCGACTCCTTCCTCGATGAGCATCGGTACCCAGACGGGACGTACACCAATGCGAAATCGGAGGCGATAGCGGTAAGTCTTAATTTCAAAGTAATATTTATAGTTTATAATTGCAACCTTTATAATTTGTTATTAACAAATGTTCTCTTTTTGTTTACATGCAGACTGAGGTGTTGCGCGTGTTGATGCAGAATGTGCCCAGCTGCCTGAGGGTGACCACGATGCGGTGGACACCAACGAGATATACTTGGAGGTTCTTGGCGCCCCAGACAAGAAGAAGAGGTTGTTCGGTACGGGAGGCGCAGGGAAGGCATTGAGAGCCTCCAGGTTCAGTGGCTCATCGTCCGCCTCACGAGCCAACAGGAACGAGGTTGAGGAGTTGCGGCACCGACTCAAGGAGCAGGAGCACGAGCGACAGGAGTACATTGCCGAGCAGCGGAGATTGGCTGACCAAGTGGCGCTCGTGCAGACTCAGTACGCTCATATGATGCAGTGGATGTAGTCTTAGTCCCAGGGAGGAGCAGGTGGTCCTCATTTCCCCCGTTTCCCCCTCCCGATTATGATTCCTAGACTATTTGTACTTGTTTCAACTTATTTTATTAAGTTAATCGCAAGAGAATGAGTTCGTTATAGATTAATAAGTTGACCCTAAGTCGTATTCTCAAGGAAGGCTAAACAGAGCTTTATCTACATTACAAAACAGAAAGAAATTAAAAGAAGGGGTTTTGATATTTTAACTAATCTAATTAATCTACCTAAGCGAATGAATTTAAATAATTTAAAATACGAATTACCTAGGCGAAAATTAATAAAGCGATTAAATCATAAATCTAAGAACGAAGAATTAAAGGAACTGAATTTAAACATGCCTTGAATTGATTAATTAACATGATTGAGAAGTTTGTATTAATGAACTGTGAATTAATCAAGAAAAGAGCAGGAAGAAAAGAAATCATAAAGCAATAAAGAAAGCAGTAAAAGAACTCACGAATTGAAAGGAAAAATAATGCATTAAGAACTGCGGGTTTGAATCACGAATGAATCCACAACGAAATTCAAAAAACGAACAACGGAATAGAATTCTAGACTAATAGTGTTTTCTCTCGTGGTCTAAATCCTAGAAATTAAAGCAAAGAATCACGCCGAAGAGAGGTCTAAAATCGCGCGTGGAGGTTTAAATAGGAAAAGAGAAATCCGCCAAGGTAGCGACCGCTAGGGGGTAGCGTTCGCTACCCCCATGTTCTGTCTTGATTACGCTGAGAAGGGGTAGCGGGCGCTAGGGGGTAGCGCTCGCAACCCCTACGTTCTGTCTTGATTACGCTGAGAAGGTGTAGCTGGGGCTAGGGGGTAGCGCTCGCTACCCCTACGTTCTGTCCAGATTGATCTCCCAAGGGGCCAGCGCCTGCTAGGGGGTAGCGATCGATAGCCCCTTGTTTTGTCCTGGTTCAGCTTCTTGACCCAGCGAGTGCTAGGGGCTAGCGCCCGCTACGTCCATCCTCGGCCAAGTGCATAATTTCACCATTTTTTTCATTTTTTCATCTCGTTTCTCTTTTCAAGCCTCGTTAATCATTTTTTTCGATTCTCACCTATAATGTAGCATATAGAAAACAAAAATATCAACTCGAACAACAAAAAGAAGCATTATGAGATCAAAAGCATAATAGAAACGAGACCAAAAACGTATAAAAACAACCTCCCCACGCACAATACCTTGCTTGTCCTCAAGCAAGTCTAAGCTCAACATAATACGGAGGTTTCAAAACAAGATACAAGTATAATCATGCAATAACAATCATATTCATCATGAGTATTAAAAAGGGATCGTAAGACTATAGATCAATCACCACTACATGTTTCCCTCGAAGGTGCAATTCAATCCGATCAAACTCAATAACACATGCAAATTTGGCTTTTCAATCACTCACAAGCTAGATTTAGAATTTTTATCTTTTCAAACTCAATTGTTTAAGAACCAAACCGCATAGAATTTTTAGTGATATATAGAACATTGGTCACTAGGTGTGATCTTCGGATAAACCGAGTATCCGAGCGTGGTTTCCCATACCCATTCCTCGAATTCAAAATTTCTTTCGATTTCATAGAGGGAGAGGGGTAGAGTTCTTATCACCTATTCAAACAGTTCAAGCGATTCAATTTTAGTTATTAAGGTCATTCGAGCCAAATTTCGAAAGAGTGGGTTATATGGCCAAAAGTCACGAGATATAAAACATTTAGAGATCATCTAAAGTGTTCTCGTGTGGTTTCCCATGCTCATGGTTTCCAGAGGAGCAGAAGCCTCCCAACTCAATCTCACAAACACAACAATTAACAACCAGTCTAGCCAATGAGCAATCTTAACCAAATTCACAAAGCTACGAGCTATCACATAAATTCATCACACAAAGAGTGTCCCACAACAGTTATGATCGAAATACAATACTCATACCCAATCGATAACTCACAACGGCAATTCATGTCATCAAGCATAATTAACAAGTTCTCGTCAAAATCAATCACTAATCATATCAAGCTCCAAAAAGCAATTGGACAAAAATGTATGCACAACTACATAGTTCTAATTTACGCCGCATACAATATAAAGCATGAAAACCCTCCCTCGAAATAAAGATAGCAATGTCCTCATTGCAACATAAAAACAAGAGAGAGAGGGAAAGATAATACCCGATACAGGGCAATGCGGCGGTGGTGAAAGCTGGAATAGTTGGAAAGAGTTAAACCTGCAAGAAAAACACCAAAAAGCAAAGCAAACAGCAACAAAAAGAAATGAACTAAAAGAAACAACCCGGACACACGCAAAAAGAAAAATAAAGAAAAATGTACTAAATAGAGTGAGAAGTCACTGCTGATCCGGCGCCGGTGGTGGGTGATCATATAAGGCCCAGTTCGACCACTGGGCGTTGAGCTCGGCCATCTGCCGGTTGTTCTTGAGTATCTTTTGATACTGGAGAGCCGACTGATCCTGAGACAAACGCCACTGGCGGGCTTGCTCAGACATGAGGTCATGAGTAGCAGTAACCCGCTCCTTGATCCGCTCCTGACTCCGCAGCATGGAGGAACTGAAGTCTCCGAACTCACGGTAGAAGGACTGAGCCTCGTGAGCATGCGTCCCGAAGTCTTGGGAGAAAGTAGTGAAGTCCTGCCGGAAGGAGGAAAAGTCTGAATGGAGGGTGCCGAGTTCAGTGCTCAGTGACTGAAACTGGGAAGTGAGGTGATCCATGCCACCGGAAGAAGAAGAGCCGACACCGTAGTGATACTGGCCGGTGCCTGTCAAATAGGAGGAAGGGCCAGGAGCAAAGGCATCCGGTATAGGGGCGTCCTCGTAGGCCTCCTCCTCAGCTGCTCGGGCAGCGACACCTTCATCACCTCCAACATCAGGCAAATTGGCTGCAATGGCGGCTAACTCATTGGTGTGCTTAACAACACAGCGACGAGAGGTGGATGGCACCCACGTGTAGTCGGCGGTGCATATCCAAGCCTGTCGGAGCTCAGAATGGTCAATCCTTGACACGTAGATGGTGTCTGCTGGATAAACATCCTCCGGATCGAAAACCTCAAAGTGCCGAGCAATGGCACACATCACCAAAGGCAGAGTGGTATGATACCGGACTGTGGCCAGCATATTCTTAAACGTGTTAAGAATATAGTATCTGGCGCACACTCGGGATCCTTGAGCAGCGCTCTGGAGCAGAAAAACCTCGATCTGATTCACCTTGTTGGCTTGCTCCTTGCCAGTGATGTCGTAGGATAAGAACTTGTGCAAAATCATCAGCATATTGTTCTGGATGAAGCCAGCCGGCATCCCACCGGCTTGCCAGTTGTGAAAATCCGTAAGGGAATTCCACGCGGCATTAAGGTTGAAGTGGGATGGCGGGGCTTGATCCCCCACATTCTTACCATGAAATCCCATTATCCTTCATAAAATAGTAATAGAAAAACGGCGGGCCACACCCCGCAATCTAAACGAGCAACATGTGAGATCAGCAGGCACAGTCAGTGTGGACAAAAATTCATGCACAATTACTTTAGAGCATTTAAACGACATATGTGCATACTTACGAAGTTCTAAAACATCTAAATAGCGTTCCAATTCCCGAACACACCTTAAATTTTCTAACAAATTCCAGTCAAGTGTGTGAGGAGGAGTTACCTCATGATGAGTCCAACGCTCGCAGAATTGCCCCTCCAAGTGTGATTCGAGGGGGAATGGTCGGGTCCTCCGGTTGGGAAGTGCTGCCGGTTACTCACCGGCATGATGTTTCGAGCGCGTCATTCGGAGTAAAGAATAATGGAGAACATGAGTTGCCGGAAAAGTTGCCGGAAGAGTCGCCGAAAGTGATGGCGGAGCATAGATAGTGGCGGAGGCACTTTGGGCCGGAGTGGAGAAGGAAGTAAGTGAACTGGTGGAAGAATGGAGAAGAAATTAGGGTTTGAGGATTTGGGGATTTTTGGAGGATTGGGGATTGAAGGTGTTTGGGTGGTAAATTAGATGAAAGAAATGTTGAAGAAGGGGAAGAGTGTGAAGTTTGAAATTGGTGGAAGAATTGAAATTGGGGGAAAAAGTTTTGGGAGAAATCGCGAGTTGGGAGAGGAGAGGAAGAAGAAGAAGTTTGGGGGAAGAAATTGTGGTGGAGAATAAGGGAGGATTCGCGAAGATAAGGGAAAGAAGGGAGGGGTAGCGGTCGCTAGGGGGTAGCGACCGCTACCCAAGCGCGAATTAGAAGGGGCAAAGAGTGATGGTAGCACTCGCTGGGGGGGGGGGGGGTAGCGAGCGCTACCCTTGGCCGCTGTGCAGAGTAAGAGTAGTAGGAGGTAGCGAGCGCTAGGGGGGTAGCGCTCGCTACCTCAACATTCTGTATTGAGATAGAAGTTGGGGCTAGCGCTCGCTGGGGGGGTAGCGAGCGCTGGCACCCCTACGCTAGTTGGCACAGGGCGCTGGGCTAGTGCTCGCTGGGGGGTAGCGAGCGCTGGCCCAGCTCACTTAATTTCTTCTTTTCGCCCCTTTTTAATTGTCTTGTTTATTCTCCCCGATTTCTCCTGCAACATAGAATCAACTTAAAATAAGTTCCTTCTCCTACCTAAGTACGAAACAAAGAAGCTAATGCAAAAATTAAACTGACAAAAATAAAAACACCGGAAAATAAAAGAACGCTTGTTTAACGTCATTAGCTAGATGGAAATAAATGATCAATTGGAGGGTGGATCTTCAAGCGGTGTGGACTCCATCGTGAAGTTAGTAGGTCATCCCTCGATGTACGGCTTCACGCGATGCCCATTCACCACGAATGAGTCATCGTCTCCTTCTTTAGTAAGCTCTATCGCCCCGTACGGTTTAACATCTTTCACTAAGAACGGCCCACTCCATCTACTCTTCAATTTTCCGGGAAACAGGTTCAACCGGGAGTTGAAAAGTAGCACCTTCATTCCAGGCTTCAAATTTTTGTGTAGAATCCTTCAGTCATGGATTGCCTTCACCTTGTCCTTGTAAATCCGAGCGTTATCATACGCCTCGTTCCGCAGCTCGTCTAACTCCGACATATGTAGAGAAAGGTGCTCCACTGCTTTTTGTAAATCGAGATTGGAGGCCTTGATCGCTCAATAGGCTTTGTGCTCCACTTCAACAGGTAGGTGACATGCCTTTCCGTACATGAGACGATACGGCTCATCCCCAACACACTTTTGTATGCCGTGCGGTATGCCCAAAGAGCGTCGTTCAGCTTGATTGCCCAATCCTTCCTAGATGGCTGAACTGTCTTCTCCAAGATAGTCTTGACTTGTTTATTACTTGTCTTAGCTTGGCCCGACGTCTGTGGATGGTATGGGGTCGCGATCTTGTGCGTCATCCCATTTTTCTTCATGAGCCTCTCGAATAGTCTATTGCAGAAGTGCTTTCCACCATCGCTAATGATAGCTCGTGGGAAGCCAAACCTGCACAAAATATTTTCCTGCACAATCTTGAGCACAACGTGAGAGTCACACGTCCTAGTGGGGATAGCCTCAACCCACTTGGACACGTAGTCAACAGCAAGCAAGATATACTCGAACCCATGAGACATAGGGAAAGGACCCATAAAATCAATTCCCCACACGTCAAAAATCTCAACAACAAGCATATTATTAAGGGGCATTTCATTCCTACGACCTATAGTACCGACTCTTTGGCATCTATCACACGAAAGATAATAAACATGTGCATCCTCAATCAACCAGAATAAACCTGACTGAAGAACCTTGTGTGCCGTCTTTTGGCCTCCAAAGTGGCCGCCACAATGAGCCTCATGGCACATCTCTAGCACTTTCGGTTGCTCCTCCTCCGCAACACATCGTCTAATCACTTCGTCTTTCCCGAGCTTGAAAAGGAAAGAGTCTTCCCAAAAGTATTGCATGCACACATAAAGAAAATGCTTCCTTTCTTGGGAAGTGAGGTCAGGCCTTAACTCGCCACAAGCCAAATAATTAACTATGTCAACAAACCAAGGCACATGAGTAACACTATAAGCATGCTTATAAGGAAAAGACTCGGCAACTAGATCATAAGACGAATGAGAAGGAACATGTTCTAGACGAGAGAGATGATCGGCAACGGCGTTCTCACTCCTTTTTCTATCACGAATCTCAACATCAAACTCTTGCAACAATAAAACCCAACGAATCAACCTAGGCTTCGCCCGAGGCTTAGTCAACAGATAACGTAATACAACATGATCACTATGAATTATAACTCTAGACCCTATAATATAAGCACGAAACTTATCAAGAGAGAATACTACAACTAACATCTATTTTTCAGTAGTAGTATAATTTATTTGAGCAGGAGTTAAAGTAGAGCTAGCATAATAGATCACATGCAACATCTTGTCAACACGTTGACTCAAAACAGCACCTATAGCAGAGTTAGACGCATCACACATAATTTCGAAGGGAACAAGCCAATCAGGGCCAACAATAACTGGTGCACTACATAATTTCTCTTTCAATGTAGTAAATGCAGAAAGACAATCAACATCAAGAGTGTCCTGAGTAAGTAAACGACAAAGAGGTTGACAAATCTTAGAGAAGTCCTTAATGAATATACGATAAAAACCAACATGACCTAAGAAACTTCTAATTCCCTTAACATCATTCGGTGGAGGTAATTTTTCAATCACCTCTACCTTAGCCTTATCGACCTCAATTCCTTTACTAGACACGACATGTCCTAAAATAATTCCACTACGTACCATAAAATGACTCTTTTTCCAACTCAAAGTAAGACAAGTTTAAACACAACGATCAAGGACACGATCAATTTTAGAAAGACAATCATCAAAGGAAGAGCCAAAGACAGAAAAATCATCCATAAAGACTTCTACAAAGTCGCTAATCATGTCGGAGAAAATAGATATCATACACCGCTGGAACGTACCTAGTGCATTGCACAGTCCAAACGGCATCCTCCGAAAAGAATACGTCCCGAAGGGGCTGGTGAAGGCAGTCTTTGCTTGGTCCTCCAGGTCGATCACGATCTGATAGTAACCTAACAAACCATCAAGAAAAAAAAAATAGTCATTACCAGCAAGCTTATCTAACATTTTATCAATGAAAGGTAAAGGAAAGTGATCCTTTTTTGTAATTGCATTGAGCTTTCGGTAATCGATGCACATCCTCCATTCGGTAACGGGTCTGGTAGGGACAAGCTCCTTCTTCTCGTTCATAGTCACCGTGATCCCACCCCTTCTTGAGTACAACGTGGACTGGACTTACCCACTCACTGTTAGCGATCGGATAGATGATCCCTTCGGCTAGAAGCTTGAAGATCTCCTTCTTCACGACCTCCATGAGCACTGGGTTGAGCCGTCTCTATCCATCCCTCTTCGGAAAGGAATCATCGGCGAGCTGAATCTTGTGCATACACATCGCTGAGCTGATACCTCGGATGTCTGTCAGACTCCAGCCGAAAGCTAACTTGTGCTTTTTCAACACAGTTACTAACCGAGCCTGCTGGGTGTCAGTTAGATCAGCTGAGATAATCACCGGCTTCTGCTCGTTCTCCTCGAGAAATACGTACTTCAGATTTGCAGGAAGCTCCTTCAACTCCAATTTCTCCGGTGCTGGTGGATTTGCTAACGACATCGGTGGTGGCTTTACGAACTGGGCCTCCAAACGGATCATCTCCATGTCGGCCGATCCTTCAAAGATCTCCTCCAAACTGTAATCCTGCACAAAAGAAATCTCGGCCAGAGCATCAATCGAATCGATGAAAGAACAATCCTCAATAGAACTAACAAAAGGCATAGCTTTGTGCTTATGCACGGAAAATGAAACTTTCTCTCCTAACACAGACATCTGAATATTACCATTCTTAACATCAATCAAAGTATTAGTAGTCGCCATGAATGGTCTACCTAGCGATAAAGTATGATCGCGTCCGTTCTCATGCACATCACCTATCTCTAAGACAACGAAATCCATAGCTATAATCAAACCACCAACACTCACTAGAATATTCTCAATAATACCTCTAGGATATCTAACAGAACGATCAACTAACTGTAAACTCATGCGTGTAGGTTTCAATTCACCTAACTCTTATTCTTTAAAAATTGAATACGGTATAAGATTAATACCAGCACCTAAATCTAGCATGCCTATAACAGTCTTACCATTCCCAAGAGCTATAGTGATAACGAAGCTACCTGGATCTCGCAGTTTCTGAGGAAGAGGCTACTGCATGATAGAATTGGCTACCTCGGACACCATGACAGACTCGTCGTCTGCAAATCTCCTCTTTTTGGAGGCTAGCTCCTTGAAGAATTTCAGGTACGCCGGTACGTTGCAGATCACGTTCAGAAGTGGCAGATTGACATGTACTTGAGACAGCATCATATAGAACTCCGCGAACTGCTTCTCAAGCTTCTCGTTCTTCAGCCTGCTCAGAAAGGGAATAGGCGGCTTGTACGGATTCGCCGTTTTGTGCAACTGAATGGCTGGCTGCTCCAACTCCTTTCCTTTCTCAGCACCCTCCACCTCTTTAGTTGGATCATCCTCTGGCATAGCCACCTTGTTGTCAACTTGTTTGCCACTACGAAGGACAGTAATGGCTTGTATCTGCTGCGCTGAGTGCCCCTGCTTGGGTATCTTTCCGGTTTGCTGCTGCTGCTGCATCAGATCGACAGCTCCTGATATCTGCCCGACTTGACTCTGGAGGCGTTTGATAGTAGCCTCTTGAGCCTCCCGAGCCAGTTTGCTATCTTGCATGAAGGCTGCAAGACTGTCCTCTAGAGATGGTTTAGGCTGGGCTAATCGCGGTGCAGACAGGAACTGTGACTGGAACTAAGGCGGCAGCGGCTACTGACAAGGTGGTGGCGGCTGCTGATAAGGTGGAGGATGTGGATAATACCCTGACTGAGGTGGGTAATAAGGCTGCTGTGGATAATACCCCTGCTGCGGTGGGTAGTACTGCTGTGGAGGTGCTCATCAAACAGGGAAGTTCGAGTTTTGCCCTTGATTCGGCCCCTTCCACATAGAGCTATTCTGAGCTCTCCATCCCGAAGTCTGTTGGGCTGGATGTTGCTCGAGTGGTGGGCGTGGCGGGAAGTCTTGTGCAGCATAGACTTCTGCCTCTCCTTCATAAGTCATCTCTGCCATCCTGGTGCATTGATCTTCATTATGTGTCAGATCATCATAAATCGGGCACGGCTCGGGTGTGGGCTCGTGCTTCACTATTGCAGGGGGCTTACTCATCTTCAACTCTTGGAGCTCTCGCATCATATCGGCCATCTGCTTCATGAGGTCTGGGCTCACTCCAATCTCTCAGACTTCCACTCTCTTGGATCGGGAGATTTTCTACTGCGAATTAGTGGCTAACGTCTCGAAAATCTCAATTGCTTCATCGGCTGTCTTCTCAGATATATTTCCCCCAGCTACTGTATCTACCATGAACTGATAAGTGTGCTGCAGCCCATTGTAGAAAATCTGCCAAAAAAGTTCTGGCACAATTTGATGGTGCGGGCACTGCTGCTGGAGCTCTCTGAATTTGTCTAGGGCCTCGTGAAAAGGCTCGTCAGGCTCCTAAGCAAACTGCATGATCTAAAGTCGGATCTGCTGCGTCTTATGGTTCGGATAGTACTTGAGCATAAACGTAGTACTCACCGCCTTCCAATTAGGTAACGATCTTGCTGGAAGGGAGAGATACCACGACTTCACCATATCCTTGAGTGAATAGGGGAAACACTTCATGAGCAGCTCGTCCTCGGTGATAGTCTGGAGTGGAATAGACTGGATAGTTGTGCAAAATTCCCTGATGAATAGGAGTGCGTCTTCATTAGGTAGCCCGTAGAACGATGGAAGCAAATTGATGGAAACAAGTTCGTTATAGATTAATAAGTTGACCCTAAGTCGTATTCTCAAGGAAGGCTAAACAGGGCTTTATCAATTAAAAGGAGTTTTGATATTTTAACTAATATAATTAATCTACCTAAGCGAATGAATTTAAAGAATTTAAAATACGAATTACCTAGGCGAAAATTAATAAAGCGATTAAATCCTAAATCTAAGAACGAAGAATTAAAAGAACTGAATTTAAACATGTCTTGAATTGATTAATTAACATGATTGAGAAGTTTGTATTAATGAACTATGAATTAATCAAGAAAAGAGCAGAAAGAAAAGAAATCATAAAGCAATAAAGAAAGCAGTAAAAGAACTCACGAATTGAAAGGAAAAATAATGCATTAAGAACTGCGGGTTTGAATCACGAACGAAATTAAAAAAACGAACAAAGGAATAGAATTCTAGACTAATAGTGTTTTCTCTCGTGGTCTAAATCCTAGAAATTAAAGCGAAGAATCGCGCCGAAGAGATGTCTGAAATCACGCGTGGAGGTTTAAATAGGAAAAGAGAAATTCGCCAAGGTAGCGACCGCTAGGGGGTAGCGTTCGCTACTCCCATGTTCTGTCTTGATTACGCTGAGAAGGGGTAGCGGGCGCTAGGGGGTAGCGAGCTCGTTCTGTCTTGATTACGCTGAGAAGGGGTAGCGCTCGCTACCCCTACGTTCTATCCAGATTGATCTCCCAAGGGGCCAGCGGCCGCTAGGGGGTAGCGGTCGCTATCCCCTTATTCTGCCCTGGTTCAGCTTCTTGACCTAGCAAGCGCTAGGGGCTAACGCCCGCTAGGTCCATCCTCGGCCAAGTGCATAATTTTGCCCTTTTCTTCCTCTTTTCATCTCGTTTCTCTTTTCAATCATTTTTTTCGATTCTCTCCTACAATGTAGCATATAGAAAATAAAAACATCAACTCGAACAACAAAAATAAGTATTATGAGACCAAAAGTATAATAGAAACGAGACCGAAAACGTATAAAACGGTACTATTGCTACATACATTGATACTATTGTTTTGTATTTCAACATTTATAACATCTTTGGTTAATTATATTAAATTTCGAATTTCAATCGATTTCGTAAATTTTAAATTATCGTTCGATGTTTTATTTTATTTGTATTGTTTGTTGTGACAAGTTATAGGTTACCGGTATTAACAAAAATAATATATATATATATATATATATTTAAATCTAACGACGGACAGGAATCCGTCGTTAGGTCAACAGTCAACGGCCAACGACAGAATTGCAGTCCGCCGTTAGCTAACGACGGACTACAATTCCATCGTTAGCTCTCTGGCGCCGTCGACAGTCACCGAAGGCAAGCTAACGACGGAATCCTGTCCGTTGTTAGCTAACGACGGGATTATCCACCGTCAGTCCGTCGTTAGCTAACAACAGACTTTTTCTTCTCGTCGTCTGTGAGCCTAACGACGATCGAAATACAGACGTAAATTTCCGTCGCCAGTCCGTTGTTAATCCCGACGGACGACGGATTCCTCGGCTGGATGACGGAATATTCCGTCGCCAGTAGGCATTTTTTTTTGCTGTGTATAATTCATATATAAATATATATATATATATATATCGATATATACTAAAATAACAGTATATACCGCGGTACGGTATACGACGGTATAACTCGGTATTTGGAAAAATTATACCTTTACCTTACCTAAAAGTTCGGTACGGTATGATACCTTACCAAAAATTTCGGTATACCTTATATTCGGCATTTTAGGTATTTTTCGGTACGCTAAGTACGTTATACCGTTTTTTCGGTAAATTTTGACAGCCCTAAGAGGAACCAACACCTCCCATATGAATATCATTCATATTCATAATTTTAGCCTCCTTTCTTCAGAAAAAAAAAGGGTTAAAAATTAAAATGCTCACTATGTTAAAGATACATGTAAAAATACTCATTATAAATACTCACTACTCAATATGTAGGTAAAAAATGCTCACAATTGTTAAAATATATTATATTATGTACTAAAGATAAAATGGACTCATATAATAAAACTGAAAAAGAAAAAGAAAAACCACATTCTCTTTTTTTTTACATGATCGTAAATCTTCCTCCACGTTTTTTACTTTACACTCTTATTTTCAAAACTCAAACCCTTCTTCTTCCTCATTTCCCCACTAAGTATAACATTACTATTTCCCTAATTTTTCACTTCTCTTCCTCCCAATTTCACATTAATCCATCCATGATTCTTCTTCACAATAAACAACAGAGGTAATTTATTAATTTTAACATGTTTTAAATTTAGATTCATTTTGTTAGATAATAATAGGAAAATTATTAGATTAAAATATTTATAGAATAAATTAAACACTCAATCTATGAAGTTTGCTCTTGGATAAGAGCTGAGAATAATAATAATATTAAAGGATATTATCACCATGCTTCGACGAAAGTGAATGAAGCTAATTAAATTTATAGCATATCTCCTATGAAGTCAATAATCAAGAATTGCTCAATGTGATCTTGAATTATCATAAATTACCATAGACATAAAAAAAAAATCATGAAATTTTATAGGAAGTACAATAATAGTGAAATAGTGATAAAAAAGTGGTTTGCGCTCTAGATACGACAAATTGCGCTCAAGCGCAATGTACCAATGCCCGAGCGCAATTCGTAATATGTAGAGCGCAAACCGCTTTATTATCACTATTGCACTATTATTGTATTTCCTGTAAAATTTTATAATTTTTTGAGTTATATAAATTAATATTACGAAATAATATGAATGAAATTAGTAGTGTAGGAGGATAATTCTATAGGTCAATGTATAATCTTATAGCGCAATTTATAGTTATTGGGCCTACATAATATTCTTTATGGTTATGCTATTAGTTTAAAAGTTGTTAGACTTTGATTTTTTATAAAATTAATTTTTTGAGTTATATAAATTAATATAATGAAATAATATTTGATTATGAATGAAATTAGTAGTGTGTTATGGAGACAATTTTTCGGATTGTATGTATATTGGAGGTTCAGAAGAGACTGTCTTAATTGATCATCAAATGACATATATTCACAACTTCAGGAGCAAGATCAACACTAAATTGATATCGGATTCATGTATTGAATTTTACGACATAGACTACTTTTCGTGGTTGCAGAGATGACGAGTTATTAAATCTCGGCTCAATAATGATCGAGAATTTAGTCAGTTGTGCATGACATAAGAAAATCCATTTATATACATAGTTCTAAAAACTGGAGATGGAACATTGCATGATGATGTTTACATCCCGTATGATAGTCATAATAAATCATACATCAATTCTGTGAATCATGTCGGAACATCTTCTTCTGGATTCGGCTCCCTTAGTGAAAACTGACTTGATTCGTTAGATGAGATTGAGAAGGATTGTTGATTTTAGGGTACCATGTTGATTTTAGGGTACCATGTTGATTCCTCAAGTTGAACATGTGATATCTACCCCGATGATAATAATTCGACCTCACATGTTGATTTTAGGGTACCAGACCTAAATGTGATACCATGTAATGATGAGTTTGAGTTGGATGAAGAAATACATATTGAAGTCTGTGATAATGATGCCGAAGACTATATTGAAGAATCAGCACCAGAATCCTCAAACATAATGTCCATGATAATGAAGTCTCTAATAATGATATGGAGACATAATTCTTGGGAACCCCGTGTAATTTGTTTTGATGATGGTTATCGAAATGCACACTTAGAATTTACTCGAGTGTTTACCAGCACAGAACGTAGTATGTTATGTGTATGAAGTTTATCTAATATCTGTGTTAAGATCTGTCCATAGGAGATCAACTTAGACTTAAGTTTTACTTTCATGTTAGCTTACATATTACTTTGTAAAAGAACAGGTCGTGAGTCACGATTTGGTCTTAACTCAATCTGTATTAGACTTAGTATTTTTCTAAGATGTTGCAATGTAAAGAACATAACGTGAGTCATGTTTTGTATCTATTGAGCATCTATTCTTATACTCAGTCCTAGAGCAAAGCATTCAAGACACAGAACGAATGAGACGTTTTGTTGATGACACAGAACGTAGGAAACGTTCTATCCAGATACTAACATGAAGTATCCCAAATCACATAAGGTGATTTAACAGATCATGAAGTGATCTGTTCAATACACAGAACATGGGGTGTTATGACATGCTTAAGTGATAAATGTTCTGCCTAAATGGATCATTTGTCCCTTAGTACACTTTGGTGCCGCATATGCTTCATTCTCATATACTTATTCTGGAATTAGAATTTGAATACTGGGAAACGATGTCATACCTTAAATGGAAATAAAGGACACATCACTGGCAATGAGTACAATACAACGACTAGTTCGTGCGCCTAAAGCATTCCAACGGCTAGTTCGTGAATCAGTTACCTATAAATTCTCCTTCAAGGAACTATAACAACTATTGGATTCCAATTGATCAAACTCTGCAGAAATATTTTAAGCTCTCGAAGTGTTCATACGCTCAAGCGATAAACTCACTACACTTCACTTAGCTATTATGCACTTATAGAATCCACTGTTCTTAGCATTATATAGACTATATCTTATGCTAGAACACTCAACACTTAGAACTAAATTGTATTTAAATACAAGCACTGTATTTAGAAATAAACGATCTCGTGCGTTTATTTCGTGATATGAGCGGCCATGATTAATTCGATTTTCAGTTTATTTAAGACATTAAAATATTCCATAAAATAAGATCATAAGGATATTATAGTAATTATGTTATGAGAGATACTATATCTTCCTATGTAATAGGACACCATATTTTCTATATATGTTAGTTAGAAATTATAGGAGAGAGAAATAGTATTCCACACACATTAATCGTCAATTATGAGATTAAGATAGAAAATTTAAATATTGCATAACACTTACTATAATTAATTTGATTTAATTATATCTTCTACACCAATAATATTTTCAGTTATCAAATTAATTCATTGAGACTACGCAAATCAAAAATTTCGCCCAAAATTTTGCATTGATATAATGTATATTTTGCATCTAGTTATCTAAGTGAATGTATTGTTTATATAAAAGATATGAGACTGTTAGATGTTATGCGTTTATTTGCATTGTGACTCACATGTTATAACTTGCATTATATATATATATATATATATATAGAATGCAGTTCATATAAAAAGTGACTTTTGGATATAAAATAGGAAGTGATCTGGATCATTAATTTTAGTTGATCAACAGTTATAATTAATTCATATTTAATATAATAAAATATTCCATAAATATTATGAAAATGACATTTATGTAATTATAATATGAGAGAGAAAATAACAACTTCCACTAATTAAGGTGATAATTGGTTATATTGAGAGAGAAAGTAAAGAAAGAGGCGATAACACTAGTTGAAGAAAGCCAACGAGCTCTCCACTTTGTGCGACGCCGACATCGGCCTCTTCGTGTTCTCCTCCCCCATGTCCGGCGACTTGTATCACGCCTAGTTGAATGAATTGATGCACTTTTTACGTTGCACCACATATATATGTGGATTGCATTGTCATATACATGGAAATTGCAATGTTATTTTGTTTAATAATATTTTTTTGCATCACACATACATGTGAATTGCATTGATATATATATGTAAATTGCATCGACACTTAGATTTCAATGAAATATTTGAGTACCGTCCAATTTATAATTCTTTACAAAATACAATGAAACAATACATATAACGTAATGCATCAGACGTTTGGTTGTGAATCAAAATGATATAAATTGGTATTGCATGGTTTCAGTTGCGTTTCACAATTAAAATTTATGTAATTCGAAATTAGGATGAATTTTCGAATATTTTTAGAAGATTATTCTATTCCATAAATTTCTCCAACTACCTAAAATTAATTTGTAGTACAATATATGTATAATGCAAATTATGTAATTATACAATGCAATACTACGTATATATTTAATGCAACTTACATGACTATACAATGCACCAATAAACAAATAAATTACCAAATTGTTTGAGCGTGAGTTGAGGGAAGTTACCAAATTATGTTCCGTAATTAATGGTAATGGTATATCTTTTGAATTTTCATAAAGAAACCGCCAAGATAGATTTGTCCATAATACCCTTTTGCATTACAAATTTGCGATGCAACACGTCTAATAACCATTTTTCCTAAATTTTATGATTAAATCTACACCATTAGATCTAATGCAATAGATGGATATGATTACTTCCAATTTTATATTCAAAAGTCACTTTTTGCCTGAACCCACCCATATATATATATATATATATATATATATATATATATATATAATAAATTCTATCTCTTGTCTCTACAACTCAACATGTATTGACGCATAACAATCTCTCACACGGTAATATTTAATCATTGTCTATGCTAGGATCGTTGAATAGTTTTGATGGTGTATCTGATGGTGAATAGTTTGTTGTCATCTTGTAGGAGGTTTACAGGAATATTTATTGTAACAGTAATTGCATCATTTTAAATATACATATAATGCAAGTTATAACTTGTGACAATGCAACTAAACGCATAACATTTAAAATTGTTATATCTGATATGTACAAACGATGCATTCATTTAAATAACTAGACGCAAAATATACATTATATCAATGCAAAAATAAGGGCGAAAAATTTAATTTATGTGGTCTCAATGAATTTATAATTTGATACACAAAAATATAATTGATGTAGAAAATATAATTAAATCATGCTAGATATGGTAATTATTATGCAACATTTTAAAGAGGGGATGAATATTGTTATAACATGGTATGACTCTCGTAAAACGAGGTTTGTGCTCTATCATATTGGTTTGTGCTCGATTTGAGAATCAATTAAGATAGTCTATTTTAAACCTCCAATATATATGCAATCTGATAAATTGTTTTCATAACACACGGTAACATTTTTCATCTACAATAAAAAAAATCAACAATTAATTCATAAATAATCAAAGCCTAAAAACTTCTAAACTAATATCATAATGATAACAACTTGTAAACTAATAGCATAATGTTAAAGAATATAATGTAGGCCCGATAACTATAAATTAAGCTCTAAGATTATACATTTACCCTCTAAAATTATAAAATTATGCTCATACACTACTAATTTCATTCTTAATCAAATATTATTTCATAATATTAATTATATAAATCAAAAAATTATGAAATTTAAAATGAAGTACAATAATAGTTCAATAGTGAAAAAAATGGTTTGTGCTCTAGATATAACGAATTACTCTCTAAGATTATACATTTACCTTTTAAAATTATAAAATTACACTCCTACACTACTAATTTCATTCTTAATCAAATATTATTTCATAATATTAATTATATAAATCAAAAAAATTTGTAAAATTTTAAAGGAAGTACAATAATAGTGCAATAGTGATAAGAAAAGTGGTTTGCACTCTAGGTACGACGGATTACGCTCTAAGATTATACATTTACCCTAATTTCTTTCTTAATCAAATATTAATTATATAAATCAAAAAATTATGAAATTTTAGAGGAAGTACAATAATAGTGCAATAGTGATAAAAAAAAGTGGTTTGTGCTCTACATATGACGAATTGCACTCGATCCTTGGTAGATTGCGCTCGAGCGTAATTCCTCGTATCTAGAGTGCAAACCACTTTTTTTTTTTTTATCATTATTACACTATTATTGTACTTCCTATAAAATTTCATAATTTGTTGATTTATATATCACGAGCATTAAAAACAAACATACATTTGATATACACACATGCACGTAAATATGAATATATTAAGGATAAAATTAATATAATCTAATATAATAATTACAAATTTTACTTAATGAATTTGTGAAGTAGTAAAGTTTAAATAATTTGTTTATTTTTATATCACAAAATGAATTTTTTAGGATATTTTGGTAATTTTATAAGTAAAATGAGTATTTCTTACATGACTTTTAAGAAGTGAGTATTTTTATACATTACCACAAAAAAAAAATGCTTACACATAGAGTAACATTTTTAGTGTTAATAATACCACATAATCTATTACTTAATAATATAACATTTTTTATTAGGTCAGTAAGATCATAATATATGAAAATTTTAGTATATAAAAGATGAGTAGCGCTCCACCGCCCGCGGTGGGCACATCTTAATGCGCCCGCGGTTGATGTGGCAATGCCACATCATTGACACATCATCATACGAGTCACTATATTTTTTGTTTTTTTATTAATTTTATTTTTATTATTATTATTTATTAAATAATATTAAACTATACCCTAACCAATAAACCCTAGTCGGAAAGTGATAATTAATAAAAAATATTTAAGTTTTAATATTTATCTACGTGGCATGCCACATCAACCGCGGGCGCATTAAGAAATGCCCACCGCGGGCGGGTGAGCATTTTCGTATAAAAGATATGTATTTATTTTATATCTTAAGAAAGATACATTTCACAGTTATATGAAACACAACTTGATCGATTCTATATCGCCCTTGGGAATAGAGAGCGGCAAAAATAAGCTCCAAAATTTATTCCGATGGTGGATTGATCCCAATAAAATACCACTAGATCGAGCATTAATTAATATGCAACATGTTATGATTTATCAATATCATAAAAAAATATCACATTATTATACAATATAAATTTCGAATTATTACCACATAGCAATTTAAAATAAGCAAGCATCAATAATACCCATCAATTTAATTTTAAAATAATTAATATATCTAGTTTTTGGTTATAAGTAATTAATAATATAACCTCAATCAAAAAATCTAAGTATCATGGAAAATTTGCGAAGTAGTACTAACTGTTTGAATAAATTCTCTTCGTATTGATAGCACATGTCACAGAATTTAAGTTAGGATGGTACGAATTAGACGAACAACACTAGCTCGTTCGTACTGTTCATCTTATAATATATTTGTGTTCCTAGAATATGATATTAACAATACGCATGAGGTTAATTCATTCCATTCGTTCAAAGAAGTGTTTATAATTTATCTAAAATTAAATTAATGATTATTATTTAATATTTATTATCCTATATTACATAGTTAGTTTTGATTTTAACCTTGTTTTAAATTAATTACCAAATTCCTTGTTTTCAGCCTCCCACACTGCTTCTTCCACTCAAATCATATTTACTGCACAATTCCCGCAATCACAATTATTACTTGACCGTGTGAACATACTATTTATAACACAAAAGTAGGTATAGAAAATAACGAAAATGCTCACCCGCCCGCGGTGGGCATTTCTTAATGCGCCCGCGGTTGATGTGGCATGCCACGTAGATAAATATTAAAACTTAAATATTTTTTATTAATTATCACTTTCCGACTATAGTTTATTGGTTAGGGTATAGTTTAATATTATTTAATAAATAATAATAATAAAAATAAAATTAATTAAAAAACAAAAAATATAGTGACTCGTATGATGATGTATCAATGATGTGGCATTGCCACATCAACCGCGGGCGCATTAAGATGTGCCCACCGCGGGCGGTGGAGCGCTACTCTAGAAAATAAATAGGTACTCGAGTATTATATTTAATTGATACATAAAAACACACTAATTAATTGACATAAATATCTTATTATTATTTAGAAAGCAATATTGTATGGTGATTGTGTAATCAGTTACAAAAAACATTATGCAATAATATTGATAAGGTATGCATAAATATTGAATCAGAAAGAAAATTAAAAAAAAATAATATTATGAATTTATAAATTAAAATAAATTTTACAAAATCCTAATCACAAAACGAATAGTGGTTCATAATAGGTCTTACGTCAGTACCTTTATATATTGTCCAATGATAATTAATTTAACGAGAACTAATGATTTGTTATTTAATAGAATAGCATCTCGAGAGTGCGAATTGATTATATTTACTTGATGTGCTCAAAAAAGATTTATTATATTGAAAATAATGGATGTGTGAGATAAACACTCTTAGGATACATACATATATATATATATATAATTAATTTTAGTTGTCAATAAATTTTAATTTATTAATAAATATTCCATATATATTCTAAATACAAGAAATGCATGCCTTATTACAATAAAAAATCAGTTTCGTAATATGAATGAAGACAAGTACTTGTGCAATTAATATTATAATCATTTAGTTGAGTAAATTAATATTGATATACTTCTAATTAAGTATAGCATGGAATAATTAAAAAGTTAAAAGAATATTGGAATGCTAGTTCTAATCCTTATAGAGCATTTTGATTTAGTCCAACACCCTCTATAATATATATATAGAGAGGGAAGCCAAAATTATATAATTTCATAAATTATAATTGTCGGTCATTTTCTTTATAGAAAAACTTATAATATTGGTGTGCGTGTCTTGGCTTAGTGGTAATGAGGTTAATATTTGATAGGATGTGGCCCACCAAACAAGGCCCAACAAAAGCCCATTAGTGGCACCTCGGCCCAAGAGCAGCTCGGCCCAGTATCACCTCGGCCCAAGAGCAGCTCGGCCCAACAGTTTGGCCCAATAGCT
>JAPKLX010000224.1:162967-232994 GCA_026898415.1 Leonotis leonurus
ACTTTCTGCACCTCGTACAACTTCACCTCGAAAATTAAGATCGATCAATATTTAAGGCTTAGGTCTTAAGTTTGAGTCCTTCTTAACGCGATCATGTTAATGGAATCCAATTTTTTAAAAGAGATAATGTATCAAAATAGCCCTTTTTGTTTGTAAAAGATAAATAATAGCCTTCCGAATAAAAAAGATAAAATATAGCCCTTTTTATTTATTTTGGACAAAAATGCCCTTTTCGCTAAACACACGAATCCCGCGACCTCGAGGTCGCGGGATTCGTGTGTTTTACGTGAATTATATACAAACACACGAAACCCGCGAACTCGAGGTCGCGGGATTCGTGTGTTTTACGTGAATTGTTAAAACACACGAAACCCGCGACCTCGAGGTCGCGGGATTCTTGTGTTTTACGTGAATTATATACAAACACACGAAACTCGCGACCTCGAGGTTGTGGGATTCGTGTGTTTTACATGAATTGTTAAAACACACGAAACCCGCGACCTCGAGGTTGCGGGATTCGTGTGTTTTAACAATTTAAAATTAAGCGGCCGAAGGTGAACGGCGAGCAACTGGAGAAGGAGAAGGCGAGCGACGATGATTTGCCTACATCGACGACGAGCGACCGGAGAAGAAGAACGACGGACGACGATGATTTTTCAATATTTTATGGAAGAAGATGAATTTTCAAAATATAAAAATATGCAAAATAAAAGCAAAAGGTTAATTTTGTCTAATATTTTCAAAAAAGGCTATTATTTATCTTTTTTATATTTAAGGTTATTATTTATGATTCTTATTAAAAAAGGGCTATTTTGATTTTTCCCCCTTTTTAAAACTTATAATATTGTCTATCCAATATATGAACGGTAGATAAAGAATAAATCAGAGGTTATCCAAAATCAAATCAAAGAATGGTATTTATCCCTTTTGTTATAAATGTAAAAGCAGTAGAAAATGGAAATTGGTGGTGGTACAAAGTAAAGCGGGAGTAGTACTAAAAGCTCAACGTTGTTCGTGCGGGCAAATATGCATATGCTGTCAAATTTTTTGTTCTATTTTTATTTTTACACTAAAATAAATATTTATATTTGTCATGCTTCGTGCCGTCAAATTTATAAACCGAATATTCCTTGGAACTTCGCATAAACATTAGAATAGTCGTAATATATATATATATATATAAAACGTAGATCATATAAAAAATGATTTTTGAATATAAAATAGGAAATAATAATTAAGATCATGTGACATACAATTAATTGTATAATTTTGAATTTTAAATGAATAAAATATTATATAATTATAATTAGAATGTTAAATACGTAATTTGTGCGATGAAAAAAAAAATAATTCCTTAATTATAGGAATATTGCACTTAATTAAAATAATTGATGAGAGAGAAAAATGTATTTAAAGGTTAGATACGGTTTCTTTGCACAGAGAATAAAGAAGACGATCGGCAACGGAGTTGGAGGCGGGGCTAGGCGGCAGAGAGGCGGAGAAAAATGTTGATGCAGTCGGAGGCGATGTCGGAGATGGTTTCGCTGCGACGGAGGGGGAGGTGAGACCACTGCGAGAGAAACCCCAGTAGCTCACATGTGTTATACTTTGCATTGTTTGCATCACACATATTACATTTTTGCACTTAAATAGTTAAACTTTTGCATTGTTTATATGTTGAAAAATATTATTACAAAATTGATTATTTCTGCATTCTTTACTTTGCACCACACATATACGTGAGTTGCATTGTCATTTATATTAAAATGCAATGTTTCAATCTCAAGCAATTTATAATTTCTACAAACTGTAATGTATCAATAAATATAATATAAATTTCTCATAATTTGATATTAGGTGGAACTTTTCAAATATTTTTGGAAGATTATGTCATCCATAAATTTCTACAACTACCAAAAATTAAATTGTAGTATAATATATATGTATAATGCTAATTACGTAATTATACAATGCAACACTACATATGTGACTGTACCGTGCAACAGTAAACAAACGGTAGTTTTCTATTTCCTCATTACAGATGCATAATTTATGGGATCCATATCAATTTAAATATCCATCCAAACCGCCCAGTAAGAAAAATACCGATTTAACCTTGTTGCATTGTATTTTTACAATGCAACATGAAATTCAAAAATTAAGGTGATAATTAAGGAATTAATTATAGGCATTAGATCCATTCAAATATGCGTTCCGAATCAATTCCTATTTTCTACCATTTACCTTCTTTTTACTTGAAACCACCCATAATTGATCGGATACGGAATTTAAGAAAATGACCCGTTAAATGCGGCCATATGGAATCCGACACGGAATTTAAGAAAATAATGTGTTGTATTTTAAAAAAGTAAAAGTGATGTATTTTAAAGGTAAATTTTTTTCTTTTTAAAAAAATGACCACGTTTTATGGAACGGTCCAATAAAAAAATATAGTCACATTTAGCGAGACAGAAAGAAAACAACTTTTTAAATTAAAATATGGAAATGATAAATAAATACATGAAATGCCGCCAAAGCACTGGCTAAAATCAAATGGGGCCAGTCTATTTATAGTCTCATACTTCATTCCACAATCAAATGTTAATTCATTATTTTATTTTTATTTTTATATACTTTTATTTAATTTTATGCTTTATAATAAAGTTTATCCCAACCAAATAAAGTATATATAATTACATTTTAAAATACTTCATATTCTTTAGACAAAAGTTACTATGCTAGTCTAAATTTTATTGTCTAAAAAAGTATCCATGCATGAGTTTTAACAAATTTGCACAGAATGTACATATATTTGTTTATCAAATTGACATTTCTATCTACATAAATACATTAATTATTTGTCCGTTTTTACTTAATGGGTGCGAAGTCGTTAAGGGACTAGCACATGTGTATTTTATTCAATTCAACGAATTCTAAATCGATAAAGTTATTAATAATTTATATATGGCATTTGTCAATTATTGAAGGAGTGATTATTTAAGTAATAAGTTATAAATTATTAAATTAATTTAAAATTAAACTATTTATCATTTACTCTATCAAAATAAATATGAAATAAATTTAATTATTTTCATCAATATATTATTGTATATCATACAAAAAGTAAAAAATTATACCCAGCAAGATCCAAATCCGTCCGTAAAAGATGTTGGTGTTTGCTAGATACCAACCTATATAACCCATTTTACTATTCGATTGACTCTTTAAAACGTGTACTCTATCATTTATGCATAGATGTCCAAATTGCAGTGCCTATGTTATTTTTATAAAAAGACTGAATTAATAAAATAGAGTAGATAATAATCAGGTTACGCGATCAAGACTGAAGAGAGAGGATAAGAGGTGAGAGTATGAAATCCCAACTCCACGTTAGATTCGGCTGTCAATCATTGTCCTCATTTTTCGACACAACTTTTTTCCTTTTTTAAAAAGGACAAAATTAAAATTACCCACATGTGAAAAATACCCACTAACTAAACACCAATGTTAAAATTACTCACTTTAACATTTGTCTCTTTCCTAATTATTATGTTTTACTTTTCTAATTACCAATGCAACTACCTCCCCCATTTACATCTTCTCTAATTTACATCTATCATCTCTTCTCTTTCTTCCTCCCTCTTCACTACCGCAGCCGACGCCCACCCTCATCTACTGCACTTCAATTTATTTTAGTCACCTAAAAGGTTGAAACCACCACCACCACCACCCATTCTCTTTCTTCCTCCCTCTTCCCATTCTATCTACTTCAAATCCAGAGCCATCACTCGCGCAGCGCCACCACCTCCGTAGCACCACCACCCACGCAGCCCACCAACCTTTGCAGCAGCGCATCGCCGCCATCACCTCCACCAAGGTAATCCATCGCACTCCACCACCACCCACCACCAATTCTCGACAGATCCAACGCGCAACACTACCACCAACACATCTCAACATTCCACCACATCTCTCGCGTGGCCATTCACCACCAACACTGCTCGAGCTCTTGCCGCCGCCGCCACTATAAATTCGGACGAAGAAATATCTCAAGAAATACAGGTATACACGCTTTATATACATATTTCGACACATAAAAATCAGGTCATGTTAATTAGTTTGATACCGCAAGAATTAGGAAATCTACCTTTACTTATAATCTTCACGGTATTTATGTATGTGCTTGTTTTTCGTGCGGTATTTATGTTATAAATCTTAGGAAATCGATAGGAACCTGTTGGTATGAATACCGCACACAAAAGGTGTATCTACCGCACGCGTGTAGTTGCCGAGGTAGATACTCGCCGCGGTATATATGCGTGCGGTATTTATAGTATAATTTGCCTTATATTTTTGTGATTCCAAATACGTAATTATATCATGTTTTGGATCAATGTATAACATCTACATGGTGGAATATGATTCATACGTGTAGATGCATATTATTTAAATTTTTACACAATTTTTTGCCTTGTGATTAATTTTTTCTTGGTAAATATTTTAATTTTGTAGGCATCGGAGCGTTCTTGGTATCGTAGGCCCGACTCTGTACATCGTACGTCGGTGCCGAATACGTATTACAGGATTAATTCAAGTAGATTAATCTAGAGATAAAATGGTGTGATTTGTAGTGAGATAAAGTAGAAGTAGTTGTATGTGTTAGAAATGTAATAATGATTGAATCATTTGTAATATAACAACCTCACCAACCCCACATTTTGTCTCGTGAATGATGAAATTCAGAGAAACTTACACATAAATCAATAAAGTGGGTAATTTTCATATATACATGGTCAATTGGGTATTTTTTAAATCAACCTTTTGAAAATTGGGTAAATTTGCCTATTAACACTTTTTAAAACCTAATTACTCCCCCACTTTAAATATTTAATAGTCAATATATCAAATAAAAAGAGTTCTACATAAAATAATAATTGTATTTATATTATTTTAAATTTATAATTTAAATATCAGATATCTAAATATTCAGATCGGGCTTGGGCGGACTTGGGTATGCGCAACCTAAATATTAGCCCAAGCCCGACCAAGACATCATCGAGTCGGGTTTTGGAGGCCTATTGTCGTCAGACTTGGGTCGGACTGGGCAAAAATTATCACTCCTAATATGGGCCCGAAATAACAAAATGGTAGTCGCATTTAGGAATGGTAATAGGTCGGGCTTGGCCGGACTTTCCTATGCCCAAATCTGCCCTACGGTTATATGTACAGGCCGAAGCTCGGCCCATGGCCCAGTCGGGCTTGAAAATTAGGCCCAGACCCATATGAATCGGGCGGAATAGAGCTAGACCCATGATTTTTTTAATTAACTAATTTTAAATATTTTTTATTTTTAATAAATTTAAAAATATATATTTATTTTTTATTGTATTTTATATATTTTAATATTTATTATACTTTTAAATGCAAATAAATATCAATTCGAAATTTATTTAGTTATATACTATCTTATTTAATATATATATATATATATTAATTTATACTTATTATATATTAATTGCAATAATAATATTAATACTATTTTTAATTTATATATTAATTATATAAATGTCAGGTCGGGCTTGGGTAAGCCTCGGTATGTCGGGCTTAAGATTTTGGCCCAAGCCTGGCCTATAACGTCCTCAGGTCGGGATTGGGTGGCCCATTGTTGTCGGGCTTGGGCGGGCTTAAGTTGGTTCGGGCTAAACTGTCATCCCTAGTTGGGTTTGTAGAATTCTGTGGAAGAATCCTTTGAAATCCTTAGTGATTATAAAAGATTTTGTAGAGAATAGTCTATTTATATTTTTAAAAGAGAATACATGAAAATTCATAAACTATTAAAATTTATTGATTGTTGAATACGTAGAGATTTTATAAGACTTTTTAAAATCCGTATTGAATATCTCTGGATTTTTAAAGACTTTTAAAATTTGAATTGAATATCTCTAAATTTTAAAAGTCCAAAAAAATCATACAAACTTCGCAACCAATACAGATTAAAAATAAAAAAATTCACAAAAAGTTTTCCAAAAATTTGAAGCTAGAAGCTACATGAAAGGTAGAGTGGAGCATAGACCCTACATAACTATTATATTTATATTGTATTACCTGGTTATTTAAAATATGCTACTACTATATATAAATAAATCATGTAAAGAATAGTCATGTAATTGGTAATTATATATTTTATCTTTTTTTGGTTTAGGAGTTTGATGTCTCTTAGTGCATTCTATTTTAATTATTCATATGAAATTTAATTTCTAATAATTCTTATCCATTTTAAATGCATTTTAAACCTCATTAAAAGATAGTAATATTTCGAATTGAAATATAAAACATTTAAGTGTAATATATATATATATATATATATATATATTGAGATGATTATAATGAAAATAAATTTCCTTGTATTAACTAAAAGAAAATCTAAATCGTTCATATTTTTCATCCCATTGATATAATTTTCTATTTTTAGAAATAAAATATTTTAAATAAGATATATATTAAAATTATTTTTTAATCTGTACCGTTAATTTAAATAATTTAACAATTAAAATTACATTAATGTATAATAAAAATAAATTAATAAATCTATTAAATATATGAGTAAAATAATATAAATATCATTATTATTATTAATGTGTGATAAATATAAATTAATAGACATATTGATGAATATTAAAATATATAAATTTATTTTAAAATAAATTAATTATATATATTTTTAATATGTTAAAAATAAAAATAAAATAAAATAAATAAAATATGTATGTGTTCTCAAGCCTGCCCAATCCACATGGGTTTGGGTTTTGCCTTAAATTACAAGCCCGATTGGGCCATAGGCCAGACTTGGACCCATCCATAAAATTGCATGTCGGGTCTGGGCATAGAGAAGCCCAGTCCAACTCGACCCATTGTCATCGCTTACTTCGTAGTCTATTGAAATCTATGTAACTCAATAAAAAGAATATATTTAACAATCCTATCAAATCTATGGAAATCAATGTAAATCAATAAAAAAAAGTTTGTCAAACTTTACAAGAGTCTATGGATTTTTTAAATCCACAGACTTTATAAAATCCAAAATAATCCAACAGAATCCCAATTGAATACACCCTCTTTTGCATCGTACCATATTAGTCCCAGATTGTTATCCGTTAAATTTGAATTTAAATTGTAATAATTTTTACTAATATAAAAACTTTCATTTTACGTAAATTAAACCTCGAATGCACAATTAGACTAGAAATAAAATTAATAGATTTTATCCGTTAATTTTGAAATTTGAGGAAGTGGCCAGAGTTTGAGGATCGAATAGAGATTAAAACCATAATTTTCCCAATTAGTGCTTTCTTCTAATTCAGTTTCTACCTATATATGCATGTTGTGATGGAGTATTGTTTCCTTCTACGAATCAAGTACGACAGAGCTACTATCCATGATGGCGGCGAGGTGGAATGAGCAGGTGGTGGTGGAGACGTGTCAGCACGGCGAATCAGTTGCCGCTAGCGTGGCTCTGGCGGTAGTGGCGGAATACATATATGTGTGCTCCGATAAGGAGAGCAAGAAGAAGTATTTGACGGTGATGAGGGTGTCCGGCCGCGCCACTGCCGTGGAGGTGGTGGTGGGGAGGGCGGAGGAGGCCATGGAAGGCCTACAAAGGATAGATTTCTTGGTACTGAACTATCGCCACAATGATGCCGTTAAGATCTTGAGGGCGGGAAAATTAGGGCATCGAAGGGCGGAATTGGTTGGCAAGAACACGACCGAAAGTGATTTCATGTGGCACCACCACCAAGAGGGGTTGAGGCTAGTGAGGTCGGTGTTTCTGCTAGTTAGGAATAATGGCGTATGCATTTCTGAAAGTGTTCGAGCTCATGCATGTAGAACATGCATGCGAGAAAGAGAGGAATGAAGATGATGAACTACCATCGTGCGATTAGAATTTAAATAAACGACCAAGATTGACTTGCACCTTAGTTAAATAAATAAATAAAAACACATGCACGCTTTTATGAGTTTTAGCATTTATTATGCTATGCATACGCGTATTAAGAGAGATATAATACATGTATGCAGTTGCTTGTGAGATAATAGAAAATATTCTCTCTTCTTCTTCAATGAAATTTTAATTTTCAATTTATCTTTCATCTTGAATATTCTTGATTGTTCTGTACATCTATTACTTCATAGCTGCACATTCAATATGGTATCAAGAGGTAGGAATCCATAAAGAGAATCAAAAGAAGATGGCTAGAAATAAACGCATCCCATGGAGCCTTTTGCTCGAGGATGAACGAAGAGGAGAACGAGAAATTCAACGAGATACGGTTGCTGATGATCCAACCACGAAGATGGAGAATCATAGTGACAACAGAGATGAGGAAGAACAAGAATTAGATGCTATGGATGAGAAGTAGTTGCAAGAGATTTTGTACATCCACGCTGCTGATCACCTAGGGATGCATCTACTGTCGGCACCACTAACGACGAAGAATTTTCTCAATTGGAGTCGATGTATTAAGAGGGCGCTTGGATCTAAGAGAAAATTATAGTTCTTAGATAGAAGTATTGTTGAATCGCCGCCAACATCTCCATACTATAAGGCTTGGGTCAAAGCCGATTACATGGTAACCTGTTGGATTATCAATTCGATATCTAAAGATCTTGTTAACACTTTTAACCATATAGATAACAATAGAAAATGGTGGGAAGCGTTGAGTCAAAGATTTGGTAGGAGTATGACCTGAAGATATATAGACTAGGGCAAGAAGATAGCGGGTTCATGCAGGGAAATCAAAGCGTGTTATTATATTTTAATAGCCTAATATCACTTTGGGATGAACTAGATATGTTGCTTGCACCCCTTGAGTGTGTGTGTGGGGCAAGCAACAACTCTAACCAACGTGAGGAGTAGAGAAGACTCATGCAATTTTTCGTGAACTAAACGATTGTTATGAGTCTGTAAAAAGTCAAATCTTTTTCCTAGATACTTTGCCCTCGGTCAAGAGGGCCTACTCAATGATCCCACAGGTGGAGGATCAAATGATAATCATAGATGGAGCGGTGGATGGAAATAACCAACTCATGATGAATATGGGTAAGTTATATTCACTAATGCTGCATAAGAGATGTATGGAATACAAACTTTAGGAAGAAACAGAAGAACCAAGGAAGACAAGGCCAAAATATATTGCACACATTGTAAGATAAATGGTCATGAATAATCTGAGTGCTTTAAGTTGAATAGATACTGACGAGGCACAGTCGTTATCTCCCGGTCAAGATAAATTTATAGTTTCCCTTTCCTCGCACTAGGTTCCGCTAGTGGCAAGTACATGGTCGATCCCGACAGACCTCAGTCGTTATCACTCCGGTCAAGATAAATTTATAAATACTTACACTCTTCACTAGGTTCCGCTAGTGGCAAGCACAAGGTCGATCCTACAGGGAGTTGGTGGATTCCTCTCATGAAGTTACAATTTGGGTTTTGAGTCTGGTCTTACCTTGGGCAAGAAGTCGTAACCAAGCAGAAAGTAAATACTGTAAAAGTAAATTACTGAAAAGAAAACTACAAAAATAGTTAAATAATAAAGCAACTTGACTTGGTTTAGAATCTTTGAGTCTTGACTTATATCTTGATCACTGGTTCAAAGATATTTGTTGTACTCACATGTCATTGATCATCCCCCTTTCCTAAGCTTGTGCTCGTGCCAAGCTTACTCCAGCATACCCAAATAGGCATTAGCGGGACTGCACAACCATGGACACTCCATCTCAGACACCCCACCCATGGCGTCCCCACCTACATCACCACTCTGATCCCTCTGACTGGTAAGCAATAAGTCGCTAATACTTGGAGTTTCTAGTTCGCAGTGGTAACCTGACCTTGCCCAAGAGTGCTACCGGCCGGACAACACCGATGACTTGATCAAGTTGTATAAGAATCAAATCCAGCGCTTTAGGAACATGCAAATACAACTATATGTACGTTTAGACCCCTCAAGACGTTATAAGCTTTGACTCATATCATCCTTCACAATCCAATTTAATAAACCTAGCTACTCATACGGAAATTAAATAACACAAACGAAATAAAGAAAAACATACTTACATTGAAATAGCAAAAGTACGATTACCAAAATATCCTCTTGGCAGGACCAACCCTGACCAAGGCCGAAAGCATAAACATAAATATAAATTAAGTTTGCTCATGGGACTTGTTTTTCTCATCCCAATCACTCATTGAATTTAGAACATGGCCTAAACTAGAGGAAACAACAACTGAATTTAGAACATGGCCTCCTTGAACCCCTCTGATTGTGTCTCTATTGTGTGTGTATCTGCTTCAAATCATTGCTTTATATAAAGGTCTTTTGGCCCGAGCTTTTTGTTAGGAGCGACTAGGTTTCATGGCTAGACTTTCCTTTCCCGATGAGATTCTCCGCGTAGAGGAGGTACTCCCGATCCTTCAAATTTCGCTGGAAGGAAAGAGAGATCTTTTTCCTTTTCCGCGTAATGAAAGAAATCCACCGCGAATCTCAGCTCTTTGCCCTCCGTCTTCTTCACTTCCAGCTGCTTCCACCTTCCTTCTCATCTTGGCCACGGTATTCTCCTTGATCCCAACGGCTGTAGTGTGATCTCGAGCGGTACATTATTTTGATCAGCTTCAGACTGCCTAAGGTACTTTGTGTGCAAACTTGCGTCTTTCTCGAGATGACCCCAGCCTTGACCTGCATTCTGCCACCCCACACTTGTGTCCTCCCAGACACAAAACAAGACACAAAAAAGGGAAAATACTCTATCTAGACCTAAGACACAACATATAAAGAGCACGAAAAACGGGCTCATAAATCCCACATGGAGTTAGTGAAGTGCTCTCTCGATGTCACTTGGGGGGTTTTGATTTAGGTTTTGCCTTGAGCAAGAAGGTAAGTAGTTGTTTAGTACATTTTTGTATTGATTTTGGTCGTATTTCGAGTCCCATTTTAGAGTCTTTTAGTTGATTGTCTTTTGTCTTTTGTTCGTTTAACGTTGGATTTTGTTTGCCATTGGATTGGTTGTAGGTGTCGAGAAGAGTTGCGAAATGGAGTAAAAGAGTGCACTTTGAGGTGAGGGAGCATAACAGGTGAGCTGGAGACGAGCCGAGGATGCGAGAAATGCTGAAGAATCGAGTCAGGACAGAACGAGCCACCCCGTGAGCGCTGGGGCAGAATCCGGGGTCTAGCGACTACTAGACCCCGACGCCTGCTGGGCGCACGGCTCGGCAGAGACAAAGACTAGGGGCCAGCGACCGCTGGGCCCCTTACGCTGGTGAGTCAGAGAGCGATGTGCAATTTTATATCGCGATTTAGCTATTTATACACGTATTTTCACGGGATATACACATTTCCCCCTTTTTTTTTCATCTTAGAACCCTACATACACTTTTACTATTTGATTTTATTACAATTTCGCCTCGTGAAGAATGATTGAGGGATAGTTTGATGCTCAATCCAAGATTCAATCTTAGTAAGTTTGCTTTAACTCTTATTTTCGATTGTTGAATTGATTGATATATCTTTTTTCTACATAGGGTTTAGAATTTCTTTAATTAGTTATTGATTGTGACGAGCTCAGTCGTTATCACTCCGGTCAAGACAAAATTATAATTACCTACACTCTTCACTATGTTCCTCTAGTGGCAAGCACATGGTTGATCCCATAGGAAGTTGGTGAATTCCTCTCTCGATATCACAATATGGGTTTTGAATCTGGTCTTAGCATGGGCAAGAAGTCGTAACCAAGCAGAAAGTAAATACTCAAAATGTAAATAACTTAAAAGGAAACAACTAAGGTTGTTAATAAAGAAAGCGAGTTGACTTGGGTTAGAATCGTTGAGTCTTGACTTATGTCTTGATCATCGGTATAAAGATATTCGTTGTATTCACATGTCATTGGTTAAAGACGATCGTAAGATTGGAGTCTTACTCCTACCAACCAAACACATCACTCATACAACCCCCTTTTTAATCGTCACGTAGCCACCTAAGCCTCGCCCATCACACCTTTTTAGACTAGAAGGTAAGGGTTACTCATCCTCTTATCCCCCTTGCCCAAGCTTGCACTCAAACCAAGCCAACTCCAACATACCCAAATAGTCATTAGTGGGGTGGCAACCACAGGCACTCCACACGTTTACGGTGCTTCGCCCTTGGCGTCCCCACCTACATCACCACGCTGATCCATCTGACTGGCAAACAGTGAGTCGCTAACAGTTGGAGTTTCCAGTTCACAGTGGTAACCTGACCTTGTCCAAGGGGTTACCGGCCGTATTAATGCCAAGGACTCAATCAAGTTGATGGAATTAGATCCAGCGCTTTAGGAACATGAAAATACTATATGTACATTTAGACCTCTCAAGATGTTATAAGAATTTGACTCAATTCATCTTTCCCAAGCCAAGTAATTAAACCTAGCTATTCATACGGAAATTAAATAACACAAAGCAATTAAACAAAAACATACTTATATTAAAGTACGAAAATATAGCGTTACCAAAATATCCTCTTTGGCAGGACCAACCCTGGCCAAGGCTGAAAACAAAATAGAAATTAAGTTTGCCCGCATGACTTGTTTTCTCCTCCCAATAACTCATTGATTTAGAACATGTCATAGACTAAAAGAAGCAGCAACTGTTGGAATTTATCCCCTCCCTCACGTCCCTCTCTTGTGTGTGTCTCTGCTTCAAAGTGTGGGTTTATATTAGGGTCTTCATAGGCCTGGGCCTGGTAGTTGGTGCGGCTAGGGTTCACAGTGGCGCTTTCCTTCTCCAGATTGATTTTCCGCGTATAGGAGATACTCTCAATCCTCTAGATATTCCCTGGAAGGAAATGAAGATCTCTTTCCTTTTCTGCGCATGGAAAGTATCGGCCGCTGCTCCCTAGTGCCTTGCACTTCATCTTCTGCGCTTCCAGCTGCTTCTGCCTTCCTTATCATCTTGGCCATGGTGCTTTCCATCTTTGGCTCCAGTGGTCGAAGTGTGATCCTGAGCGGTACTTTGTCTTGAGCTTCAGCCTGCCCAAGGTACTTTGTGCACAATCTTGCCTCTCTCAGGATGACCTCCAACCTCGACCTGCATCCTGCCATCCCAAACTTCGTGTCCTCCCACACACGATATGACACAAAACAAAGAAAAAGACTCTATCTAGACCTAAAACAAGACATAAAAAGAGCACGAAAAACGGGCTCATCAATTGCTCATTGATTCATGTTCATGATTAAACTTGTTCTGAATTGAGTTAAATGCTTGATCACCATTTAATTCCCACAAATTCTAGATAAGATTGAGAAATAATTCTAGAATTTGACTTAGGGTTTAAATCAAAAATCAATTCTAAATTGAAAATGCAGGAATTGTATTCGTTGTTTGTTTATGATTTTCCTATTGTGTGATTCAAATACGAAAGTTTGGATCACGACTTGATTATCAAATACAAAAGTTAGTAAATAAGTAATTCTAGAAATCTATAATTGACTACGAATCGTTGTTCATATGTTAAGGAATTCTTATTAGAGTGATCTAATACGCGAGTCATGATTGTCGTCTATTTATGAATACGTAAGTTAATAACTAGACTAACTTATAAGAAACCCTAGCTGAATGAGAAATAACATGAATATAGGAGCATGGTTTAATTGATTATAGATCTTTTGAACACCATGCCCTTAAATCCGAAATCCCACCATTTTATTATTTTGTTTATTTACTTTATTTCTTGTTTCTCCTACTTTATCTTGAATTGAGTGTTTAGATTTATTTTCTTGTTTTAATAGCACTTAGGATTAGAATCGCCCTGCTAAGCTTTCCATCGAGATTCGATCATGGTTAACTTGTCATGTACAATAGACCTCGTATATTTCCGAGAACCTAGGTTTACATAATTTAGGTTGAACAGTAGCCAAGTAGAATGTAAATAATGGAAGTAAATAACTGAAAAGAAACATAAAATATAATCAAATAAGAAAGCAACTTGACTAGGAATTGACTCGTTGGGTATTGACTTATAACTTGATCATTGGTTCAAAGATGTTCACCGTATTTGCACATTTTTTGTGAAAGGCAGGTGTAAGTATGAGGTTTTACCTACTAGCAAACACATCACTCGGGCAACCCCCCCTTTTTAATCTTCACATAGCCGCCAAAGCCCGATGTTTTACCTATTTTTGGTCTTGTGTGCTTGTGCGTTTATCGTGATATTCTCATATTTTTTCCGTGTTTTGTGATAAATTGGGCTCAAGTTATGTTTTGTTTTGTCTTTTAGGTTCATGGGCCCAAGCATGCGATTTATTGGATGTAGACGTGAAAAGATCGGAGAAATATCGAGAGGAGAAACGAGAGACATGAAGACCAAAGTCGGCGGTCCCTGACAACACGTACCCACAACGGATCAAGCAGAGAGCCAAGGTCAGCAACCGATGATGTGTCTGCGGGCGCTGACCTTAGCGGATGGTTCTAGCTTTCAACGGTCAGTGACTGCGGACCCCTACGCGACTACTGACCTGCTCGTGCTATATATAGGCGACAAAATTTTGACATTTTATAATCCCTCTTTCATACTTTCCATTCATTTCCTAGGGTTCTAGGCGGCAAATTTGACCATTCCAAACACTAGACTAGTTTATTTCATTTTTCAATTCCACTTAGTATTTCAATTTCATAGAATAGCAATCGCAACATTCAATTATTTCCATATTGAATTACTTTGTTCTTCTATTATGGATTCTACGCTTTGCACATTGAGACAAGATTTGATTTATATACTTATGCTATCTTTAATTCTTTATTGTGCAATGGGTGGATTCGTTTGTCTTTTGATTTGCAATTCAATCTCTTTTGGCATCTTTAAATTCTTGTCTTTTAATTAGTTAGAGTTTTAATTTTCTCTGCATTTATTTTATTTGCCTAGTTCATAATCGTAGTCATAGATCTCTTAGTTAATCTGTTTAGAATGTTTAGGATTCATTTGCTTTTTGTGACAAACAACGAGAGAAATTGCTCTGTTTAACCTTCCTTGTTATTGGACTTGGGTTGACTTATTATTACTCAAGGGATCTCTTTAGATTGTGAGCGACTTTGATAATTTTAGTCGAAACAAATGAATTAAAGAAGGTATAAAATGTTACATACACTTTGAAGGATCGGGCAGGATCTTGGTATTTATCTCTTCCACTTAATTCACTCACCACTTGGGCATCAGTGTGTGAGAAGTTCATGTTGAAGTACTATCCGTATCATAAAACTCTAGCGGTTCGTTCTAAAATTATGAACTTCGCACAAGCAGTGGACGAGCCATTTCATGAAGTTTGGAAGAGTTTTCAGGAGTTATTGCAGCAGTGCCCACACCACCAGATGACACCTGAGATATTGTGCCAATTTTTCTATGATGGGCTACTTCAGACTACACAGTTTATGGTGGACTGTTTTGCAGGAGGGAACATAGAGATCAAAAATGCCAACGAGAATAATGAGATTTTCGAGACACTTGTGGCGAGTTCCCAACAAAAATCATCATGACTCCGCTGAATGGAAGCAAGTGCAGTGACTGCTAGCCCAGACTTGAAGAAGTAGATGGCTGAAATGATGAGGGAACTACAAGAGCTGAAAATGAATAAGCATCCATCACCATCGAGATAACAGATTACACAAGAGTCATGGAACATTTGTGGCGAGTATGGCCATACTGCAGAGGAGTGTCAATAGATGACATAGATGGATGTTGAAAGAAAAGCAGAAATTTACACTGCGGTGGAATTCACACCCCATTTGCACCCTCAACAAAATTCAAGCTGGAGAAAATCAACAAAACTCAGGGTGAAAAACACAGTTTTAGGGGCAAGGAGCACAAAACTTCCAAAATAGACAACCCTAATTTCAGTATTTCCAACCTCAGATTCAACAACAACAGTAATATCTGTAGCAGCAACATTATTTTTCACCATAACAGTATTTTTATCCTCCACCAATGCAACAACACCAGTACCCCATGCAACAATTTCCTCATCAACCTGTTCACCCTCAGAAACCTTCTTTTGAGGACAACTTGACAATTTTTATGCAAGAGAGCAAGCAGGCTCGAGAGGCTCAGGATGATACTATTAAGCGCATGGAGATAACTAAGGGGCAGAACTCTAGAGTGGTTAATCAAATGCAGCAGAGCCAACAGTATGGAAAAATTCTAGGACAATGGCATCAAAACCCATCAAGCTCAAGTTGTGACCGTACCGAGAAGTGGAAAAGTGGTGGATAACAAAGGAGAGATGCCACCACAATTTATGACTGACAAGGAGGACGGGCCCCCACCAGAAGTGGAGAAGGAAAATCACGGAGATAAACTTCATAAGATAACGAATTCGTATGTTCCATTGATTCCTTATCCCAGCAGGTTAAGGAACACGAAACACGACCAACAATTCGATGATTTCTATAAGATGTTTTCCAAGGTGAATGTAAATTTACCGCTATTGGAAGTTATCCAAAACATTCTTGCCTACGTCAAATTCTTGAAGGAGCTAGCCTCAAAGAAGAAGAAATTTAGTGATCAAGAGTTGGTCACGGTGTCCGAAGTTGTTTCATTGGCTGAGAGTTATTTCTTGCAGGAATTTAGTACTGAAGAGGTGGTAGTACAAAAAATCGAGGAGAAGGAAATTAGTCATGGAAAACCAGAAAAGAAAAGAAACTTCAAAAAATTAGAGCTCAAATGGCTCCCTGCTCATTTAAAGTATGTATTTATGGAGGAAGGAGAAAATAAACCGGCGATCATTTCATCCAAGCTGACAAAAGAACATGAAAATGTGTTGCTTACAGTGCTTAAAAGGCACAAACTTGCTTTTGGAAGGGGCTTGGTGGATATTAGAGAAATAAGCCCCACGACATACATGCATCGCATCAATCTTGAAGAAGTAGCCACTCTGAAATGAGACAGCCAACGGATACTCAATCCAGTTCTAATGGAGGTATTCTAAAAAGAGATATTCAAGTTGTTGGCGGAAGGCTGTTTATCCCATTGCAAACAGTAAGTGGGTCAGCCCGGTGCATGTGGTGCCCAAGAAGGGAGGAATCACATTGGTTCTAAATGACAAGCAAGAGCTGGAACCATCTCGACCAGTCATGGGTGGCGGATGTGCATCGACTACAAAAAATTAAATGCATCCACAAAAAAGGATCATTTTCCCCTTCCTTTTATTGATCAAATGTTAGATAGACTTTATGGTCATGATTTTTACTGTTTTCTTTATGGCCTTTCAGGTTACTACCAGATTGCTATCACACCAGAGGATCAAACAATGACGGTGTTCACAAGTCATTTTGGGACGTATGCCTATAAGAGAATGCTCTTTGGATTATGTAATATATGCGCCAGGTACATTTAGAGATGCATGATGTCTATTTTTTCGGAAATGATTGGTGATTTTGTAGAGATTTTTATGGATGATTTCTCTGTCTTTGGAACATCTTTTAATGACTGCCTGCTTAAAATTGAAAGAGTTCCTAAAAGATGTGTTGAAAGTGGTCTTACTTTGAGTTGGAAAAAGAGTCATTTTATGGTTACGAGTGAAATTGTACTTGGGCATATTATTTCTAGTAAAGGGAAAGAGGTTGATAAGGCTAAAATTGAGGTGATTGAAAAATTATCCCCTCCAAGAGATGTTAAAGGAATTAGAAGTTTCTTAGGTCACGCAGATTTTTACCAACGTTTCATTGAAATTTTTCTAAAAGTTGCGAACCTTTATGTCGCCTACTAGCTCAAGATGTTCCATTTAATTTTGATGAGTCTTGCTTAAAATTCTTTTAATCTTTTGAAAGAAAAATTGATTTTTACTCCTATTGTGATTGGTCCTAATTATTCTCTCCCCTTTGAAATCATGTGTGATGCTTCTAATTTTGTAGTCGGGGTTGTGTTGGGTTTAGGGTTTATATTATTCTTCGTGTGATTTACTATGCTAATTTAATTTTGAATTTGGCTCAGGTAAATTACACTATCATTGAGAAAGTGATGTTTGTTGTGATCTTTTCCTTAGATAAATTTCGTTATTACATTTTAGAATCTAAGATAATTATTCATAGTGATCATGTTGTCTTGAGATACTAGTTGACTAAGCCCCAAGCTAAGCCTAGACTAATTAGATGGGTTTTGCTTTTGAAAGAATTTGGCATTAAGATTAAAGATAGAAAAGGGAGTGAAAGTTTCATAGCTGATCATATTTCTCATCTTGAGAATTCATCTTCATATGTTTGATCATTTCATATATGGAAATATTTCTGAAATTGAGATTGTCCTGTGGTATGCCGACACTGTTAATTATTTGACATGCAATTTTCTTAGGCTTGGTCCAAACAAGAGGAGAAAAGATTTTTTCATTTATATAGACAACATTCTTGGGAGGAGCCTTATCTCTTTAAGCTCGGGAAAGATAGTATAATTAGACGATGCATTCCAGATTCTGAGCAAGAAAAAGTACTCCATTTCTGCCATAAATCCCTATGTGGATGTCATTTTGGAGGGCAGAAAAAGCACACAAGGTGCTACAAAGTGGGTTATTTTCGCCTACTCTATTCAAAGATGCTTAGGCATTTTATTTGGCATGTGATCGATGCCAACGAGTTGAATCAATCAGCCAGAGGAATGAAATGCCCCTCCAAAATATCTTGATGGTTGAAATTTTCGATGTGTGGGTATAGATTTTATGGGTCCATTTGTGCTCAAGTTTGTGCATGAAAATATTTTATATAGGTTCAGATTCGCTCGTGCTATAATTAGTGATGGGAGAAAACATTTCCGCATCAAGCTTTTTGAGAAGCTGATGAAGAAGAATGAGATCACCTATAAGGTAGCTACTCTGTATCACCCACAGACCTCGGGGCAAACAGAAACAAGCAATAGGCAGGTGAAGACAATTTTGGAGAAAACCGTGAAATCATCCCGGAAGGATTGGGCAATGAAGCTAAATGATGCCTTATGGACATATAGGTCTGCCTTCAACAGCATTTGGGGGATGAGTCCATACTGTTTAGTGCATGGAAAAGCATGTCACATACTAGTTGAAGTCGAGCACAAGGCGTATTGGGTCATCAAGTCGGCATCATATGACCTCACTAATGCGGTGGAGAGAAGACTATTACAAATCTCGAATTTGGACGAGCTTGGAAATGAGACGTACGAGAGTGCCAGAATTTACAAGGACAAAGTGAAAAAGATCGATGATCGATGGATTAGCACAATGAATTAATGTCTGGAATGAAAATCCTACTATTCAACTCTAAGCTTAAATTATTTTCGGGCAAGCTTAAATCCCGATGGAGTGGTACGTTCGTGACCAAGAAAATACTACCGTTCGGAGGTGTCGAGTTATATAGTAACAAAATGGATGATTCATTTCAAGTAAATGGACATCGGGTAAAACTGTACATTGAAGGCGACTTCATGCCTGAAATTGTGGAGTCAATGCCTATTTTGACCCCTCAATTAATTGAGTTGTCTCGTCAAGCTAGTAACGTAAAAGAAGCGCTTCGTGGTAGGCAACCCACGCTATTTTTCGTTTATTTCGTGTTTCGTTTTTCTTTCGTAGGTGTTACTAATGTTAGGAGAATAACACGAAGGATGGGCCAGACAGAAGCAAATTATTGGAATTTTTGCTTGAATGGGAGAGAAGGCAAGGTCAACGCCGGGTGACCTGCCGCAGAGAAATTGGCTGAGAGTTGCGCTATCAACGGTCGTGGACACATCAACAACCACTGACTCGAGCGAGCGCACCCCCGTCCGCACCACCTAGTCAGTGGGCGCTTACCTTCCGCGCTCGCTGACCCCAGTAGTCTACACTTTCACTGAAACACCAAGTCAGCGGTCGTTGATCTTATCTTGCTAAACCCTCACAGTACACCTCACTCAGCAGATGTTGACCATACGCGCCCGTTAACTTACGTGCGCAACTACCCTTTTATGTTTTGAAACACCCTCTCTCCACCTTTTTTCCTAAATACAAGAAATGACTTATTACAAGAAAAATTCGTTTTCCTAATATGAATAAGGACAAGTGGTACAATATTAATCATTTAGTTGAGCAAATTAAGATTGATATACTAATAACTCAAAAAGTTAAAAAGGTATTGGAATACTAGTTCTAATCCTTCTAGAAAATTTTGATTTTAGTCCAACACCTCTATATATAATTAATCTTGTCGGTCATCTTCTTCATAAAAAATCTTATAAGACTATTGTCTATCCAATATACGAACTGTAGATAAGAAATAAGTCGGAAGTTATCCAAACTCAAATTAAAGAATGGTGTATATATTAGATCAATTTTGTTATAAATGTAAAAGCAGTAGAAAAGGAAATTATTGGTCGTACAAAGTACAGTGCGCATTGTAGTACTAAAAGGTCAACGTTGTTCTTGTGGGCAAATAAAATATGCTGTCAATTTTTTATTTTTTGTTTTACAATAAAACAAATATCTATATTTGTTACGCTTCGTGCCGTCAACTTCATAAACCGAATATTCGTTGGAACTTTTCACAAACTTTAAAATACTCATAATACTCCATTTGTTTTTTAAAAAGCGCATCATTTCATCTGACACATATTTTAATTAAATATTGTTAATTTAAAAAATAGTGAATAATGAGATCTACAAAAATATATTATTAAATATTTTAATTGTAAAAAGTGGATATTGAGATCCACAAAAAAATATTATTAAGTGTTTTAATTGTAGAAGGTGCATGTTTTAGGTAGATTAAAGGTGAGACCATGTTTAAAAATAAAAGGGACATACTTTTAAGTAATAGATGAAAATGACAAAAGGTGCATCTTTTTATAAAACGAAGGAAGTATTATATAAGATCATTTGGTGTTTTACCAAATACTTACATATACATATAATAGTTGTATATATAATTGCTTGGTGATAATAGAGAAAAATGCCCATTTTCAAAAAAGGATGCAGAAAATGCTCATCTTTTTGTGTTGATGTGAAAAATGTCCCTGTTAATAGAAAATATATGTAATATTTGAAAACATTGACCACTTTTATTTGAAAATGTGGTAAAGTGGTGGGACCCAAGACATTTAATAATTTTTACTAAAATCAATACAAGATTCTCTTTTCACTTACCTCAATTATATCTCTCTTTTTTCATATCTCTCGAAACACTCTCTCTGCCCCCAACAAAGTTTTGAAATCCCCCACATATCTCTCTACTTTCATATCTCTCGGCTGCTATATTTCCCCCAAATTTCTCTCGGCCAATATTAATATCCCCCACAATGTTTTAAATTCCATAAAATAACAACATATATGTCGACCATTTCATATCCTCATTCATATCTCTCCCCAAAAAACTTGAAATCTCTCACAATTTATATCCCTCGGTGGTGGTGCAATATCAATTCATATCCCTCAACACTCAATTCTCCAACATGGTGGACTCGGAGGAGGATATTCCACACGAAATTACGGTAATATGCATAAATTACACATATATTCAATATATATCTTGGATCCCTCGAAAAGCTCCCGTTAACTTACGTGCGAGGCTACCCCTTTTACGTATCCCTCGAGGGGTCTGTGAGATTTTACGAGGGATCCCACTCTCAAGATGTTTCTTAGGTGTTTCTAATATCATATATGTTATTTGTTTCATGATTATGATTGTTTTTATATTTATTGTGTAATTTGTTATATAGTTAAATACAAATAAGTGTTCTGAAGTCCTAATACCGATATTTATGTTTCTGATTATGAAACATAGCATAAAATATGTATTACATGACACATCTATTGGGACCGCTCGAGGGATACGTAATGGGTTCTGAAGAATTTTCGAGCGGTCCCACAAAGTATAAATTCATTATGTATTATTAGTGTTAAATATGAATTTTCATTATGCTTTTAGTTGTATTTAAATAATAAACAATATAATTAGAATATAATATAAAAAAAATTAATTAAAAGAAGAAAAAATCTTTCAAAATTAATTTAAATGTATTATTTTTAGATGTCAAAATTTAACTTGTCAGTTGGGCACGCACATTTACACAGAATACATTATTTTCGATTTTTTTTTGAAGAAAAGAGCATTTTAAGTAAGTGAAGGTATTTTTCTTGAATGAAATAAGGACATTTTAAATTTTCTCTCAATTGCGTTGAATAATTTGAGAATGGTAAATAATTTAACTAAATGCCGCCAAAGTACTGGCTAAAATGAAATGGAATTCAATATTTTTTTATCTCATATTTCATATTCTAGAATCAAATACAAATTTATTATTTTATTTTTATTTCAACTTTAAATATATATATATATATATATATACTTACTTTAATTTAACTTTATACTACTTAAATATTTCTGAACACACTTCATATTCTTTAGAAAAATGTGACTACAATAGTATAAATTTTATTGTCTAAAATTTTTAACAAATTTGCACAAAATGTACATATATATTCATTTTAACAAATTGACATTCCAATCTACATATATAATACATTAATTATGTGTCCGTTTTTACTTAACGGTGATGAAGGATAATTTGTTTAAATCTCCACGAAGACATGTGTATTTTATTCGATTGAACGAATTCCAAATCGATAAAGTTATTTGTCAATTCCTACGAGTGTTTATTTTAAGTGATAATATATAAATTATTACTCTTTTCGTCCCAATAAACATGATACAAAACTTTTAGGCACGATTATTAAGGAAAGTGTATAAAGTAGTGTAAAAGTAATATATGTGGTAGAGTCCACGCTTTTTTAAATGGATAACTTTTACTATTTTAAAAATGTGTCAAATTTATTGTGGTAAATGGGACGTCCAAATAAGAGAATTGTGCCAAATTTATTGAGACCGGGGAATATATATAAAAAGTAAACGATACTCAAAATCCATCCGTAAAAGATGTTGGTGTTTGCTAAATACCAACCTAACCCATTTAACTATGACATTGACTTTTTTAAAACGTGTACTCTATAATTGATGTCCAAATTGCAATGCCTATGTTCTTTTTATAAAAATAATGAATTAATAAAATAGAGTAGATGATAATCAGGTTAAACGATCAATACTCAAGAGAGAGGATATAAATTAAGAGGTGATGTTAGATTCGGCTGTCGGTTATTGCCAACATTTCCTGACACTTACTTTTTACCTCTTTTAAAACCTAATTAATCTCCCGCTTTAAATATTTCTCATTTAAGAGGCAAAGAGAAGCAAAACCAAAGAGAGGGTCATAAGAAGAGGAGAAGAAAAATGAAGCTTGTTGGGTCACCGGATAAAGCCTCCAAAGTCTTCATCGCCACTGCTCAATCTGTAGACATCACTTATACACAATGGATTTAATACGTGCAAATTTTTATTAAGAAAATTACAATTAAATTTAACAATGAATACATTTAAAATAATTTATATTTTATTTCAAAATATTATTAGATTCTTTAATGAGGTTTAAAATACATTTAAAATATATTAAAATCATTAGAAAGTAAATTTCATATAAATAATTAAAATAAATTAAAATGCACTAAGAGACATCAAATCTCTTAACCAAAATAACATAAAAAAAATACAATTACCAATTAAATGACTAATTTTAGACTGTTTTATTTATATATAGTAAATTTTCAATGGCTAGGTAATACTATATACTCTATCCGTCCCACCATTTTTGGCCCATTTAATTAAAACTGTGAGTAATTTTTTGTAAAAGGAGCTAAGAATGGTGTGACATATGGAGTAATAGTTAAGTGGAATCCATGCTCCTCTCTGGCATCCATGTATAGAATAAGAGTTGCGAGAAGAATTCATTCTAATATCTCAAGAAAAAGGCCCAATATATAGTACAACAAGATATAGATGGAATAGATTAATACAATCAATCATACAAACTGATGGAAATCGAATCCCTATAATTACGCTATTTTCTTAATACGCTCTCGCAAAATGGACGTGCCGTCAGCCACAAAAATTTACAATTCAACACAGAATGAGAAAATGCTCAGAGTTTGGGGATCCAATAGAGATTAAAACCATAATTTTCTCAATTAGTGCTTTCTTCTAATTCAGTTATTACCAATATATGCATTTTGTGATGAAGTAGTGTAAAACATTCGATGAATTGAGTGAAGCAGAGCTCGTATAGACGATGGCGGCGGGGTGGAATGCGCATGTGGTGGTGGAGACGTGGCGGCACGGAGATCAGTTGCCTCCAATGTGGCTCTGACGGTGGTGGCGGAGCACAGCGGCGGAAGGCATACATGTGTGGTCTCCGATAAGGATAGCAAGGTGGAGTATATGGCGGCGATGAGGAAATTCGGCCGCGCTGCCGTCGTGGAGTTGGTGGTGGGGAGGGTGGAGGAGGCCATGGAAGGCCTGCAAGGGATATATTTCTTAGTACTGGACTGCCACCGCATCCATGTCGTTAGAATCTTGAGGGCGGCAAAATTATGGCAAAGAGGGGCAGTAGTGGTGGGCAAGAAAACGGCCGACGGTGATTTCCTGTGGTACCGGCACCAAGAGGAGTTGAGGATAGTGAGGTCGGTGTTTCTGCCAGTGGGGAATGGGTTGCATATTGGACTGACATAATGTTAAAATAAATATGTATAGTTGTCTTTGGTAACACAATTAGAGTGATCTAATCTATTAAAGATATAGTATGAATTATAAAGACATTAATTAATTATGAAATTAAATATGTAGATACCATAAGGAGTTTTATAATTTGTTGAAGGACCAAATTGTAAAACCTAGAATAACTACTTATTATTTAAGTATGGTTATAGTGATAGAACTCGTATAAGGGGCTCGTAAATCCGCATGATCCAGAGGTTTAAATTATCATATAAATAATTAACTCACAGACACTTAATACCACATAGGAGAAATTATAGAGGAATTACCTATCTCATTTACTAGTCCTTCACTTGTGAAGAGAAGATTTGGATCGTCGACTATGAACAAGAATCATTCTTCAAACAAATGTTCCTCGAACTCCTTCGATCCAACCTTGGAAACTTCTCACATATTATCAATCTATATCTTGATTATTGTGTGGTCAATAATCTATCAAACTTTAAAGAAGAGAGAGAAATTTGAAAATTAGGGGTTGGAATCCATATAATTTTCAAAAATTTAGAGAGTATAATCCTCTAAATTTTGAGTGATTTCTCTAGTTTTGTAGCACCAAATAATCGGCCACCCTCTCTCCTTTTATAGATATTTTTGGGTAAGGTTAGAGCTTCAAATGTGAATGGATAAGACCCACTAATAATAGACTTTAATCCCACTTTATCTCTAACAAATCTATTTTATCCAAATTGGTTGGAAATTTAATAAATTTAAATTAATTTGACCAATTAAAAATCATAACTTAATTTAATTAACTTCCAAGTCATTTTGATCCAATTAAATTTAATTAATTGTCTTGGTCAAACCTTAACTTAAATTAATTATTACATTAAGTTAATTTAATTCTCAAATTAATTACTCTAGGAAATGTAATAAAGTATAAATCTAACATAAATATTTATCGACTTCACTATAGGATAAATATTGAATTATTTTCAACCATTCAAATTATGGATGTAACCCTTTTTATCATTAATTATTTTCCGTGTTTAAGATTTATTAAATCAATTAATTAATTGAGTTTGCTGAAAACTCATAATTAATTAATATATTTATTCGTGAGTGATTCGATTCAGACTTTGATAATTTCATATGGAATAAATTCCAACCGGCCAAGTTACTTATGCAACAAACCTTTATGAACGCCTCACGCGGATTTAAACAACTATTGTTATCGAGACGTGATTCCATGCGATTTGACAATCGAGCAATTTTCGCTAAACCAACCACTACTTACCAAGACATTACAATACAGGGTTACGAAAAATTTGTAAGTGCAAATGAATCAAAGCAACGTTTAATTAGTCGCGTATACTAATGTCATCGTCACATATTAAGAAACAACTAATTTCCGAGACCTCGTGCTAAGAAATAGCACGTCGAACTTATCTCACTATGAAACCTCTAAATATGTATACGCAAAACACGTGTGTTAGCTTATACATATCGATATCATTTTGCGGGTTAAGGTCAGTTCTCGCATCAAATTATACCGCAGTTTTTACTGGCTAAACTGTCCAAGTTTGTCTGGACTCCTACAAAGGAGGTTACTATATAACCTTCCGTGATCATGGATCCTCTACACAGTCTACAATTATAGGAAATGGATTTGTTTGTAATTTAATAAAGAAAGATAATAAATAACAAACCAATGATAGAAACATTTATTCTCATTACAATGATACCGAAAACAAGTCTTATAAAACATCTAAGCATAAAGCATGTTTTGAGGTATACAAACCCTAACAATCTCCCACTTATACTCAAACATGCTTTAGAGTATACGATCTGTGTAGCATGACATCTACAACATCGCCAACTTATACCTAGTCTCTAGTCCCTCTACGTGTTGCTCAAACGTCTTCCCGTCCAGGCTTTTCGTGTATGGATTAGCCAATTTGTCCTCCAATGTGATCTTTGTCACAACAATGTCGCATCTCCTTACTATATCACAAATGACGTGATATTTTCTCTCGATGTGCTTATTTGCCTTGTGCGCCCGTGGTTCTTTAGAGTTTGCCACTGCACCAGAGTTATCACAATAAATTGTGATACTTTCACGCATACTCGAAATCATATCTAGGTCCATCAAGAAGCTCTTGAGCCAAACTGATTCCTTTGCAGCCTCTGATGCGGCCACATATTCAGCTTCCATGGTGGAGTCTGCGATGTATTTCTACTTCACACTCCTCCATGTCACGGCTCCGCCTCCTTGAGTATACGAATAGAATTAAGCATGACTACTGAAGAGAAGGTCTCATCGTAGTCGATACCTTCCTTCTGAGTGTAGCCTTTTGCCACTAGTCTAGCTTTGAAGACAATGACGTTTCTGTTGGCTCCTCATTTCTGCTTGAATATCCATTTACTCCCAATGACTTTGCAGCCTTCGGGCAGATCAACTAACTCGTATACATCCTTGTCTACCATTGACTGCAGTTCGGACCTCATGGCCTCTTTCTAGAGGTGATTGTCCTTGTCTTGGACTGCTTCGTTGAAATTTTATGGGTCCGATTCATCAAGGCCTGAGACTGAGGCAGATGCCTCTCCCACTCCAATCAATCGGTCGGGTTGGCGAACAACCTTCACACTACGATGAGGCTCCACTACAGTGGTACAAGTGTTTTGGTTGGTGCTGATGGTGGTTGTGTTTCTAGTGAATTTGGACAAGCTATAGTTCTCATTTCCTCGAGAACTATCTCGCTTCTGGACTTGTGGTTGTTCACATAGTCTTATTCCTAAAATCCAGCGTGGGTGCTAATCACGACCTTTCGATCTTTGAGACTATAAAATTCCCACCCTTTCGTTTCTTTGGGATAGCCTATGAACAGACACAAGTCAGTACAAGGTGCTTGCTTATCAGTTTCCTTTTCTAGCACGTGTGCTGGGAAACCCCACACATTGAGATGTCTTAGATTGGGCTGATGCTCAGTCAACAACTCAATAGGTGTCTTAGGGACCAACTTGGATGTCACCAATTTCAATGTGTACACTGTCGTCTCTAGGGCATATCCTCAAAACGAAATTGGCAACTCTGCAGAACTCATCATTGATTGTATCATCTTCATAAGTGTTTTATTCCATCTTTCTGCTATACCATTTTGCTAGGGTGTTCCTTGTGCAGTTAACTAGGATTGAATCCCTGCTTTCGGCAAATGGTTAAAAAACTCAGCACTGAGGTATTCGCCTACGCGATTAGAACGCAGACACTTCATAATCTTGCCATGAAGATTCTCCACAAGTTCCTGAATTCCTTAAATTTATGAAAGGAATGCGACTTGTGGTGCATCAAATAGACGTATCCATATTTGGAGTAATCATCAATGAAAGTGATGAAATATTGCGCGCCACCTCTGGCTTAGGTCGACATTGGACCACAAACGTCAGAGTGAATAATATCCAACACATCTTTGCATCTATTTCCTTTGACCTTGAAAGGTCTCTTGATAATTTTCTCTTCCAAGCAGGATTCACAAGTCGGATATGGCTCTACTTGGAGTTTATCCAGAGGCCCGTGTTCCACTAACTTTTGAATCTTTCTAAAGTTAATATGTGCAAGTCTTAAGTGCCACATATATGTATCATTCGATGAAATACATGAAGCTTTTGTCTTCTTAGAGTTAGCAGATAAGTTAAGAGTTGTATTAATTTGTTGTTTGGGTTTTGTAGAGATAGTATACAAGTTCTTAATTAACATACGAAAATAGATAAACATATCTATTTTCTTGATTACAACAGAATCATCAAAAGAAACTAAATATCCATTCAAAACGAGATAGAAACTGAAATAAGGTTCTTCCTAAAACTGGGTACGAGTAAAACATCACGCAAAACTAAAACAGAAGAAGTAAATTGCAACTCTACATCTCCCATTACAACGGCCGCTACTCTCATAGTGTCACCCAAGGAGATAAAAATCACTCCATCCCTAAGCAGCCTGGATCGCAGGAGGCCCTATGAATCTCAACAAACATGGTCAGTGACTCCCTATGTCTGCTACCCACGAGTATGAAGAACTAGCTTTAAAACATGATATTACTACTAAAGTTGTAGACGTACTTGATCGTTCATCGACTTCTTGCGAAGTGGACAGTCTGATTTCCAATGCCCTTTCTCACCGCACTTGAAACACTTTCTTGTTTCCCTCCTTTTTCTTCTTCGAGATACCACCGGTTCCTTTCTTCTTTTTGGCATACTGTGGTGCTCCCTTCTTCTTACTTCTACCCTTTTTAGGGTTACTAGAAGAAGTTGGAGCTACCGCAGTCACCAACGCAGTCTTGGGGGAGGACCTCATGAGAGCTTCTACTATTTGGAGCTCAGCTAGTAATTCTATCAATGAGTAATCATTTTTATTCATGACATCGTTCAGACGGAATGACTCAAAGCTCGATGGTAAGCTCAGCAGAACAATATCTATCTGAGACTCGCCGTCAATTTGACCACCTAGAGTCTCGATCTCGCTCAGATAGCCCATCATCTTCAGGACATGGTCCCGAACCGATGTCCCCTTTGCCATAAAGATGTTCATCACATTGAGGATGGTCAATTGCTTGGTCAATCGGCCTTGTGTACCGAACATCTCATGCAGGCTAAACATGATATCCAAAGATGTTTTAATGGATTCGTGATGATGTCGCAGTGTGTTAGATATTGAAGTCATAATATAACACCGTGCCATATGATTAGCACGAATCCATTTATCCTATTTAGCCCTCACACTGGCAGTTGCATTGTCAGCAGGAAGTGGTGGACATGGCTCGTCAAGGACGAACTTAATGTCATTAGCAGTAAGGAAAATGTCCAAATTTGTTTTCCAATGAATATAGTTATCGTTCACAAGGCGATTCTTTTCAAGAATCGAAGCAAGTGGATTTAAAGTTATGCTCAAAAAGTAGATAATTGAAAACCTTAAATAAACGATCATGCTTTGAAACTGATTAGTACATTTTCATATTGATTTTTGTCATGTTTTCGAGTCTCGTTTCGTAGTATTTAAGTCTATTTTATTTTATCTTTTGTTCGTTATTGTCGAATGCCAAATTTGTGTTGTAGGTTTCATAGTGTTGGAAGCGTTGCAAAATGGAGTCGTGGAGGTGCATTTTAAGGTGAGAGAGCATAACGGGCGAACCGGGAGAGAGCCTAAGGTGAGAAAAGAAGTAACGGCGCGTAATGGGGCAGAACCTGGGGTCCAACGGTCGCTAGACCCGCATGCATCGCTAGAAAAACAGCGTTGGGCAGGCAATATGCCCATCCTAGCAACCACTGGATCCCCACCGGTCGCTGGGTGCGATTTAAGAGTGACGTTTTGGCTATTTAAACCCACGTTTTGACATGTTATTTACATTCTTTTTTCCCCTTTTCATTCTTAGAACCCTAGATACACTTTTATAGTTTGATTTTATTGTAATTTCATCTCGGGATGAAGGATTGAGGGCAAGTTTGACACGCAATCCAAGATTCAATCTTAGTAAGTTTGCTTTAACTTTTATTTTTGATTGTTAAATGAACTGATTTTTCATTCTATACCTATGGTTTAGAATTTCTTTAATTATTTATTGATTGCTCTTTGGTCCATGTTCTTGATTAAACTTGTGCTTAATTGAATTGAATGATTAATCACCATTTAATTCCCACAAATTTTAGATGATATTGAGAAATAATTCTAGAATTCGACTTAGGGTTTAATCAAACAATAATTCTAAATCGGAAACGTAGGAATTGTAATCTGTTATTTATTTTTGATCTTCCTATGTTGTGATTCAAATACGAAAGTTAGAATTGCGGCTTGATTATCGAATATGAAAGTTAGTAATTAAGAAACTCTAGGAAATCATTAATTAACTGTGAATCATTGTTCATAATTGAGGAATTCTTTATAGGGTGATCTAATACGCGAGTCTTGATTACTGTCTAATTATGAATACGTAAGTGATTAATTAGACTAACTTTTAAATCTATGTGGGGTATGACAAATCAGTGGAAGCGGAGAAAATTGAGCATTTTAAATTGTTTCTAAGGACCATATTTTTTTGGATTTGAAAGACACTTTTATTATACCGTCGTTTAGACAAAAATTGGTTTCTATTTCCTTATTGGACAAATATGAATATTCTTGTTCATTTGGAAATTATCCATTTTGTATTTCTTTAAATTCAAATGTGCTTGGTATTGGTTCTTAAATGTTTATGAAAATATATATATGATTGATGTTCTATCTTCCTATGGTGAAACATTGCATGTTGAATCAATACGTACTAAGCGAAAAATAAATAAGGAAAACTCAGCAAATATATGGCATAAACGTTTAGGTCATATCTCAAAATCCATAATTGAGAGACTTGTGTCAGACGGTATATTGGGTACACTTGATCTTCAGATCATGATGTCTGTGTCGAGTGTATCAAAAGAAAACATATCAAAATAAAGAGATTAGGTGCCAACAGAGCTACAGACATCCTAAAATTGATACACACAGATATTTGTGTGTCATTCCCTAAGCCTAAGGCTCATTGGAATAGTCAACAGTATTTTATATCTTTTATAGACGATTAATCACAATTTGACTATCTTTATATTATCATGAAAAGTCGGAGGCACCGGACATGTTCAAAAATTTTAAGGTTGAAGTTGAGAATCAACTCAACAATAGAACTAAAATTATCAGATTTGACCGTGAAGGTGAATACTACGGTAGATATGATGGTTCGGGTGAACATCCAAGGCTTTTTGCTATCTTCCTAGAGGAATATGGAATTGTTCCGTAGTACACTATGTCGGGATCCCTTAGCATGAATGTGGAATTAGTCACTCATCTACGTGAATCACTCTGGCGAAAAACACTACAGACTGCGACTTGTATTCTCAACATGGTACCAACTATTAGCAGTTATTTTATTGTTTACCCAATGAGGTTAAAGGGGTTCAAATTTTATGATCCCACTAGAAAAACTACTTTTGAGATGGGGAATGCAGTATTCGTTGAGGATGTTGAGTTTGAGGGGAGAAATAAAGTAAAAGACATTACTTTTGAGGGGGATTTAACTTTGATTCCTACTATTGCTTCTCATAGCGTTCAGACTCTTATTCATGTCATTACTCGAGAAGCAGATTCAGAACCTCAACAAGATGATGTTGATAATATCCCCAATCCGATTGATCATGTCATTGAAGAAGATCAAACTCAACAATCTCAAGAATCAGTGTAAATTAAAGAAATCCATGTATGGGCTTAAGCAATCTTCTCGTCAATGGAACCACACCAAGTAGTAGTCTTTCGATTTTGAGGTTAATATTGTTGATGACATTCTGCTTGCCATAAATGATAAAGACATTGGGGAGACTTCTTTTTTATTAAGAATCCATAAACACTGAGACCGTTCTCGAGGTGTTATTGGATTATCACAAAAGGGGTATATTGAGAAAGTGCTAAGCATACACTTGTAGCACCTTCTACCATGGCAGCGGAATTTGTGGCGTGTTATGATGCATCCTCTCATGGAATACGGTTGTGAAATTGTCACTATACTGCACATCGTTGGAAATGTTGAAAGACCACTAAAGTTATATTGTGACAATAACTCGGCATTGCTATAAAGTAGTTGGTTATTGAATTATTACAATCTATCATTTTGTTTATTATTGATTTCATTCAGATATAAGGTGGACTAGTTGGAAATAGAAATGTTAGATCACATTACATGTAATTTCCATGCTACACATCAATGATTGATCTATGTCATTTGATTGTATTGGTGTATGTGATTATTGATGGGTCTTGTCACGTATAATGTGATTATGACCTCTTTAGTCCTATACTTATATGATTGATGGACGTGATTGTTTCATAATATCCTAATATGAGACATCAAGATTTAAGCTCATGAAGTAATATATGTTTATTCGGTAACATATGTAGTCCAAGTGGGAGATTATTAGATAAATCTAAATTGGACTTACATATGTGAAATTAAATATGTATAACTGTCTTTGGGTAATCAAATTATAGTGATCTATTAAAAATATAGTATGGATTAAAAGGATATTAATTAATTATGGAATTAAATGTGTAGATACCATAAGGAGTTTTGTAATTTGTTGAGGAACCAAATTGCAAAACCTAGAATAACTACTTATTAATTATTTAAGTAAGGTTATGTTCCCAAATGACAGTACAAATGACAGTACGCAGAATACAAAACAACATTCCTTCTGCAAATTCTCTATTCAAGAAATGAATACTAATCATTTAGAAGATCCACACCACCACATCAAGATACAAGATCCTTCATGGATTTAAATTAGTGTTTCCGCTATTATCTCTCGAATTATCATCATAGTGTTCTTTAATTTAGGGTTTATGATTCGAATTAAACATGCCCTAAATGTGAATTTTTTTTCAACATATAGCGCATGTCGACGCCGGTAGGAGGCGGTGAATTAAGCATGTTGACTGGCGGTCTGGTGAAGAGATGGTTTTTAGGAGATGAACTGTTAGTAATGATGCCCTCACTGTCACTGGAGTTATTAGCAATCAATTTAAGGTCCGTTTGGTAGCGGAGATGAAGAAGGATATACTATTTCTATCCTCTCAAATCTCTTGTTTGGTACCCAGGTGAGTTATCCTATCGTCCCGCTATAATTTTGAGGGCCATTATCAAATGTAAGGATGAAGCAATGTTTCAAGTTCATAAAAATGTGTGGTATTAAAATTATCTGAGATGAAGAGTATTTTCCAAATCCCTCAAATGACCTGAATCTCCTTCATTTCATTCCGCTACAATTTTTTCTCTCTCTGGCTACAAATAATTTCTTACAGAATTTCTCATAAAAATCAAAATCTCAATCATATAACCCAGATCGACTGTATAGAACTTGTAAAGATTGATATAGTGAGAAATCTAATGTTGCAGAACTCGCCTCTCTAGAACCTGAAAATCTTATCACCGAAAATCGAAAGGCGAAACCTTTTTGCAGAAATCGAAACTCTCTACATTCATCGCTAGAAATCAATGTTTACAAGCGATTGAAGGTCAATCATAAATTGTTCTTTCTATCTCACCCTCTTTGTAGTTTTTGGACTCTGTTGAACTCAAAATTATATGTTGGTGAATTTCAGAGTTGTTTCGATTGGCTAAAAAAATTCAACTAAAATCTGTCTAGTGATTTTATCTATATCTTTTGCCCACTATTACTAAACAAGAATTTGTAGGCAAATTCTGGTTTCTGGACGAAGAACCAAAATATCCCCTTTTTAATGTACTCACGAGTGGAATGATGAGGGTAAAAAAGTAAAATTGTGTTTTTCTCTTTAAATAAAACAAGTTTACCAAACAATATAATATATGAAATTTATCTAAAATAATATATTTCCTACCAAATAATAGATAACATAATAATCATCTACCCACATCCCAACTCAATCTCTAATTTTTAACACATTTTCATTCATCTCAACTCCCCTACCAAATCAGCCTCATAAATTTTAGTGTTTCTTTTTTCTTTTCTTATTTGGCATTTTGTGATATTTTGTAATGTAGTATATAAATAATTGTGAGTATACAATATGTGAATTTTCTATAAATATTGATTGTTTGATATAAACATATTATTATGGTTTAGTGCGTCTATGATTTCTTATAGGTTATGTTTTATAATGCATTCCTATAAAATAAAATTAATAGTATAATTAATATTTTAATTTCTTTTATTGTTTCACCTTTTTATATGAATTAAAATTTCATTATTTTTTGTCTTTCATTTTACTTTTATTATCTTTCGTTCGATTTATACCATCTTAGGATATATAAAAGTTTTATATATCCTAAGATGGTATAAATCGAACGAACGATAATATTTGTTTCAAAATATATGTGTTTTCTTAAATATGTGATTAATGATACACATGAGGTTAATTTGTTTTGTTTGTAATAAGGATGAATGTTGGTCACACATTTGTGTATGGGTGGAATACACTAATTACAAATTTTTGCTCGCTTGTCTTCAACGGTAGGTCGAGCTCGCTGACTTACCAGGTCAACTCGCTTGGAGTAGCAATAGATTGATATGCTCAGATATATAAATGATTCTTGAACAGGTCGACTGACAGCTAGCTAGAGCAGGCCATATCAATTATCAAGGATAGGCCCGTGTGTGGAAGTTTGTGATATATTGGTTGCTCTAATACTTAGAAAATATTCTTTCAATTTAACCAAATGTTCTTTACACACAGATGCACAGATCGCTGCTCTTATACCCTAAAAAATTTAAAATAACTTTGAGGGTGAAACTCACTATAAGAAACTTTTGAACTTTTTCGGTTCATAAATATCCACTGTAAACGATATTTGTGTATATGTTTCTGCTCGAACTCAGAATATAAGGAGTAAAGCTCAATTCTTGACACCTATCGATATTTAGAATCGTGGAGGGTTTTGGAGAGATGTGGTGGAAAGTTTAACCCAATCCTCTATTTATAAACAATGAAAGAGAGTCCAATGAAGTGTGACTGTAGAGTCCAAATCTGAACATGAAACTAGAAATTTTATAGTTGAAATAGGCTTGACTTATTTATTAGAACGAATTCTGTCTTTTAAGATATTCTTTTTCCAATACCACAATATGAATCTTGTGCTAATAGTCTCACTTAACTAAAGCTCATGTTCACAATAATGATTTAATTTATAGTTAATTTTTAGGTTGACTCGATTTAGCATGTCGTGTCGTTCTACCAGTTCTTTTAATACATACAAATAAAAATTAATATTGAAATTTTATAAACCTAAATAGATAAGAAGATTACAAATTTTATTTCTGTCTTGTCAAAATTCTCATTTAAAAGGTCGGGGTATTATAATAATATTGGTGACTTTGAGCAACATATGATGATACTCAGGAAGAAAAGTTTGAGAGAAATGTGGAAAGCTCTTTGGATTTGTATCACTTGCAACTAGATTTGCCATCCACATCTTTCTTTGTCTTGTTTTATATGTTTATATTTCCTTAGGTGGCATTTACTTTGAATGATAAGATGAATTGATAAAATCAATTCAAAGTAATTCAATATTTACTTTGATGAATAAATGATGGATTACTTGATTTTGAACTAATTTAATAAATCTTATCCTTCAAATACCCAATCATCTATTTTATCAATCCAACTAATCAATCAAAGTAAACGGCACCTTAGCGTTTCTAGTAATCACAATTTGAACCTATCATGCAATTAAAGAGTTCAAATAAATAGGTTAATTAATTGTAAAATTCCCAAATTAGTGTTGACATGTTAATTTAATAATTAATTGAAAATTGAAGCACACTTCACAAATATTCAAAAGAACTTGAATCGAACAGTAACCAACAATTTCGGGTTAAGTAACCAAAATTAAACTGTAACTAATGATTTCGGGAACCGTAACCAGATTGGTGACAATTCAATTACAATTCCAAAAATTTGAAATCTAAACCAACAATATAAAACCATAATCTCAATTTTTATACTTTCTCAATTTATTTCATATATTATAAAGAATCATTTTTATTTCTTTTGATTAAGTGATACTAATACATCTTTCATCTTTCTTTTGGATGGTGAATGAAATATTTAATACATCTTCTGTCCCACTATGTCTTGTTTTGACTAAAAAGCTTCACAGTTTTGGTCAAACCAGGACATATTTAGTGGGACGGAGGGAGTATATTTATTAATAGCGCTGATTTTATCAAAGTGTAACCAATGATTTCAGCATGTTTCAGTATAATTAACCCAGAATAAATGTGTTAATCATAACAGACAAGGTACTCTAACTGCACATAGGAAGATATGTACAAGCAGATATTCGCAGTTAGAAGTTTCATATATTTTTAAGAACATAAGCAAGAAATGTTAACAATAACTCCAACTACGAATTATACTCAGCAATGAATCAGTCCCAACTATCGCGGCTTCTTCGTAGTGCTTTCTTTTGTGACTGCGATTTCTTCGTGTCCAGTCGTTTCTGCTCCCCGATAGCCGACCTTTGGAGTGAGAAAAAAAAAATTAGTTAGTTGACATGTTCGCTACCTCTGGATCTCATGAAATTAGGGTGAACTTCCCATATTGATACATTTTAGAAATACGAAACAGGTATGATGTTAATTATAGCTGCAAGGCGTATCGATCCCTTTTACCCTTACATGGAGGTAAGATCTATTTCCGACCTATATGATAAATGAAACTGATAAGACAAAGTGAGGGTTGCTCACAGCTTTGCTATCTTTTTTACGGTCTCCTGTGAAGGAGGAGGGGGAACATATGAAGCAGCATCAATAATCGCCTGCATCATCCATTCACAACTATATTGAATTTGAATATACAAAAAAGAGACATTTCCCCTTAATCCTTAAAAGCAATAACGAAAGAAAGAAAGAAACATCATGAGGAAGGAAAACATGTAATGTGTTGGCGCCTTTACGCTTCTGCATATACCTGAATATATAATTTCCTAATTAATTTACCTGCAATTTTGCCAAAGCATCTTCCACGTTGCCCCTATAAACAATAACACCACGGTAACAATTGCTCCGGTTGCAAAAGAAAAGGAGAGGATCAGAAAAAGTGTAGTAAGTGTTACTTTTGAGTCCTAGTCTTTGTTGAAGAAATAACAATTTCCCCGTCTTTATTGATCCGGTTCTTCTCCTGCACCGATATCAGTACAAGTTCGAAATAGAAAGATAATATATATCAAGAGGAGATTAGGATGATTCTTTATGATCACAGAAAAACAAAAGTAAAGACAATCACAAAAGGAGGTGCTCTTCTTGTTCTTGTTCTTGTGCTATATAGACTTAAATGTTACTCCCTTCATCCACGAAAAATAGTTTCATTTGTGGATGCTGGATGGCAAAAGTTTTAAGCATTGTTTTTAGTGTAAGATTATGTTCTCTTTGATGGATAAATTTATCCTTTGAAAATGTGGGATAAAAAAAAGCATAAGTACCCTTTCAATTCCTACTTTTTTACCCATCCCTCATATGATCATATCTAAATTATAGATTTATCATTGTTTTTCTCCTTCATCCCACTCTAAGGAGGGATAATATTATTCATCTTAATTTGGAGTGATAATATATCAAGTGAGATACAAACTCCACTCACTAAACATTCCTATTATAGTCATATTATTAAAACTCGTGTCGGGTCAACATGTAAGTCATTTTCATGAACGGAGGAGCATATATAAATTATATTGTATTTTTTAATTAAAATATTATAAAATCTAACATCAAATTGTGGTCTAATGCAAAGCCCTCATGAATGGTTTGAGACATTCGTGCGTGTTCCCAATACATTTGGAGCATAATTACTCTTTCAATTCCTACTTTTTTACCCATCCTTCATATCTAAATTATAGATTTATTATTGTTTTTCTCCTTCATCACTCAAAAGAGGGATAATATTATGGGGTAAATGCTGAAATACTCATTTTGATAAGTAAAAAATAAAAAATACCCATTTAAAAATAAAAGATAAAAAATACCCACTTTTTACAATAGCATGATGAAATTGATCATGTGTTCATGTTATTCAAATTTAAAATAACTTGAATAACATGATCACATGATGAAATTCATCATGTTATTATAAAAAGTGTGTATTTTTTATCTTTTATTTTTAAGTGGGTATTTTTTATTTTTATTTTATAAAAGTGTGTAATTTTACTTATTAGCCCTAATATTATCCATTCAAATTTGGAGTGATAATATTATCCCGTCTTAAAATAGGATGAAGGAGAAAAACAATGATGAATTTATAATTTAGATAAGAGGTTGGGATAAAAAAGAAATAATTGAAAGACTAATTATACTTTTATCCCACATTTTCAAGGGATGAATTTATCACTCAAAGAGAACACAACCTAAGAATAAAAAAGTGATAAAATGAGAGTAAGAATATGAGAGAAACTTACTAAAATAAGAACAATACTCTTTTCGAGGAGGCACCAAAATCACAAAATGTGTACGAAGAAAGTATTTGTTAGGGGTCTGATAGACAGGATGAGGCTGCTTACGAGATATTGGATTCAAAGAAGCCGCTCAATTTGACTAAATCAATAACATGTGGAGGATATACACTATCATATGTAAGGCAATCAAGAAGTTTTCTGCTTAGGATAAAACACAATATCTTAATCTCTGACTTCATCCACCTATATATATATATATGTATGTATGTATATATATATGTGTATGTATGTAAATGACAATGCCCCAATCTGGAAGAAGTTGCATGTTGCATATAACTCGTCAAGTCAAACAGATCTTTAACTAACATAATTATTCATAAAGATTCCTTCATGATGTTCAGTGTTTTTCATTCATATTGTTCTGGGACAGCTTTGCTACAGAGCCTTGTTTGAGGAGAGTTATTTCAATTTTCATTAAGTTTCCGTTCCAATCACCTTAACTCAATGAACACATATCCCCCATGAATAGACATTAATAGGTGCCAACTATTTCAAGAAATAGAACAGAAGTGGTAAGCAACACACATAGTTCTCAAACCCAAACAATATGGAAATAAGAAATTATAAAATAACTCACCATTTGCATTATCCTTTCTCTCACCCAATCGCTTAACCAATGTGCATTTTTGACATTAAATCGCATATCTACCTTCGTGTTTACTGCACATACAGAAATCTACTTAGCACATCAACCAACTAAACATGCTTTAATGATAAAATGAGGCATCCCACACCTTTGTTGACATTTTGCCCTCCAGGCCCACCACTCCTGGCATAGCTTACAGAAACATGTTCTGCATAAGATAAGAAGAGGGTTTCAGATGTCTTTGTAACTTGTATGCATACACTTTACAAGGTAAATCAGAAACCATGTAGACTTTGACATAAAAACAAAGATAGCATAATCCGATGGAAACCCAAAGAAACGAAACAACATGTCAACAACTTAGAAAAGCCAAAGCCATGACATATTATATTATCCTCGAAGAAGATGATCCGATCACAATGGAATATAGGTAGTTGAATAGCGCCAGCCTCCTAAAGTTGCCAAGATACAGAGACTAGAGACATATTTAGGTAAACCATACTGAAAGATACCAGATTTTTGGTAATGTATGAGTTCAGTACGATAAAGGTATAATTTTTTGTAAATACCAAGATATATCGTCATATACCATACCACAGTATACAATGGAAAAATTGGTATAAAATTGATTTGGTATATATCTTTATAATATTATATGTACATATATATTCAACTTGAATTATGATAAAATTATTTATTTATAAATTATAAATTATAATTAATAAATATTTGTGACAAATTACAAAAGATGAAAGTTTCTTGATAATTGAAAAGATTGAAGAACTTATATTTATTAGTTAAAATAATAATTATAAACTACACTATTTTTATCTTACATAACTAAATCATTATAATATAATTATATGATCTACTAAATTATTTTCTAAATAAATATAAAATATGCATTAATACAGTATTAACTACTTATTATATTGTTTATAATTACAAATATTCAACTTATATAACTAATTACAATAAGATAAAAATAATTATAATTTAAAGATAAAGGTAATGGTATAAGATATGATAATTTTAGTAAGGTACTCCCTCCGTCCCAATAAGCATGACACAAAACTTTTGGGCACGGTTATTAAGGAGAGTGTATAAAGTAGTGTAAGAGTGATAAAGGTGATAGGGTCCACACCTTTTTAAAGGGATAACTTTTACTAGGAATGTGACAAGCTTAGTGGGACGTCCAAATAAGGGAATTGTATCAAGCTTAGTGGGACGGAGGGAGTATATCATACCGTGCCACCAGTAGACATATTTAGCATGTACAAAACGGTGGATTCAAAAACTTAAGGATCGCAAGAAATGCTTGTTTCAAAGATGCAATATTGCAAATAACCTATGCACACTAATACAATAGAATAAAACTTCCATATATCAAATTTTTTGTGATAGAAGTTTAAGAACTTTACAAAGGATAAAACTCCATGTGCAGCTAAAGAGGAAAGGCTTTTTGAATTTTGAAGTAATGATTCACAACATATTAACTATCTAGATTGATTAGTAAAACAAGATACACTATGGGCTGTTTAATGGCCAATCAGCACCAAAAAATGGGCCAAATTCAAGTAGGAGGTGGTAGTGAGATGCTATGATACCTAATATGCATTCTGTTGTGAAAATCGATTGAGGCTTACGCCTTGAAACTAGCCTCAAAACGCCTTGGTAGGAAAAATCCTCAAGGCTTAAGCCTCGGTAACTCGGATTGAGGCAGGCGCCTCATTTATGTGAGGCTTACGCCTCGTCGCCACCGCCTCAATTTGAGAAATTAATTCATATTTGAGTTGATTTTTTTGGGCCTTGTGAATTTTAAAACTCAATTTTCAATTAAAGTTAAAAACCCCATAAAAACAAGATTAACAACTAGAAGAATGATCACATTGTTAATGACAATGATTATCAGAGTATCACTAGGAAGTCGTGATCCGGGATAATAACATGATAAGCAGGATAAGCATTGCACAATTCAAACAACTGAGGATACGGACAAAGTTTAAACTGGATGCTGGGCCATGAATATCTCAAGATAAAGTTGGAAAGTTTACTCTCAAGCTTCAAATTGTTATTACTATTACAGAAACAGAACCCTATATATTTCTAATCATAAGTTGTAACATTAAAAGATTAAAATAAAACAAGTAGAAAACAAAAAGGAAACACTTAGTCAGATACACTCCACCTCTATTCTTCCCGTTCCTACTATTGTAATAACGGCTGCCGGCCCTTTTAAATTATTTAATAATCAATTGATCATTTTTCTTTATTATTTTACTCCATAATTTTCTTAAATTACTTATTTTTCGTGTCTATCGTAAACGTACTTTACTGAACTAGATTATTAGACAATGCAATTTTTGAGAAAACAATGGGTGAAAGATAAAATTTTAAGAATGTTGTAGTGTTGATGAGGAGGATGAGTACTAGTGAGGGAGTGATGACTTTGATATATTAAAATTAAAACAATATTAAGATTTAAGATCAAATTAATCATTTGCACTTTCAATTTGATGTTTTAAACCCCTTAAACTATTAAATTTGATGTTTTGTTAGCTATTTCTCTATTTTTAATATTTGTTTTTTTTAATAATTTTTTCTTTATCTTAAGTGTGAGGCTTACGCCTCGCCTCATTTAGGCAAAACGCCTTAACTACGCCTTAGGTTTTTCACAAATTGAATAAGCAAATCTCAGAAAAGCTAGGACCTATGATAAACACTCAATTTTACAAATTCATAGGTTCTGTTTTGTTTTTAATTAGGACTTTAGGTTAAGATCATGTCGTGTTGTTTAGATTGTTAAATTTTAGTCGAGTTGTAGTTGTGTCATATTTTGCTTCTTTTGAGTTTTCAAGGATTTGTAGGTGTTCAAGCCCTAGAGGATGCATAAAGGAACAGGATGAGTGACATGAGAGCCAAGTCGAGCACCAACTGGACCGAGACGAGAAGTCGAGTCCTGCTGGAAAATGACCAAAACGCCACCTGATGTCAGTTCGCCAATTAAGAACTACCAAAACGGCAATCGTTGTTTTGGTCATTGAAAGAGTGACCAATTTTAACCATTTTGGCGATCACCAAAAAAACAAGCACTAAAATGGGGAGACAGGGTCGATTGCCGTTTTAGCATGTTTTTGGCAAGAATTAGGTTTTCCACACTGTGTAATCCCTACCCTAGTAGGTTTGAAACCTATAAATAAGTGTTCTCTTTCATTGTTCATTGTTTAAGACACTTTTACGACCTTTCAAGATTAGGTCTGGGTTTTACATATTGTTCCTTCTAGTTTGAATACTTAACCGAAAATTGAGAATTTTACAACAAAAGGAGTTCATATTATTTAATCTTTTTTTATCAGCCAATTTCATTATGTTAACTAACTGCGAAAGAATTTGCAAGTTGATAAACCCCGGCAGTCGGATTTTCCATCTCCAAGGAAAAACACTCTGATCTCCGATCAAAAAAATTCTCAATTCTCCTTTTGGTGCTTCGACGCTTACATAAAATTCTTGCTTGGACAATTCAAACGTGGGAGAGGGCTTTTTATTAATAAATCGATATTCAAAATCATTCCATTCAGGGTCTTTTATTCTATCAAAGCGCCAATTTCTTGTTATTAGTATAAGTAGTTAAACACTTAGAGATTTTGGGGCTTTGTACGACCTATTTCAATTTATGGATTTATTGTATTAATTCATAATTTTCCTTCAAATTCGTTATATTTCTTGACTTTAATTCTCATGTTTTAATAACTGAACAATATTATTTCATGTTAGTTGTGCTGTCAATATTTTATAGAATTGATTGCATAATTGATGTCTTGAAATATAATGCATACTTTGCCTTGCCTATCGAAAATTATAATTGAGACATAGCGAAGATATAATTTAAACTAGTTCACTATCCAAGATTTTTTAAAAGGCGTTTTTCGCCTCGAAACGTTTTTCTATCAAGGCTTGAGGCGTAAGCCTCAAGGCGAACCAAGGTGTACACTCGAGGCGTAAATAAAAAAATCACACAAAATCATAACTAATATCATAAAAACATAAAAATAAAGTCTCAACAAGTTATAAGTTTATAAAATTTCAAATTTAACTTCCTAAGAAAGAGGTGAATCGCGCCGATGCTGTTTCGCCGATGGTGACAATAGAGATTTGAGAGTGCAGGGATAGTGTAATGGCGCCGCTGACTCACTTGAGAGTCAAAATTAAATTTTTAACCTACTCCCTCGGTTCTACTAAATGCGGCCATAAAGGGTTCGGCACGGAATTTAAGAAAGTAAAGTGTTGTGTTTTAATAAAGTAGGAGTGAAGTATTGTAAAGGTAAAAAAAATTTCTTTTGGAAAAGTGACCACTTTTAATGGGACGGCCCAAAAAGGAAACGTTACCACATTTAGCGGGACGAATGTGTAATTTTTATTTTAATTGTACAGTTAATTCTCACATAATGATTCTTCCTTATATGAATCAAAATCTATATAATAATATTATAAATCGTACAGTTAAATCCATAATTTATTTGGATTATTAATAGATACGTTAAAATAATATTTTTAATCAACTATCGATTTTAATAAATAATTTATTCATCAACATATGCATTGCGGGTGGAGCTGTAATAACAGCGCGGCTTATCCGCTCAGAGTTTTAGGTTAAGTTGGACTTCAAATATTAAACCAAAAAATCAACCCAAAATAATTGTGGGACAATTGAATTTCGGGTTTTAAAAGTCTGCTCATTATAACTAATACCCCCCCCCTCCGCCCCGTCTTAAAAAATGGTTTGCATTTTGCCATTTCAGGATTTCCACATAAATGGTTTATATTTGAAACTTTCCATCAATAGTAAGTGGACTTACCACACTTATTACGCACAACTCAATTTAAAACACTACCAAGTAAGACTCAAACTCCAATAATTACACAACTCAATTTAATACTCTCTATGTCCCACTATTTCTGGCTTGTTTCTTTTTTGCACGTAAATTAAGTAGTGTAAATTTCAAAAGGTGATGGGGTCCACACATTTTAAACAGTAATTTTTTGTCATTTTAGAAACAAACCATTATTAGTGGGACAACCCAAAAAGGAAAACAAACCACTTTTATAGTTATATTATTAAAACTTGTGTCGGGTCAACATGTAAGCCATTTTCATGAACGGAGGAGCATATATAAATTATATTGTATTTTTTAGTTAAAATATTATAAAATCTAACATCAAATTGTGGTCTAATGCAAAGCCCTCATGCATGGTTTGAGACATTCGTGCGTGTTCCCAATACATTTGTCTTCACATAGTGTGAATAAGATGACATGGTTTTCTATAAGCAATAAAATTGTGGTATTATCTTATTTTTATTTTTTTTTGGTAAATAAATAAATCCATTAATAAATATAACACAAGTACAAGCGAGGTCCAACATAGTGGGAAACGAAACTTAACTTGATGCCATAGGGATCCGACAAAGAGGATACCCATAACATCAAACAAGCCAAAATGAACAAAAATGTTGCAAGCGGTAACAAAAGAAAACTAAGTCCCAAAATTAGCCCAAAACACACTTGGGGCCACAATTTAGGTATGATGCTATCTAATGGAAGGCTAAGGCAAACACTAGAAAAAGGCCATGCCATAAGCGGTCCAATTTAAGTGGGAGGTGCGCCATGGGCATCGTGTCTCGGCGGGGGGCGCGCCATGTGCGCCAAGACTCGGTGGGGGTGCGTGCCATGGGCGCCAGGTCTTGGCGGGGGTGCACGTCATGGGCGCCGGGCTCGGCGGGTGGAGCGCTGTGTGCGTCGGGTCTCAACGGGTGGTGCGCCATGGGCGCCGTGTCTCGGCGGGGTCCCCGCCATGGGCGCCGTGTCTCGATAGTGGCGCGCGCCATGGGCGTCGTGTCTCGGCCAGTGTTGTAAAAATCGGTCGAGGCGTACGCCTCGAGGCGCGCCTCGATTCGATTCAAGCCTAAAACGCTTCGAGGCTATAGCCTCAATCGTATTCTGTGAGGCTTGCGCCTCAATTCTGTGAGGCGTGCGCCTTGAGGTGTTAAGTCGTTGAGGCGCAAAGAGGAGCAATTGAGGCGCTAGGAGCATGTTTTTCAAAATTTATCATCTTTTGGGCTAAAATTAAAAGCCCAATCTTAATTATTTGTTCAGCCCATAAACCCATCTCAAAATTAAACCCTAAAACTAACATAAAATATAATAAAAAAGATAAAAGAAATATTGTAACTCTAACAGGAAAAAAAGAAACGCAGCGGCACAGCTTTTCTTCTCTTCTCCTTCTCCCTCCAAGAAATACAGCTACTACCGCCATCTCCCCCAACTACCGCCGCCGCCCCCTCCGGCGATGTTGCCCCCTCCTCCTCCAGCGGTAGCCCAGCCGCCGACCCAAGCTGCGGGCAGAACAGTTTTCGGCCAAAAAACAGCTCCGAGGAGGAAGAAGCCGAATATGAGGAAGGTGAAGAAGAGGAGGAAGAAGACTAATACGAGGAAGAAGGAGAAGAAGAGTAGGAAGAAGAGGAGAATGAGGATGATGAGTTTGATGATTAAAAGTTTAAAACTTTTGATTGATCATTGATTAATGGCCTCTAAAACTTTAAACTAATGCCTTTTAAGACATTGGATATTTTATTTGATGCTTTTAAGACTTTATGATGCTTTAATTTGATGATTTTTAGACTTTGAGAATGTTTTCTATTATTGTATAATTTTTGTAAATTTTTTTTCGCCTTTATCTGAGGCTTACGCCTCAGACTGCCTCGAGGCTTACGCCTCGATTCACAAAGGCAAAACGCCTCAAAAGCGCCTTAGGAACTTTACAAAGGCAAAATGCCTCGGCAGTGGCGCGCGCCATGGGCGCCGTGTCTCGGTAAGACTCGGCAGGGGGCGCATCATGGGCAGCATCACTCGGCAGGTTGCGCGCCATGGGGTTCGAGATACGAACTAGGTGATAGGGATGGAGTAATTGGCATGCGCTAGGGGCAGTAACACGACCAGGGTAGAACAACCATTTTACCCAAAAGGTATGTCTGAGATGCCATTCCAATGTCCATTACTGTCACTTCAGATTTTTTATTTTTGACTACTATAGGGGGGAGGTGTCACTTGGGCATGTGGCACCATGGCTCGGGTTATGGCTCGTCATGCATTGGGCGCTTAGCTCGGGTGCGTATATGTGGATAACATTGTGATCACTAGTAGTGAGCCTGGAGGGATTGCATCTCTGAAAGTTTTTCTTCATGCTCAATTCAATACCAAATATTCGGGTTAACTTAGGTACTTTCTTGGCGTTGAAGTGATACGAAATAAGAATGAAATTTTCTTATCTCATAAAAGTGTGTTTGTTCACATGCACTATGAAGCTTTAACTTTGGGTGATAAGCCATATATTACACAGATGATTCCTAATTTGAGGCTCACTAAAGATGGTACCGTATGAAAATCCTGAGAGAGATGGGAGATTGGTTGGCAAACTAAATTATCTAAGGGTTAGAGTGACAAGTCCTGATATTGCTTTTCCGATCAGTGTTGTGAATCAGTATATATCATCCTTAACTCTAGATCATTGGAAAGTTGTGGAGCAAATTTTGTGTTATTTCAAAGGAGCATCAGGGAGTGGAATTGTGTACAATGAGTGAGTGAGTGATCAGGATCATTATAGGATCCAAGGTTTCTCTTATGTTGATATGGCAGAGATCAAGAGGAATATTGAAAATCTATTGCAAGATAACATAGCCCACTATCGTAGATTGCTGATATGTCCATTTGGATACAATACTCGACTTGTCTGTTTACTATATGTTTTCATGTAAGGAAATAGAGCGATCAATGTTGTTTGAATCGATTTTTTTGGAAAAATCGAAAACTCAACAAAGTTTATGAGTTGAAATGTAACTTTAGAAGTTCATGTGTAAAATGGAAGTTCAACCAAAGTTTGTGTATTTTAGTGCAATTAACTCCGTAGCATATCATCCTAATGACATAGCATACATTTGCAGTTTGGAGATGCATATCATACGTAATGACATAGCATACATTTGCAGTTCATTATACCTTACTAATCAAGGCAAATATTACAGAACCTTTTTCCTGTTCTGATTATGCACAATGCACCAGAAACCAAATCTCCCACTAAAGCACACACTGATATCACAGCAGTTGAGAATAACTCGAGTTTACGAAATTTAGAGCAAATAAATCTAATTCTATCAACAATTCGAGCAAACAAGTCTAATTCAGTAAAGAAAATCAAAGACAGGTAAAAAAAAATTAAAAATGGAGACAGAAGATATTTAAAATACCATACCGAGTGTTATTTGAGGAATGCGCTCGTTGCCACCACCGGCGGCTTTATACCGCTCCTCTGCTTCATGGAGAAGACGCTGAACCTCCACCAGCCGCGCGGGAGACTTTTTGTCGCCGGATTTCGCCGAGTGGCACCTCACAGCGGCAAAGTAACCGGGCGGCGCTCGCCACCGCAGTCCTCCCAACATAGATGTACGGAATAAACGAATTGAGACTAACGAATGAAGCGGTGGCCGGAAAACTGAACGAACAAGCATGGCAGCGGTAGGTGTTGCTGCTCTCATGGCTGCCATTATCAAATTACTGATCCTTCACGCAGGTTTCAATCCTAATTAGGGATTTAAAGTTTCTTATTTTCTTTTATTTTTTGGGACTTAAGAAATGGATGAATTCGATTCAGTCTTCACTTTATCTTTCCGGTTTAGATTTTCTTTTATGTTTCTTTTCTTTCATTTTGGGAACATAAAAATAGTAGCCATAATTAAAAGTTTGATTTATGTTATTCTAGACAACTCAATTTATACTAGTATCTCTCAAAATTAAATATATAAAATATATTTTGTCAAAATAAATATGTTTAAAATCTAATCATCTATATATATATCTATATAATATATTAAAGAAATATATATTGAAACTATATTCTTAATTCATAAAATTTATCTTAATTCTCAATTTTTTCATTATTAATTATAAAATTTATTATAACATTTATCTCACAATAATTTTAAATAATACTTCAAGCATTATTGAACCTATATAAATACTAAAAATCTATCTATTACACATCACTATTTAATTTTGTCTAACTAATTAATTGGTCAAATAATAATTGTAAATTACTTAATAATTAATATTTCAAATACATAATTTAATTTTTATTAAAAAAATTAAATTATTAAATTTATCAAATAAATCGTTTATTAATTGAAATGTCCAATCAATATTTATCTATAATCTATCTATCTATATAATAACTAATACAATCATAATTGAAAATGGATACAGGGGCAAACTGAGCAATGTAACATGGCCTTATAAGCCTTAGATCGGCCAGAAACTCATAACCAAAACCTCTTTGGTATTCAAGACTGTAAAAATAAACACTTAACCCATCTTATTCTCACATAGCCTTGGAGAAATAATTTGTATGAACTTAGATATGATTTATCATACTTAATAGTTTAGCCTATTAGGCTAATCATGATTATCTATGAAATTAATTACTAAAACAAAGAAAGTAAAGTAACTAGAATAAAGAAAAGAGATAAAGCTTACAATAAATGTAAAGAAAGGAAAGAAAACTTACAAGAATTGTAGACCACCAAAATAAAGAAATCTTATGATATTATTTAGAGAGATTTTATACAAGAGAGAAAGAGAGAAAATATTCTCGGAGGATGCCTTCCAAATGAGAATAATGCTCCCTTTTATAGACAAATGGAGGGAGAGATACAAAATATAATTATTACATCTATTTACATAATCAAAGATATAATTATTTCATCTATTTACATATTCAAAAGGCTATAATAGCCTACTACTCCTTTTCTTCAAATATCATTAAATCTTTAGTTGATGAAGAGGATGATGCTCCCTTTTTGTTGAATTTCTCCGTAATTATCTCGGTCATTGAATCGAAAATATAATCAATTGATGGCTCCTCATTTAGATCTTGTGCATCTTGTAACTCCATTGAAGCATCTGATTTTTGAGACATTGTCTCCTCTTTGAAAGATAATAAATCTTTTTTCATTTCCTCAAAATAAGCTGCTACTAATTTTTCTTGAGACATAGGCTCAGACTTCAATTTTAGCCTTCTTGAAATTTGCTCAAAAACAGAGGGAATTTCCTTCTTTTGTTGGAGTTTATTTTGCTCACTATAAATTTTTATTTTTAAATCAATATCATTTATAGTATCAGATCCAAACAAAGATTTGGTTTCAGGATCTATTTTCATCATTTTATCCCAAAATTTTGAATAAAAAATTCTTTTTAAACAAGGAATTTTTTCTTGGGTATAACCCACTTGTGGACTCCATCTAATAATCCACGGAATTGAAAATTCAATAAAAAAATAAAACACAAATATTCCCTCAATCAAAATTTCCGACTTTTGTATTTCATGAACCTTGGGAGAAATTTCTACCCATTGATCAAATCTATGTTTAAATGGTTCCGGCAAAATTGACACATTTGTACCATATGTTTGCCACCACTTACAAAACCAAATTGGTATCTCTGATTTATAAACTTCAGAACATACTTTAATAAACCAAGAATGTTTCCTATTAGGATTTTGGTATAAAAATGATTTATAAAAGGCATCTTGATAATCCCAAAAATTATATTTTAAGACCATCTTATTAGATGGTGAATATAAATCCTTTTGCTTTGATGGAGAAATTCCCCATTCTTCAATAGATATAATCTTTTTAATAATAATTTTTGAGAAATTATGAACTTCTGTCACCTCTTTTGAAGAGAAATGTTGGATTTCACATCCATTTTCTGCTAAAATCCCCTCATAGAATTCTCTGAACTTATAAGTTCGTATAGCATATGATGCTTTATCAAAGTATCTTTCCATTAGATACCAGGGATCATTTTCCCATTTTAAATCTTTCTTTTCCAATAACAGAATATTTTATGTTTTCTCATTAGTGATATAATCACTATTTTCTTCCTTACTTACAATTGTTGAGTAGGAAGGAATATCATCCTGAGACAGAGAAGAAGGATTATTACCTTCTGATCTTCTTTTATATTCCAAAAATTCTTGGAATTCCTTATTGCTCGATAAATCTTCAGCTATTAGCTTTTTCTTTCCATGTTGAACCAGAATTTTTGGCTGATTTCTGCCTCTACCTCTTTCTCTATAAGAGGAGAGTCCCCTACCATGTTGGTACATTCCTGAAAAATTATTTATTGAATATATTCTCTAGTTAAAAAATCAGGAAGACTATTAGTTTCTCCTTTTTTATAAACAATTTCAAAATCAAATGGGGCTAAATGAGCCTGCCATCTCGCGAACATTTGTTTTGAAACATCATGTTTAAAGTCTTTATTAAACATAAATCTTGCAGATTTACAATCAGTTTTTATAATAAATTTCTGATTATATAAATCATCTTGGAATTTTAAAACACATTTAACAATAGCGAGAATTTCTCTGGCAACAGTAGAGTAATTCTTTTGTGAATTATTCCACTTTCCTGAATAAAATCTAACAAGATATTCTTGTTTATTACTATGATTAATTTGTTTAAGAATACCCCCATATCCTATATCTGATGCATCTGTTTCAACCATTTTCTCCCAATTAGGATTGCTCAACATTAAACAAGGAAGAGATTTAACTCTTTCTTTTATTTTCTTGACAGATTCAGTATGCTTTTCAGTCCATTGCTTAGGATTTTTCTTAAGTCTATCATATAAAATAGCTGTATATTTAGCTAAATTCTTAATATAAGGAGATATATAATTTAAACTACCTAGAAATCTTTGAAGTTGAGTTTTATCAAGGATTTCATCAGGAAATTTTTCTGCAAAATCAATACTTCTATTAATAGGAATAATATTTCCTTTTTCAATATTATGACCTAAAAATCTAACATTTGTTTGAAACAAATTCATTTTGGGTTTAGATATAACTAACCCATTTTTGATAATAATATCCTTAAACATGTTTAAATGCTTAAAATGCATTTCAATATCTTTTGAGAAAACTAAGATATCATCTATGTAAACAATAATAAACTCACTATAAGGAGTAAAAATATCATTCATAATTTTTTGAAATTCAGAAGGAGCATTTTTTAATCCAAATGGCATTACATTCCATTCATACTGTCCTATTGGAACATTAAAGGCAGTTTTATATCTGTCAGACTTATTAATCTGAATTTGCCAATATCCTGACTTTAAATCAAATTTGGAAAATATTACTGAATCATATAATCTATCTAATAAATCTTTTTTATTGGGAATAGGATATCTAATCCATTTTAAGACCTTATTTAGAGGCTTATAATTTATAACTAATCTGGGTGCCCCTCTTTCCTGCTCACTATGTTTATTAACATAAAAAGCAGTACATGACCAAGGTGATTTTGAAGGATTTATTAATCCCTTTTGCAATAATGATTCAATTTCTTTTTTACACAATTCTAAATATTCAGAATTCATTTGACACGGCCTAGCCTTTGTTGGAATTTTTGATTCCTCAAAATTTTCTTCATAAGGGAGTGAAACTATATGCTTTTTCCTATCCCAAAATGCATTAGGATGATCATTACAAATTTCTATTGAAAATTGATTTTTAACCAACTCAATTTTATCCTTTAATTTAGGATTTTTAAGTTTTTCTTCAATAGTAAGAAAATTTAATTCCTGTTTAAGAAAATATAATTGATTTTCTTTTTGAGAAATATTATTATAAATTTCATATAAAACTTTTGTAAAAGGTTCAGTAACAAATTTTAAAAAAATATCATTTTCTTGAAACGTACCTATAATTCCTTCTTTATCAACTTTTTTAAAAGGATAAATTTTTGTAATAAACAGTGTTCCAAGTATAACTTGATTAGCAATATCCTTAGCAAGCAAAAAACTTGTTTGTATGCATTTTTTATTAATACATACATTTGCTATTGGCAATTTATAATTTATATTTAATCTACTTCCCCCTGCATGAGATAATTTTTGGGTAGTTTTTTCAAAATATCTAGTAGGTATAAGACCTTCTTGTATAACATTCATATCTGCTCCACTATCAACTAAAGCAATAAATTCTTTTGAATAATAGTTATCGATTAAAAGTGTAATTTTTGTATACCATTTTTGTGATATAACCATTTCTAATGTAGACAAAAAATTATTTTCAAATTCTTGTTTTTGAGGTATAACCTTATCAGTCATGTGTTCTAATTTAGAGACTCTATAATCTAAATTTTCATTTTCTTTTCTAATACAGGATTGTCCTAATTGACAAGGTAAACATTCTGACTCTGACTCTGAGTCTGATATTATGGACTCATTTTCTAGTATATCTAATTCTGTATTAGATTCTGTATTAGAATCACTAGTATCTTCATATTCTGATTCTGAGTTTAATAATATTTTTGAAAGAATATCCTTCATATTTTCGTCTAAATTAAGATTATTAATCTTTCTTTTAGTCCAACAATTTCTAGCATAATGACCATATTTACCACATTTTCTACAGATTATTTTTTTCATCTTTTCCCATTTATTTTGGGCTCTATTATACTTCTTTTGCCTATTTTCTTCATATTTCTTTTTAGAAAATTTTCTTTTCTTATATTTATGTTTATTCTCTTTCCAAACTCTTTTATTTCTATTAGTATTAGAAGGAATTTTTTCAATTGCAAATTGATCACAAAAATGACCTAATTGTTTCTTTTCAACTAGATTTTGACGTTTCATTTGCTGGTTTAGTTTAATTTCATTACAAAGATTTAATCCTTCTTGTACACATGTTCCTATTAATTTTCCATATGAGTAATTTTCATAAGGTATATTATTATAATTTTGTCTTAATACTTTTCTGACTCTTTCAGCAAATAATCCTGGAAGACCATCTATAAACTTAGATTTCCAATGAGTACTATTACATTCAGGGAGTTCCATAACTCTACTAAGAAAGGTGTCTTTATACCACCTAAAATCTGTCAGTGTTTGACACCTAAGATTTTGTAATAGTGTCCTAATATTTTCACTATTTTCTGTATATCTTCCTGTAAAATGTTCTACGATATTAATAACCAGTGTATAAACTGCATCTTCCCTATTAATATTATTTTCAACTTTTATTGTATTAAGAATATTATCTCTATCTGTTTGAGATAAATAATTATCCCACCAACCTTTTAGTTGACCAGTAAATCCTGCTATTATCATTTTAGCAATTTGCTTATCCGTGTTTCCATTATTTTTACATATTGTACAATACATTAACATCCTATGGATTGTATTATGAATTTGTTGATTAACAAATCCATCAATATTCCACTCATATATATGACTGCCACTATAACTATTAGATATAATATCATTTTGTTCTTCTATTAAGACATCTGCTGGAGTTGGTCTAGGATAATAATATTTACTTGTAGTTGGCTTATCTGCCCATTTTGAAATTTTATTTATCTCTTCCTGATAAACTTGTCTATAATTTGGATTATCAACTAATTTTTCTTTTAATTTCTTATCAAGTGTATTAATTTTTAAATTTTTAAATTTTTCTTCCAAAAATTCTTCAAATTCTTTCATAGGTTTTAATTTAAAACCTACTATATCTGGCGGAGGTTGAATTGTAGGATTCGCTATTTGAATATCTTTTTCAGATTTTTCTATTATATTATTATTAGTTATTATATTTAATATATTTTTTACTCTATCTTGAAGAGTTATTAACTGTTCCCCTAAAACATTAAGATAAAGACTTAAATAATTATTTTGTTCTATTAAAATATTTATTTCCTTACAAGTTATTGGAAGTGTATTATCTTCTATTAATTTTGCAAAAGCTAAAAAATTATGTATTTTTCCATTCTTTTCTATCAGAAAAGATTGTTGTGGTGGATATACTTGACTAATTACTTCACCATTTTTTAATTTATAATTTCTTTCTAAAATTGAAATGTATTGTTCTACATATGTAGCTACAAACCATGGAACAAAAAAGATAATTTTATTTTCTTTTTTACAGAATTTATAAAATTCTTCTTGTATATTTATTATCTCTTTAGGATTAAAATTTTCAAAAAACCATTTTTTAAATGGTTCCCATCTCGGCATATTAAATTCTGCTTTTATTTTTCTCCTTTCCTGGGATCCAGGATTAAAATCTAGTTTTTCTTCTAAATTCATTATATATGAAAATTCATTTCTGATTCAGTTATTTCTTCATTATTTCTTAATCCTTTAACAATATTATTTTTATCTATTATTATCTTTTCTATTTTATTTTCATCAATAGATTCATTGAATCTTTCACTTATTTGAGACGTAGAAGCTCTATGTGGAGTATTCAATTGTTCTAGTTTATAATCTAAAGGAGATATGTATGAATGACTAGAATAACTAGACCTAGGTTTACTTAAAAATTGTCTAGTCGAGTTTTTATTGTCCTCAAATTCTAAAGTTACTTCTCCTTCTATAGTTTGTATTACTTTTATTAAGTTATTTATTTGAGGTTGTATATCTACAGCCTTTTCTATTGTCCAATTTAATGGAAACTCTATTTCTTCCCATTTAATTCTTCTTCTAGTTGTAACATTAGATTTACTAAAATTACTTTCTATAAGAATTGTTTCATTCAAAGGTTTATTTACCCTTTTACAATGTGGATTTAATGTAAACAACGGTTTATAATAAACTCTATAACATATAGCTATTACTTCTGAACCTGATTTATAATTATAACCATGAGTTTTAATATTTAATGTTAAAGCATCTAAAATATTATTATCAGTTAATGATAATTGTAAATTTGGATAAACATCAAAATATACACACAGCCTATGAATTGGCTGTTTAGGTGTGGGGCTTAGCATTTTGGTGTTGAGCAGTTGTTTGGTCTAAAGTTTTGGAATTGTTGACGGATCTCATACCGTGTAATGTGTGTTAACATTGTCACACCCTCTTTATTGGTTGAAAGGACTATAAGAATATGCACCGATCCTGCTCTTATTGTAATTCTTGTAAGTTTTCTTTCCTTTCTTTACATTTATTGTAAGCTTTATCTCTTTTCTTTATTCTAGTTACTTTACTTTCTTTGTTTTAGTAATTAATTTCATAGATAATCATGATTAGCCTAATAGGCTAAACTATTAAGTATGATAAATCATATCTAAGTTCATACAAATTATTTCTCCAAGGCTATGTGAGAATAAGATGGGTTAAGTGTTTATTTTTACAGTCTTGAATACCAAAGAGGTTTTGGTTATGAGTTTCTGGCCGATCTAAGGCTTATAAGGCCATGTTACATTGCTCAGTTTGCCCCTGTATCCATAAGCCTATGAATTGGCTGTTTAGGTGTGGGGCTTAGCATTTTGGTGTTGAGCAGTTGTTTGGTCTAAAGTTTTGGAATTGTTGACGGATCTCATACCGTGTAATGTGTGTTAACATTGTCACACCCTCTTTATTGGTTGAAAGGACTATAAGAATATGCACCGATCCTGCTCTTATTGTGATCTGTTAAAAATCTTTTTTAGAATGAAATGATATCTAAAACTATGACAAGTGCTAAGAGGACAACGAGCTGTAAGTATTGAGGACATATCGTAATTTTATTAATAACGATCTGTTCTCAACACATGCTATCTGCCCGAGTAGAATATGAACTATAACTTGTCAATATTATAATCAATATGTCCAGAAAAGCTTTATAAGAATAATACAGATTGTACAACTAACAATCTGTTTTTTTTTATAGTCAAGTTATTCCTTAAAAGATGATACTGATAACTTAGTTTTAGAGATCTTAAATTGATTAAGTGTTGTTTCGAAAAATATTATCAAAACATAAATAAATTGGTGTGGTTCCCAACAATGTATGTATGGTTGTTTTCTATGTTGGTACAATTTAACGTGAAGCTACATACATTAATAATAGTTTTTTGATAAAAATTATTATTTTTTACTTTTGATGTGTATAATTTAATATCCTACGGGTTGATTATTTTTAGTGATTTAATTAATATTAACAAAATAAAAATATTTGTAATTTTATTAATTTTATCAAATATTTTATGATCCCATTCTATTTTAATATTTTTATTTAAAATAATCTTTAATTGAACCACCTAATCGATAAATTTTAATTAATAATCTATATAGTCATAATTTATTTACGTAATTATACATCCTAAATTGTCTAACCCAAAAAATAAAATGAAAAACGTGTTAGGAAAAAATTTAAAATATATAATCTTTACTTTAATGATACTACAAAATAGAACTAAAATATTTTAAATATAAAAAAGTGAAATATAACTCTAAGTATTTAAGACTTTAGTATAAGATATAGACTCATATACTATATAAAACATGAATTCAAAACAGTAAATCAATTTGAATTACGATTTTGTAAATAAATTCAAAATAATAGTTTGATACATAAAAGTAAGGTAAATAAATTTTATTAACTAATTTTATTTAAAATATATTTTGACAAATAATTATTTACTTTTTTTTCTTACGTAAATTTATATTATTTCTCGAAATTATTTTATTTTGTTTATAAAAATATATATAATATACATCTTAAAATAAAGATGATAAGAAGATCTTTAATCTCATATATGACATATAAAAAATGATTTAATATAAAAATTTATCACCACTTAAAATATTATGTACACATATGAATATATATATAATTTATATTTATATACATATATATATATATATATATATATATGAGAAAGATCAAATAAAAATGATTTTTATGAGTTAACTAAAAATAAATTTTGACTGTTAAATCATTTAGATCAATAGTACAAACTTATAAAAGATAATTTTTGCACATATCTTATTTAAAACATGATATACGCTTAATATGTGGAATTTGTTTATTTTTTTTAATTGAAGTGTATTTATTATGGTATATTTTAATTATATCCATTAATAAAAAAATATGAATGACCCGACTTGTCCGCTCGGAGTAGTTTGGGGTCGGGTTGAGTTTCAAAATTGGTGGTCCGAAAATAACGAGTCCCTAAAAATCCATTAATAACACTTTTTGGATCAATCAAATATCGAGATTAAAAAAATATGCACATTATAAACAATATATATTTTTATTTTATTTTTAATCAAGTATTAAAAATCTAACAGTGCGTCATTAAAATTAAAATATTTTATATAATTAAAAATATTTAAATTATAAAGAGTTGTTAAATTTATTAAATAAAAAATAATACCTTATATTCTATATTATAAATAAAAAAATAATATAAATTATAATTATAAGTTTTTCGTGCATCGCACGGGCACACATGCTAGTATTCAATTAAGACAAGATTTTCCGTGCTTGATTCAATACTAAAAGGAGCTAGCTTCAGATTGAAAATATGCTTAGATATGAATCATTCAGTCTATAACAAGTGTTGAACTGATGGACTAATATCTTAACGTTGTGTTGCAGAAGTGGTGGTTTTAATTGAAAATTAACTCGTATATTCAGAAATCTTAATACGTTGAGTTTCCGTTTACACTTAGTCAATATTCAATTGATAGCGATGAGAGTTAGTACAAAAATAAGAGTAAGACTGAAAGTAAATAATAGCGTAAGAGACACATGTTTGGTTTGCATGGTTCGAAGATAAAAACTCCAACCACCATAGTTCTGGATGTGACTCGAGAATTTCCAACTAAATGGATAATTACAGTGATCAATGTTTCAACTAAAATTGTTTGAGTTGCTCACAATCTAACGAGGTCGTCAAGCAATAGTAAGTCAACCCAAAGTCGAATCACAAGGAAGACTTAGCAGGACAATTTATTTCATTATTTGACATGAAAACAATTAAAGATAGATTGAAGGAGTTCTAAATCTAGGAAATAATTGAAATTAATTGAATTACAAAAAAGAATAAATCATAATCTAAAGAAAGCAAGAGAAATCGTAATTATAAACATGAATGTAAATGGTGAATTATAATTCGTAATTTTATTCATTAAGAGCATGAGAAGGAGAGAGAAATTCAAGAGCAAATAAATTCAATAAGTAAAGCAAACTCGAATCTTGAATTGAAAATAAGTTGAATCCATAATCTTAAATTGAAATACGTTGAATCCACAATCCTGAATTGAAAGGTCGAAATATGAGTCAAGTGTTGTAATGACTATCCTTTGGAATAGAAAATACTAAACTAAATCAAAAGACATGAAAATAACTAGGCTAAAAGTCATAAGTCTCGATTCTAAGGTGAGAAATCGAGAGGTGTTCGAAAAATAGGTGTAAAATGGTGTGTCAAATGAAGAAATCGCGTCGCCTATTTATAGAGTACGAGAGCTCAGCGTTAACCAATCGCTATGGTGAGCGGTTGTTGACCCTAGTGCTTCCTCCCTCACGTGTTCGCCTCTTCCATGGACTTCCGCAAGCCATGGTCAGCGGCCGCGGAGTGTAGGCTGTCGCTGACCCGACTATGTTTTTTTTCATCTTTTCCTCCTTGTGTCTTCTTTGGTCTTTTTTCGATTCCGATTCGCACATTTTGGCCTGTGGTCCTGAAAGAGAAATAAACACGTAATTCGAGCACAACTAAAAATAGGCTAAACAATCAACCTTAAATGGTTTGATTTACAGTAGCTTCTGATTACTTCTAGCTATAACACTTCGGCTAAGGCTAGATCTATTTTTCGATTATGATTACTATCACTAAGAATGCAATAAATGGTTTACAATACAACTTGAGTGTTCTAAGAATGAGCAAATTTGAGAGTGATAGAATGCTTCGAAAGACTTGAGCTTGAGAGCGTATGAAGGCTTGGTAATCGATATTTAAACTTAATGAACTGTTGAGGTATTTAAGGTCTCTCTCAAATAGTAGCTATTGAGGAGTGAGACTACGAAACTTTGAATTTTCTTCCGGTTGGAGTCTCGTCCTTTTTGCCATTTTTTGTCCCTACAGTTTGGATTCTGTTTACATGCTCTGAGATCTTTTCCAAAACAGGTAACTCATATTTGCAGTTGTTGACTAGCTTTAGGATATAGACTTCAGTGTAGCTTTGAGTCAGGTAGGACTGCAAATCTCGGGAATATATACTTCAACATTCTTTGAGTCTTCATTCTTTAGTATTAGTATTTGCATGTAGAGCTAGATCTGGTCCATGATCTGGTGCTAGTTCTTGTCCACGTTCTGGTCCTAGATCTAGTCCATGTTCCGGTCCTAGATCTGGTCCACGTTTTGGTCCTAGATCTGGTCCACGTTCTGGTCTTGTTCTTGATGTACTTGTAAACTGAACTTGTTGGGGTCCCGATTAGAGCAAATGTGGTGTATAGGGGGGGTACGTGCGTTCTGCTTGGGGCAGCTGGTCAAGACAACTTCTGTACAAGACAGAGGGCTATGATAGGTGACTGATCTCTCCACTAAGTTAGAGAAAGAGAATCTTTCCAAGTATGAATCTCGACGCAGATCCTGAGAAGTCTGTGTCATTGACAGAACAACCGGTGAATTTCCAAGTTTACTAGAACATTTATCCTTGACACAGATTGTGTGTGTGCGGAAGTTGTGATTGTTCAGTTCTGCTTTATACTTAGAAAGACATTTTGTTATTAAAGTCGAGTGTTCTTTAAGCAATTGATTCAAGTGCACAACTCACAGATTGTGATCTGCTCGTTGGTGAAGTGCGTGTACAGAATCAATAAATGCAATGCAGAAAGTAAAGAACACATATTGTTTAACGTGGTTCGGGAAACACCCTATGTCCACGGTCGATCTGGCTAGATCGATGAATCCCTTAACCTTCAATTCCCCAATTCTTTATCCTTGAGTGCAAGTAATCTCTTCTTGTTTATACTCGTTGAAGACGAGTTTACAGCTCGCTTGTTTAAACTCGCTGAGAACGAGATATGAGCAGGGGTTTGTATTTAGACCTCCTTCACAGTTTTGGGACTATGAAGGATGCTAGAACTATGGTTGTTGGAGTGCTAAGATATAGTAAGTTCTAGGAGATGAGACAATCAGAAATGTGTTTGTAATTCTCTACAAAGTTACAACACTTCGAAGGGTATTTATAGACGAACGAGTGTTGATTGAACTCTTGAATACTGAAGAGAATCTTCCAGCTTTGATGGCTAATTTCTAGGAATCTCTGCACCGACTGCCTTACCCACTCACCTTCCGTTCTTATTAAATCACTCTCGTAATTCTACTATTTCGCGCAGTGTGATTTCTTATCACTCTTTTTCTCTCTCTTTTTCTTCACTCGTAATTCTTTGGAAGACATGGTGTATTTATAAGGCTGTAATAATATTATAGCCATTGATGTCGTGCAACTTTTACAGCTAGCATTAATAGCCCTTTTGACCATAGCTTGTTGACTGTAAACTTATCCGTTGGAGTGCGTGCTAAGTGTCATACGATGTGTCATCTAACGTGGCATGGACATGTCAGCTTCAATCCATTTAGGTAGATCTGTAGCTTTCTCCAATCCGTGTTGAGCAACTCGTGTTAGGTTCTGTCTGAAGACTGAACTTCCTTGATACTTCGTGTGCTATCTCTTTATTCTTTGTGGATCAATCTGTTAGACACAAATTGATACTCTCATTTTAGCTTCTTGGTAGATACACAAAACGTCTCCCACATTCTGTGATATGAAAGCCTTTATGAAGTATGATGCTCTATAGATACAGAACATGACTTATGTTCTGCTTCTTTACAATTCAACATCTAAACTATTCTAAGTCTAGTACAGATTCTGATAGGACCAGAACATGACTCATGTTCTATTTCTTTACATTGTGATCTGCATGCTAACTAAGACTTAAAGCGTAAGTTGATCTTTTATCGATAGATCTTACTGTAGATCTTGATCTCTTATAGTATAGACTGTAGACCTTGATCTCTTATAGTATAGATCAACTTCGCATGTTCTGTCATCTGGTCTTCTGTTGAGTGACCTTGTGTTTTGGGTAGTGAACTATTGTGCTTCACCGCATTCTTTGTTGATCATATATTTTCTTCATTCATGTTTCTGTTCTGTGATGCTCATAAGTCTAGTCTAAGACATAACATAAGTTGTGTCTAATAAATAGATTGTTACTTACATTATGTCTTTACATTTGGACTGATCCTAATAGCATGATCTTATGACACAGATCGTGACTCACGATCTGTCCTTACAAATTGATCATGTGCTCTAGTACATGAATTAAGTAAGATCAAGCTCTGTAGACTAGGTTATTCTATTATTAACTTATCTTTATATGTTAGTTGATCTTCTATGAGGAACACAAAATATTACTTATGGACTTGATCTGTCTTTCATCGATCTGGTCCTTTTACATTTAATCTTCTGTAAAATCTAACTATACTAGTTATTAACTTAAAAATCCTAGGCATCACATAACACACAATACTGATACAGAATGAATCAAATATCTTAACACAATAATGGTTTCGCAAGCATCATCAAAATCAAACTAACAGTGTTGGTAGCATAATTTGATGATGCCGAAACCAATATGCTGAAACCATTTGTGCTGAAGACCATAAAAGATATACCTTGTGATCTGGACATAGCTTGTTGTTGTTCAATTTCTCGTTGTGCTTTTGTTCCCATTCTGAGAAGACAAGATGATCTGATACCCATTGAGGTTATTTGATACCAATTGTGATCAATCTTTCCCCTTTTTGACATTATTAAAAAGATCATCAAAAAGGTTCTCAATAGAATTAGCTTCATTTTCATTTGTGTCTCGTTCTGGATCTGTGAGTACTTAGAAGCGTCGAGAATTGAACTCAAGAATTTCCGAGGACCCATGCTTCTGTATGCATACTGGTTCCTCTTCTGCAATTTGTGGAGCTGTGACTCATGTTGAGTGGGATCTGAAACTGATAACACTTGATATGTTCCCCCTTGATTGAGAATTCTCCTTTTGCAGTCTGTTTGTCTTCATTGGCTTCTGTGATCTCTTCAAATGATATCATATGTCATCTGGAAGGGGATCTACTCTTTAGTTCTTTGTTAAGGCTGTGGTCTGTTAGCCTCGAACATCTTCATATTTTCATGAACCATTCCCCCTTGCTGATGTATCCTTCTTGAGCACGTTCTTGGATGAAATGGTGATCTGCTAGCTTTTGTTTCACTTGGTATGTTCCCCCTTTATGCAAGATCACTTCTTCTAATGAGGAGAATATGAGTAGAGTGATCTGAGGGGTAGACACAATCTATTTGAAGGATACTTTTCTTCTTTTGTCTCTTTCTGCTTAAAGTTGCATACACTAGTAATCTTAGTTAAGCGTCGTCCTCAACTTGTTTACTTTGTGTTGTGAAAGTTAAGTATAGATATGAGACAGAAGAGATAAAGACAGATCTGTAAAAACTTAACAACAATTCAACTTTCTTTGAAAAACATAATACTTTATTTCAATAGAGGTCTAAATAGATAGGAATTTAAGGAATTTAAAAAATTTAACATTTTAAATCAGCTAGCTTATACAAGCTACAACTGGTTCTCCCTTAATCTGCTATCTATTGATAAGGAATTTTGAAATGTTGAACTGTTGTTGAAGAGAGCAGTGTTTAGCTCGTTTTTGTATGTTTTTGGTTCATATTTGGTCGTGTCTAGCTTTTAGTCGGAGTCGTTTTGGTGTCTTTTAGTTCGTGTTTATGTTGGATTTTGTTTGTTATTGTTTTTGATGTAGGATGATGAAAAGGAGTTAATGTGAGCTAAAATGATGCCGGAAATGTAAAAGATGCTAAATCGAACGAAGCCGAGAAAACCGAACAGGAGCTTGCTAGGAGTTACGGGCAAAAGACGAGAGGAGAAAGAATGCAAGAGCATGGCCATATGCGAAATTGTTACGTCATGCGCAACAATTTTGTTTTGGCTCGTTCTTATTCGTTACAACTCCGAATTTAGATCCGTTTGCGGATAAGGACTCCTATCGAGAAGAAATTCAATTATATATTTTCCAAAATTTCATATTTTGCACAGAACAGTGGTAGATGGGGTTCCAGCGGTCGCTGGAGTACAGAATTTCAGAAATTCAGATAAGTCAGGCCAGCGACTGCTGGGTAGCCAGGGGTCGCTGGGCCCGTTAATTTGGCGGTTTTCTGCGGGTTTTAAAGAGGTAATCAAGCATTTTGAATCATATATCTTCCATATCTCTCCTAGAACTTGAAACTCTTAGTATTGGACTCTTTTAGAAAGCACTTTTAATTGTAGTTTTACATTTGGAAGAAAGTTTTAAGGTGGAGATCAACCTCTCCATCCAAGTAGTGTAATCATAGTAAGTTTCTTATTTGATTTCTTGTTTATGATTGTATGAATGGATTTTGTAGGATAGAATCTCCACTAGTTGAATTTCTTGTTGATTATTGATGATATGTTATTCATGCTTTTTGTTTGGATTATGCTTATTTAATTGTACCGATTGATCACCATTGCAATTCATTAGACGTAGGGTGAGGTCGAGAGACAAACCTTGTGTCGGATCAAAGTCCAATCAACATCGTTTGTAATCGAAAACGTATTAACCGAGTATTCACTTGTTATCTTGAGTTCTTGATTGTGTGGTTTAAATATGAGAGTTGGAGTCACAAACTAAGGGTCCATTTGGTAAGTAGAAATAAACCCATTAAATCTTCCATTTGGTAGCAAATGTCTTAAACTAAAGGGCCCGGTATGGATGATGAAGCTCGTGTAATAACCTAAGTTATAGATAGATTATTATCCCACCAAGTAGGAGGTATTAAAACTAACCTAATTGAATAGTAGAAAGCGAGTATTTTCAAACTTCCAAAAATACCCTTCACAGACTTCACCTCTCTCTCTCTTTGGGAACACCATCACCATTTCTTCCATTTTCTCTCCGCTTTCATCGTAGATTGGAGATTTGGCGTTCTCATTCTGAAACCCTTCTCTAGTACGAATCAAATACACAATCAACCTAATTATATATGGGGCAGCACGAATCGAAATTGAGTTGGGTTTATTTAGAGAATTTTAGTTTACCTCTAACCTAATTATATATGGGGCAGCATCATTCAAAAGATGAACAGTTGTATCCAAGCGAATTCTGGAAATATTCAAGGCATCAAAGCTCTCCGAAGCGATGGTGCCAGCCTTGAGGTAACTTCACTGATTTTCCCCTTTGTAGAGTATTCTATTTTTTTTATGATTTTTGTTTTTGTTAGAGTAAATTATGTTCTTGATTGAGTGGATTGTAGATATCATATTGTTAATATTTATTCTAGTGCTGAAAACTCCACTTATTGTGGTGGGAGTGGGTTGATAGAGAAGGGAAGACTCCACTTATTGCAACGTGTATGGATAAGAGCGTTATAATGTAGCGAAAAATTTGATTGAATTGGGTGTTGATATAAATGCCTACCGACCAGGTATATCCATGCACCTAAAAGTATTTATCACTTAACTATCATTTTTGAAGAATGTCTAAACATTATCTCTGTGTTTTCTCATGCTTCTCTTAAATTTGCTTGCATATAAATGGCATGGTAAAGAAAGAAACCATTTTTACCCAGTAACATGAGATTATTGGTTTTGTGAGAGAATGATATATTTTGACTGTGACTCTCCCAAATAGCATGTAGTTTTTTTTTACATCTTGAAAATATCAGGTTGGTGGAGACTTCTTGATATTGTGTTCATTTCTCGTACTTATTTCCCCCCTCAGATATCCAGTCGTCACTGCTCTTCTATCTAATCTGATGACATGCATGTCATGTGTATGCTTGTATATTTCCTTGTGTCTGGCTATATTGCTCTTCCTAAGTTGTTTTTCCCACTCTCAAGGTTTGCATAATGGAACACCTCTACATCATGCTGCAAAAAAAACCTCGAGCATACTGTGAAGTTGAATTAATGAACATTGTTTGATGTGTATGAAATAAGGTTCAACATGAGTATTATGTGTAATGGGAGCAAGTTTGTGTGTTATTTCAGGGGTATGTGATGCTGCCACCAGCGAGCACTCTATCAGCGATGAACCGGTTCGTTTCGTATGGACAGATTGTGGTGTGGCAAGTGCAGGCTCCGGATGGCTCTGTTAATGGCATGGGATTAACATTCATTGATTAGTGCTTCAGTTAACTATTTTGAGTTTGGTGTGTGCTTTTGCAGATGCTATTTATTTTCATTTGAATTTGTGAGACTTTGGCTTTCTACATTTGAATTGGATTCATGAGAACTTGGAACTCTATGCATGGATGCATTGGTGACTATTGACATTCATGAATGTTCTATTCAAACCACAATCTTTGTTTAAGAATAATTTGTGTTTTTATTTGTGGAATCATATTAATATGTGTGGATGTGGTTGTGAGTTGAGGCATCTTGATGTTAAAGTTTTTGGTGAGATGCAAACTCATGATTTATTAGTTGTTGTGCAATCATTTCATCATTAGGTTAACATTCTATGTTGAATTAATTTTTAAAGATAGGATAGCATTGATAAGAGCATCCCCAACGGCGAGTCCCAATTTTGAATCTTCCGGTGGTATTTGGATAATTTTTTGAAATTTCTTACGTGAGATCTACGGGTTGTTAAGAAAATTTTCTCTATAACTCAAGAAAATTTAAAAATCATATTTTTATATATTATATAATTAAAAAGCAAAGCAACATCGAAAATAAAATAATAAGAAAATAAAATAAAATAATAAGAGAATAAATTCTATATTATTTCTTACTAAAATAATTATGGCATTTTCGTAATTTTATAAAAATTGAAGGGTAAATTTGTAATAGCAATACTTTATCTAAGGTTTAAACTTTTCTACCAAACAACATATAAATTTTATCTCACTTTTTATCTTATCTACCAAACAAAAACCCATATTAAACTTAACTCCTCATATCCTAACTCCCCATACTAAATTTAATATATCCACTCTCATCCTAACATATCTACCAAATGGACCCTAATTGTAAATACGAAAGTTAGTAATTAGATAACTTTTGAGAATTCTTGCTATGCGAATGAATGCATGAATAATCGTAGCATGTGATGATCCAGGTGAATGTTTATACCCTAGAGCCTTAATTCCGGATTCCATCTATTTAGTTTAATTATCGGTTTATGCTTTTAGTTATTTTCATGTTGCATCTTTATAGATTGTTTAGGACCCTTGATGTTTAATTTCTAGCACTTGAATTAGGAAGCCCTGTTAAGCCTTCATTGAAATACGACCAGGGTCAGCTTACTGCGTATTATAAGCCTCGTTTAATTGCGAGAACTTAGACCCACGTTTTGAGTTGAACAAGCATCTTGCTTGACGCATTTGACCTTAGGATCAGTAGCAGTTGTTGAGATCTTCTCGAACTGCTCCTCTTTAAATTTGTGTTTCCTCTTAGGCTGTATAAGACTTTATCCTCTAGGAGGGGCAAGCTGCTTCTTGCTAGTGTACCCCTTTTAATGATTTGGGCACTGATTTGTGTTGGAGACATATTTGTCGTCCTTCCGCTGGTAATGCAGATTGTCCTAATAATCCTTCTTGAGGATCAATCAACAATTTGTTCCCTCGGTTCATCCCTTACAGAACCAATTGCAACTGCGGTTCTGGATGAACTTCAGTAACTCCTTGAACGCCCTGCACGTCATTACTATCTCCAACTTGAAAGTGATCTGGTGTAGTCCTTTTCGACTTGATTTGATCACTTTTCTGCACGTAGGCTCTATCTGCTCTTTATGCAAGCCGTGCTGATCTGTACTCAGTTGAGCCAGATAGCTCCTCTTTTGCAGCATCTAGGGGGACAACTTCCCCTATTGCTCGCAATTGATTTCTGTCGTTCCAGCTTGCATAGTAGCAGTTGGAGGACGTGGATTGAGAGAACTAATCGATTCGTTATTACCAGAGAGTAAAGCCGCGAGCTATCCGATGGAGAGATCCACATCACAAGAGCTCATTCTCCTTCTTCGAGGGAGAAAACTCTTGTGGTACTCTCCACATTTTATGAGCCTCCTGGCCGTTGAGCCGATGTCCTGGTGGATATGATTGCTTAAGATCATGTAGTTCTTTAAATTGTTTAGTTTTAGGAATTAGTTAAATTTTATCCTATTTTGGATAATTGGATGTAATTATTTGCCTTATTATGTGCTTAATTGTTTTAATTGTGTTTTTATTTGCTATTATTATGGAGATCTTGTCTAAATTGATATGCCATGATTTTATGGAGATCTTATCTGTTTTAGAAATGTCATAATATGTGATTATCCATGTTAAAAACCTTTTTTCTACATAAAATGACTAAGCGATAATTGTGATTGCATTTTATTAATTAAATTTTCTAAGATCACATATGGTCTCAATGAGACGGTCTTTTCATGAAGTAACTTGTTTTGATTCCATTCGGGATCACATTTTACCAGTTCACATGACAAGACTTCTCTTAGATGACTTTAAGATATTAATTGATGACAATATGAACCCTCTGCTGTGGGCTTATTAAAGTCAATTAATTCTTTTGTGTCAAGGCTCATGATAATAGCTTAGGTGTAATTTAGCAGTTATAGCAGCACTGCGCGACCTCTGACTGTTGAGTTATATGACCAGTAAAACCGTTTAAAATTGATTGTGTAATCAATCACACTGCGTGGCTTGCATGATTTATTTTAAACAGTATGTTCAAAGCATGTTTTCTTTAAATATTTTGATTATCTGCGATTGAGCATGTTATTTATGATAGTGTATTTGATTTATTCTCAGTTCTGTTAAGCATGACTTTCAATCCACTTGACTTGATTCATTAAAAGAATCGCCATGAGCATGATAATTATATTCATTGGAAGAGGAATTTGGAAATTGTCCTTACTGCTGACGACATTAAGTTTGTCCTTGACGAACCATGTCCACCAGTTCCTCCTGATAACGCATCTGCCAATGCGAGGGCCAAATATGATAAGTGGATGAGTGCTAAAAGATGGCGAGGTGTTACATTATGGCTTCCATAAATAACGTCTTGTAGCATCAACACGAGAGCATCAAAATATCTGTTGATATCATGTTTAGCCTGCATGAGATGTTCGTTACACAAAGCAGGTTGGCCAAGCAAGTGGCCATACGCAATGTGATGTACGCTTCTATGGAGGTTGGTACACCAGTTCGGGACCATGTCCTGAAGATGATAGAGTACTTGAGCGAAATTGAGACTCTAGGTGGTCAAAATTGACAAAGAGTCTCATGTTAATATCGTTCTTCAAAGCTTATCGTTGAGCTTTGAGTCATTCCGGGTCAACTACATCATGAACAAAAATGATTATACGTTGACAGAATTACTGGTTGAGCTGTAAACGGTGGAAGTTGTTGTCAAAGTCCAACTCAAGACTGCGTTAGTAGCATCGGCTGCTCCAGCTTCTTCTAGCAACCCTAGAAAGGGTAAGGGCAAGAATAATGGAGCACCGAAGAATGCTAAGAAGAGGAAGGCTATAAAATCCCGAAAAATTAATATGTTTGTTTAGAAATTAATTAAATATTATTATTGTTATTATATAAAGAAAAGCTCGGTGGAAAATGTTCATTTTTTTAGCGTAATTACAAACTTTAATTATTTTAGTTTAAGATTTAATTTAGATATTATATTTATAGAATGGTTACGCTTGCGCATGAGTAACTTGGAAAAATAATTTTTCTTGTCACGTGTTTATACTACCTAATAATAGAGCTCGCTGAGAAGAATCCGTAGACACCAAGATCGTAAAAATCAGACATCGTTTGAGTGCTCAATTAATTTTTAATGTAAGAGACAAAATGAGTATAAATACCACTTTCTTCATCTCTCTTCCTCATTTTTCACCCAACACCAATTATAGAGAGAGAGAGAGAAGAGAGAGGTGGTCTGCACCCCACTGCTGGAAAGCTGTCAGACCGTCGCTGGAAAATTTTTACGTGTATATTCCATTTCGGGGGTCCGATAGTCCAAAAATAGCTGGAAGACAGCCATGCAAGGCCAAAATCTTGGCTATAGTAGTAAGTTAATTTGATATGTTCCACCTTCTCTTTTCCCCATTGTCATCCTTCACTTCTCATCCCTTCTCTCTATCCTTTTTACAACTATCCTCTGGCAAGAAGAGAGCAGCTCCGACGAGGAGAGGGAAACTCCGGTAAACCCACCATAGGACAAGAGGTTTAATTATCCACTTGTTCTTTTACATTGGTTAACTGTTCTACACAATCCAGATAAAACAGATCGTTCCTATAGGTAAGTTTGAACCTACAAACTTCCTTTTTACAATGTTGATTAGATAACATCTATACTAGAGAAATTTCAAGTCTAAAACCATGACAGGTAGACTAAACAAGAATGGACAACTAGCTGTTGAAATAGGGACATATAGTTTTTAACACTGATCTGTTCCTTCATATTTTGGCTAGCTGTTTGGAGAGAACTTATACCTGTATTGATAGTGATCAATATGTCCAAGATAGTTTGAAAGTGTATCACCTACTCTAAATAGTTGTTGCGGAAGCTAAAATGAACACAAGAGATAATTTTATGTAGGCTGTGTTAATGAACAACCTACACGGCAGCCTTTACGGCCAGAAAGAATTATCAAAACAAGTGTTGTGTTGTTTACAATGTTACGGACAACAACAACAACAACACTTCTCACTAAAAATACTAAAAGTATGATCTTCTAAGATAAAGATCACACGTACTAAACTACGATATAAATCTGCAAAAAAGTGTATATCAAAAACGTCTCATATCATCTCAAAATCCGCACTCAACTTAATGAATGACTCTAGTATTTATAGATAG
>JAPKLX010000224.1:242994-284875 GCA_026898415.1 Leonotis leonurus
TTTTGTTAAAAACCGTAGTCTATAATAACCTTTACACTACGGTTTTTGAGAAAACTGTAGTCTATATTATATCAAACACTACGGTTTTCTTGAAAACCGTAGTCTATTGCAACTCAATTACTACGGTTTTTTCAATTAACTGTAGTCTATACATAAACATATACTACGGTTAAATGAAAAACCGTAGTGTATAATGGTACATACACTACAGTTGAATGTTGAACTGTAGTAATTGACATGAATACACTACAGTTTTTTCTTCATAGACTACGGTTTTGAATCGTGGTCTATTATCTACATAGACTACGATTTTGAAACTGTAGTGTATACTAACAAGTATACACTACGGTAGTATAGACTACGGTCAAAAGGGTCATAGACTACGGTTTAAAACCGTAGTGTATGTGCTTTTTTCTACTAGTGTTATGCTCATGTGTATCCTATATGTGATGGATCGATATTATCGTACCCGTTGATTGGCGCTGCCAATGATGTAAGTTAACAATTGTGCCTTGAGCCGGATCCAGCCAAGGTATTGTACACGGAAAGTCCAGATCGGGTGAACTTGGCCAGGTTCCCTGGTCTTGGCTAAAGGGGATTATTCGCTGAAGATTTTGGTTTTCCCCGTCTAGTCACAATGAGGAACACTGAATGAGAAAAGAATGATGACGAGCTCGATATGATGGTAAAATGTGTGTTTTCATATGTGTATGGTGGACTTTCGTTTTAAAACACTATACATCATATGGTTGGGCATGTAATATTCTTTAAATGAAGATTTATGTTGTTTTTCACTAAAAAAGTTGGGCAACGACTCACACTGAGTACACTAGTACTTAGCCCAAAATATTTTTTTTCAAATGTTCTTACATGTTTTATGAGGACGGTGATGAGCTGGCGACGAGGTGGGCCTCACCGAGAGTCTTATTCATAAATATCGATTATCTTGGTGAAATTCATGTCATATTGTTACTTATTTCGTAACTAGTCTGTTTCATCTCGTTGATAAGCCTCATTATCCAAATTCATGATCTCATCATGTTGATCGTCAATACGATACTTTCAACTTTCCACCTCATTTACATGAATGTATACGGTTCAATGTCCCCATACATTGGACTTGTGTCGTATCTAGAGTGTCTAAACTCCTGGAGTTCTCCTTTCTTCTTCACTTGTCATATCATTACTTGTCATATTGAAATAGTTTCCAACATATCCCATTGAATTCTTATTCCGCATATGTCCCCTTTTAATGGGGCGTTACAGATGGTATCACAGCTTTGGTTCACTCTGGATACAAAAATAAAAACCTTATCCATTATTTCTTGAGTCTAGAAATTGTTTCTCTAGATTTCTAAGTGTGAAATAAATTCTCTGGCCACCTCGTAGCTCTCTTCACCGCCTCAAATAAAGAAGGTAATAATATTTTTCAAGTGAATACGATGTTTTAAAAATAATTAGCAAATGCTATTACAAAGACATGTATGAGTCATGTTATATGAAGATAAATGTTCCAATGGATTACATGTATGAAACTATGAGAATCATTTTTTAAAAGTTGCCCATGAAAATGAACATTGAAAAGTTTCCTTGATATATTGATTAACTTATGAATGTGTAATGTTTGGCCGTAAAGTGAGACATGGATATATTTTATGTGATCAAGATAGGGGTGTAGGAACCCTTGAGATCAAATGGATCATGTTTAAGACGATCACTGGTTAGATCGTGTAATTTTACCGATGTATGGAAGCTCAATTGATCAAGATAGGGACAAAGGAAACCCTTGAAATCGAAATGATAATAATGATGATGAGATGACCACATTCCAAGCTATTTGTGTGTCTAAATGGTAAAGTACCACATAGATCAAGATAGTGAAATTGTAACTCATCTAACGTATTGTGACCACCATGATAGTGATACGGGAATTGTGTTTCTCGAATTAGACTATAAGAAGGACTATGGACTGATTATTAAGGTAACGGTAGAAGAGCTAAAACATAAACTCGAAGGTCTAGAGAACTTGAATTAAGTTAAATCCCTCAATCAACTAATGATCTCGCTTAGAAGAACTTACGATGATAATATGTGACTCTCACGTTTCTTGGAATGCCTACTTATTACTATCATAAACTAAAGTGACGAATGAGGTCTCTCCCTTTTTATTTATAACTAGATGGCGATGAACTCTATGATAAGACAACTTTTGATATAATAGATCCGAATTGAAAATAAAGTGATATTCTTCTAGAAACTAAATAGAAACGAGAATATATCCATGAACGAATATGTAGAGCTATACCTTACTCTGACGAATTACAATGAAGAGAAGATTTTCAAATGAAGGCATCACGTGAACTCCAAAAGTGCCACTATGGAATACCAAGTAGCAACGAACAAGAAACTCATTTAACCCTTAATGCCTTTACCTTATAGTGTTATGTGCAAGATGATGAGTTAAGGAGACGAAAGCGTTGCGATCATATCAAGCCTTGATGCACCAGGTGACAACCAACGTGTAAAGAAGATACAATCCTACAAGAATGAGAGAAGTCAACGACATGCCCTTAGCAAGAAGATACAATATCAATAGATTTATAATCGAAATAGATTATTGTCTCCCGATGTAAAAATGCATAGTTTATAGCCCTGATACTAACTAGTGTTAATCACATCCGACCTAGGAGAAATCTCCAAGAGAGCCACTTGGATAGCAAGAACTAATCGTCTGAATGAAATTGAGAGTACATTTTATCGCTATCATTTACACCTTATATATATATATATATATGTATTACATATCAACGTCACATACTACCAAAAAAATAAAATTCCAACTCCTATGCAAGCTAATGACTTAAGTTTCCTTATGAAACCACCTTCTACCTCATTTACAATATATTACTAACATCTCACTGTTTCATCCTCATATTGGAAAAGCTCTAGTGATGTAAAACTTCAATTGTGTTGAAACTTCTAAAGTCGAGTTGACCTATGAAAACTTCAATTGTGTAGGAAACGATCTGTTACCTTAAGACAAGCTAGCTGTTCCATACCATAACTATGGTAGACTGCCGACATACCTAAATTTGTCATAAGTCAACCACTCAGTGTGTTGTCACATCAAAAATGATATTTTAAGTAATGAAGTTCAAGAATACGAAGGACATGAAGGTAAACTTGATCAAAAATTTAAAAAATTAAGAAATAAGAAAATCTCAATTGTCAATGTCTTATGGAGACGCCACGGACAAGAGAAAACAACATGGGAATTAGAGGACAAGGTAAAAGAGCAATACCCTGACTAACCCTATCTAGATACGTGAAATTTCGAGGATGAAATTTTTATAAGGGGGTGGATTGTAAAATCCCAAAAAATCGATATGTTTGTTTAGAAATTAATTAAATATTATTATTATTATTATTATTATTATTATTATTATTATATGATGAAAAGCTCGGTGGAATATGTTCGCTTTTTTAACGTAATTACAAATTTTAATTATTTTAGCTTAAGGTTTAATTAATATATTATATTTATAGAACGATAACACTTGCGCATGAGTAACTTGAAAAAATAATTTTTCTTGTCACGTGCTTATACTACCTAATAATAGAGCTCGTCGAGTTGGGCGATGTCACAGCCTTGGCGGAAAAAAAAAGACTCGTACATAGTCATTTCTATTGCTGCTTGATAATTCTCATTATATGCAAATTCTACAATAGGTACATCTCGCGACCTATCATCTAAAATATTAAATTTTGTTTCCACTAAAAATATTTCTTCAGTACCGATATATCTTACTATCCCCATTGGATGACAATATATGGGGTGTCATGAGCATCATTAGTGATCTTTTTTTTTATTCTAAAGTGTGAGCACACACAGTCTATCCCCATTGGATGACAGTAAAAGAGTTCTGGCCACAAGCTTAAATATCAATAAAAGGTTTGAAGAAGAAGCCCAAAAGGGTAAAATCATAATATCATAAGGTTCGATATTGCTGGTTCATGAAGCTAGTCAACTATAATAATGAAAAGTTCAGCAGAAGACTTGACATAAATAGATTCATATACTTGACAATGAACTTCTCAGCACATCCGCCAACACCATACTTGTTCAACCTGCAAGTGTTTGAAAATACAAGTAGGGTTAAGTACTTGATGTACTTTGTGGGTTATGCCTAAAACATTTTATCATCATGCATCATAATAATATCTCATAAGGTTTTACGTAAATTCTTGTGAATACTAAACATTCATTTTTATTTCATAAACTTGGTACGAATCCGTTTTCTTTCATTTCTGCATTATCCGTATCTGTAACTACGCTGGGGAAGAAGGCCTTCTTCCGCAAACGCATCCCTTCACCGGTACCAGCCCAACGGGCTCACAGTCCACGGCTTCTGTGTACACTAACCTTGGTCAACACGCTCACATGGCTCAAGATCCGACCGGTTACATACGTTGGCAAGTCAACACAAATAGACATCATAAAACCGTAAACATTTTATGCGTGATAATTCTTTCAATAAACTTTCATTCATTCAAAACATGCTTCAATATAGCAAGATTATAGTTTGTAGTAATCTTGGAATAAATTCGTCGATTAAAACCTTCTTCGGTTTAGAAACCAGTGTTAATCCTCACATTCAACTTGTTTACACCTCGTACTTGACCTTTAAATAACGAGTCATATTTCGAGACTTTTAAATTATATAGATAATCTCTACTTTGGCTCAAGGCGCAATACTTAAAGAGTTCTTGGGCTTCATATTGGTTCTATTAAATCGTAGCAAAGCTTAAAATTTATTACTTATTCATATATGAAGATACAATACAAATCTATTACTTATTCATTTACTTGACAATGAACTTCTTAGCACATCCGCCAACACCATACTTGTTCAACCTGCAAGTGTTTGAAAATACAAGTAGGGTTGAGTACTTGATGTACTTTGTGGGTTATGCCTAAAACATTTTATCATCATGCATCATAATAGTATCTCACAAGGTTTTATGTAAATGCTTGTGAATACTAAACATTCATTTTTATTTCATAAACTTGGTACGGATCCGTTTTCTTTCATTTATGCATTATCCGTATCTGTAACTACGCTGGGGAAGAAGGCCTTCTTCCGCAAACGCATCCCTTCACTGGTACTGGCCCAACGGGCTCACAGTCCACGACTTTTGTGTACACTAACCTTGGTCAGCACGCTCACATGGCTCAAGATCCGACCAGTTACATATGTTGGCAAACCAACACAGATAGACATCATAAAACCGTAAACATTTTATGCGTGATAATTCTTTCAATAAACTTTCATTCATTCAAAACATGCTTCAATATAGCAAGATTATAGTTTGTAGTAATCTTGGAATAAATCCGTCGATTAAAACCTTCTTCGGTTTAGAAACCAGTGTTAATCCTCACATTCAACTTGTTTACACCTCGTACTTGACCTTTAAATAACGAGTCATATTTAGAGACTTTTAAATTATATAGATAATCTCTACTTTGGCTCAAGGCACAATACTTAAAGAGTTTTTGGGCTTCATATTGGTTCTATTAAATCGTAGCAAAGCTTAAAATTTTCTCCGAAAGCCTTAACTTCGTTTCTAAAAATAAACATCTAACATAATTCAATAATTAATTAATTGTCTGCCCGCAATTAATTCATTTGAGATATTGAAATCCGACAGTGAAATCGAGAATCATAATAATACTCTTCATAATTAGAGACTCTTATAAAATATTCAAGTCTCAACCTTTTTACTAATTAATTCTTTGCAATTAATTAATAATCCTTAATTAATTAAATAATTATTCTCAAACTTTTTATTATTAAGCAAGTTTTAATAATTTAATTAACTAATATTAATTAAATCAATTAATCCATTAATAAATTATGGCTTAAGTATTTAATTAAGAGATAGCTCAAATATAATTATCACATTTTCCCAATCTGGTTCAATAATTATAATCGAGCTTGATCCGTAGATGTAAATTGACCCAATTCAAGTTTCTTTCTATTATCTTTCTTCTTTCATTTACTTTCATATTTTATTTTCTTTATTCTTTAATGTATTTATTTTTTTAATTACTGCCCACCACCTCTTTTCTTTCTCTCAACTCACGTATTTCTCCTTCTCCCCATTTCCTTGTCTTCTTCTCAGAGAGCAGCCATCTCCCCGCCAATTTTGTCGCTGCCGCCACCTCATAGCAAAGCACGGTGCAGTGCCTCGTACTCCTCATTTAGCTTTTGTTCCTTCCTCTCTTCCCCCTCTCAAAGTTTTCCTAAAAATTGGAATCTAGTTTTCCATTTTCTTTCCTTTTTGATTTTTCGGCGAGAACTTATTGGAGCTCACAAAATGAAGGAATACTACAACAGAGCGAAGCAGCTGCTGAAGAGTCGAAGAAGGAGAGTTAAAATGCGCCTTTTATGTTTTTTGTTTGAATAAGAACCGTTTGATCAACTGTTAGATCTACGGCTATGATTTTACCTTTTATTAGTCAGCTTCTTTATAGAAGCGTTATTGCACTTTTCATTTTGTTTTTACGTTTTTTGTTAGTTTGCTAGCTACACACGCTACACGCATGCAGAAGTATATATACACTGTTGTATGCATATGCAAGCTAACAAATACAATGAGATAATATCAAGCATTTCTTCCTTCTTTCTTCTCCAAAATTAAAACAATCAGTTGTTTCAGTTCCAAATTCAAGATGGTATCAGTTTAAGCAAGGTTCGATCAAATCGAAGTCATGGTTAAGAACAAGAAGCAGCAGCAGCCATGGCGCTCACTAGCTCGAGAGGATATGGCTGCGGATGAAGATGCTCAACGTGAAGCAACTGAGGATTCTACTCCTGAAGCTGAAACATCCAATCGCTCAATTCATAATATGACGGATGATCGCCATCAGAATCGAGAACCTAATTGGGAGCTGGATATGGATCCTACACTATTGAAGAAGGTACTCCATATCCAACCTAATGATCATCCTGGAATGCAACTTGTCTCTGCCTTATTAACTGCTGATAACAACCTTAATTGGAGTCGTTGGATTACTAGGGCGTTAGCTGCTAAAAATAAGTATGAATTTGTTGATGGTACTATGAAGGAACCTGCTGTAACATCTCCATATTACAAAGATTGGGTTACAGCTGATTACATGGTATCATGTTGGATTTTAAACTCTATATCCAAGAATGTTGTGAATGCTTTTAATAAAATTGGTACTACTAGAAAACTATGGGATGCTATTCATCAACGTTTTGGCCGCAGTAATGGCCCCAAACATTTTCGATTACAGAGAGAAGCTAACAACACGCAGTAGGGTAATATGCCTCTCTTAGAATACTACAACAAACTGAGTGAGATATGGGATGAACTGGAGATGTTGGTTGTACCTCCAGAGTGTTATTGTGGAGCACACAACACATACACAGAACATCAAGAGCAAAGTAGGCTTATGCAATTGTTGATGGGATTAAATGATTGTTATGCATCTGCTCGCAATCAAATTTTGTTCATGGATCCCCTTCCTACAGTCAACAAAGCTTATTCCCTACTGCTTCAAATAGAGGAACAAAGGCTAGTAACAGATGGTGCTTTAGACTACAACAATCAGCTACTGCTACACTCTGGAAAAGTCATGTTTAATAATACATCAAATGATGAAGCATCCAAACAAAATTTCAGCAGACCACGCAGGACAAAAGAAGAGAAGGCAAAATTGTTCTGCACTTATTGTAAGATTCATGGACATGAGGATAAAGAATGTTTCAAGCTACACGGCTATCCAGATTGGTATAAGAAATTCAAAGCTTTCAGAAATAGATCCAGAACTAATTTTGTAGAGGATTCTTGCTCAACTGATTATGGTCAAACAGAACAGACCTCTGATGAATTTAGTCCTCAATTTTCCAAGAGACTTCAACTTGAAATTGCTAAGTGTATGGGAAGTCTAAGAAAATCTGACCCTATTGGATCTTCTGGTCATGATATCAATATGTTGAATGATGAACATAGAGCTGATCCTTTCTTCTCTGGGCATTATGCGTTTACAGTGGGATCTACACCAAATTCCACTACATGGATTATGGATTCAGGTGCATCTATCCATACCTGCTGCAATATCAATCTCATGCATTCCATATATAAGTTGCAGCACCTACATGATCTACACCTACCTAATAGTTCTATAAAGACTGTACACTATGGTGAGGACGTCAGAATTACTGATGATTTGGTATTGAAGAATGACAGAATCACTGTATTGATGTGCAGTTGCCTATTTTTAAAGGCACACTGTATTGTTCAAAGAGAAAAGAGTGACAGAATCATTGCCAAGAGGTATGGCAACCTTTATTACTTTAAACCACTAACCACAGATGTTGTTGTACCTCAAGCTCATTTGCAGGCTAACCTCTCTGCTGGATTGGCATAAAAATCTTGGTCATGCCTCTATGCAAACTCTTTAACACATTCCAGCCATCAAGGAACTACTCACACTCCCAGAGGCTGATGTTATACCTAAATGTGAGGTATGCCACCAATCCAAACAAACTATATGCTCTTTTCCAACGCTCAACAGGAGATCTAATGATTTATTTGAAATTCAACATGCTGACATTTGGGGTCCTTACTCATCAGAAAACTTATGTAATGCCAAATTTATGCTCCACATTGGTAGAGGATCATAGTCGTATGATTTGGACGTATATGCTATCATCTAAATGCCAAGTCTACAACATGCTTAAGAGTTTCTTTAATATGGTTAGAAATCAGTTTGGTAAAGATATCAAAATCCTCAGAACTGACAATGGAAGTGAGTTCCTTAATTCTGATATGCAAACTTTATTGTCCAATCTTGGAATATTGCATCAAAGGTCTTGTGTCTATTCTCCACAACAAAATGGCATTGTGGAGAGAAGGCACAAAACTTTGTTAGAGGTGGCAAGAGCTTTCATGTTTCAAAATAAAGTACAAAACTGTTTCTGGCCTTACTCTTTCTTAATGGCCACTTGGATACTTAACAGAATTCCTAACAAAATACTTGGATGGGCTAGTTCACATTTTGTCTTGTTTGGATCTCAGCCAGATCTAAGTAAGGTGCCTAGGTTTGGGTGTTTGGCATATGCCTCCACATTAAAGGTTGGCATATCTAAATTTGATAGTAGAGGGGAAAAGTGTATGTTCTTAGGGTTTTCTCCTACACATAAAGGATTCCTATTATATCAGATTCATGAATCAAAACTTCTTATTTCCAGAGATGTCAAATTCTTTATAAATGCTAATCCATTTATAAATGATACTTCATCTCAGCTTAATCCAGTTCTTCCTGACTTCTCCACATCACAAGAACAAGTTGATGAAGCTAGAGTTGATGATAATGGCTCAAACTCCTTTGCCAATACTGACACTGATGATGATGGCAAAATAACTGATCATAGCACTAAATCAGTTGATACCTGCACACCAAGTTCACCAGGGCATGAAGTGGAAACCACAACATACAATCCCAAGAAGCAAACGCATCTGTAAACCTCCACTTTGGATGCAAGACTATGTAGGTGCAGCAACTGTATCTGTTTAGGTGCCACATGAGGTATATTCACCTCCTACCTTTCCTTATCTTCATGCACCACATTTGTCATCTAGTTATACAACATTTCTGGTCAATGTTACAACCCTGAATGAGCCTACATCATATAAGGAGGCCAGCAGATTTATAGAATGGAACAATGCTATGCAATCTGAATTGGATGCCTTAGAAGAGAACAACACTTGGATTATCACTGATTTGCCTCAAGGAAAGAAAACCATAGGTTCTAAATGGGTTTTCAAGGTGAAACCTAAACAAGATGGTACAGTGGATAAGTTTAAAGCATGTTTGGTTGCAAAAGGATATAATCAGGAATATGGCATAGATTACACTGAGGTGTTTTCTCCAGTTGCTAAACTTGTCACTGTCCGTTTTTTTTATAGCAATTGCTACATCTTTTGGTTGGCCTATTCACCAAACAGATGTTAATAATGCTTTTCTCCATGGTTTTCTACATGATGATATATATATACATGAAACCTCCACAGGGCTATACCAAGGCCAAGGCTGGACAGGTGTGCAAGCTTAAAAAGAGTTTATATGGGTTGAAGCAGGCCTCAAGAGAGTGGAATGCTGAATTTTGTAGAATCATTTTCTCATATGGCTTTGCTCAATCAAAGGCTGATCAATGTCTGTTCACTAAAGGAGATGGATGTACTTTTATATGTTTACTAGTATATGTTGATGTTCTCATTACTAGTCCAAGTAATGCAGCCATTGAGAAGTTAAAGTCATACTTGCATGCATCTTTTACTATTAAAGATCTTGGTCTAGTCAAATACTTCTTGGGGGTAGAGATTGCACGAGGAGAAAATGGTACATATCTAAACCAACGCAAGTATGTGCTAGACCTCCTTGATAGTGTTGGTTTATCAGGTTGTTCATCTGCTACAACACCCCTTCCCCCTGGCATTAAACTCAACAATGCTGAAGGAGATATCCTTGAACAGCCTCAGCTATATATATAGGAAACTCATTAGTAAACTTCTTTATCTTAACATGACAAGACCAGATATATCATATAGTGTACAACAGCTTAGCCAGTATGTAGCATCCCCTAGATCCTCACATTGGTTAGCAGCAATGCATGTCCTACGATATCTCAAAGGATGTCCATCACTTGGTCTTTTCTATCCTTCCAATACTGGTCTTGACATCACTAGTTATTGTGATGTTGATTGGGCATCTTGTATTGATACCCGCAAATCATTGACAGGATATTTTGTATTCATTGGAGGTGCTTTAATTTCTTGGCGATGCAAGAAGCAGGTTGCTGTATCTGTTTCTTCAGCAGAGGTTGAATATAGAGCTTTAAGTGCTACGGCTCGAGAACTGACTTGGATCAACTATCTCTTTGAGGAATTTCATCTCAAGCCTTCACTGCCTATCTCTCTTTATTGCGACAACCAAGCTGCCATTCATATTACTCGCAACCAGGTATTTCATGAGCGCACAAAGCATATTGATATTGATTGCCACTTGGTTCGCAACTTATACAAGGATGGATTTGTTAATCCTATCCATGTATCTACTACTATTCAGTTGGCAGATTTCTTCACAAAGTCTTTGCCTAGTTCTCATTTTCATTGCCTTAAGTTCAAGATAGGCTTATTGGATGTTTGCCAAGCCCATCTTAAGGGGGGGGGGGGGGTATTGGAGCTCACAAAATGAAGGAATACTACAGCAGAGTGTTAAGAACCGAAAAGATAAATCAAACGGACATGCCGTTTGCCCTAGCCATCAAGGCTCCCAAACTTTTATTCAATAATTTGATAAGAGAATTACATGCCCTAATCACCCCTTAAATAGAAGATAACCCTAATTAAATCTAGATTAGGCTATGATAGCCCATTATTATTTCTAGGCCCAAACCAAATAAAATAAACAACTAAACAACAACTAACATAATTAAAATTAACTAACAAGCCCACGGACGTGAACTTATTCCCGACTCGCCTACGGTCTTGCTCGCTATCAATTCCATCCCCCTTCGAAACAACCATGTCCTCAAGGTTGAAACCGCGAAATTGACAATGATCTTCATCCCCATTGCTGGCCGAAATATTCCTCCACCGGTTCCTCTTGCTTTTCAATCATCTCTTCCAACTCCGTGGTGCCTATGTATTCCAAATTTTTTAGATCCAAATCCTCCTCGGGTTCCGCCATTATCACTCTAAGTTGTTTTAGCGGGCAATTATGACTTGGCGTGTATGGTTTTTGGCAACGAAAACACAAGCCTTTAGCTTTCAATTCGGCTAGTTCGTTAGGGGATAGCCGTGTGAAACGCGACTTCGCCATCGGCTGCACCGTCGTGTCAGACGAGGCTGGTGTGCCTCTGCTCAGGTGTTGGGTGGGACGACTTCCTCCAATTCCACTCCCTTGACTGTCGCCCCCCTTTGCACCAGAAGTAGTGGAATTCAGCTGATAAAAGGTACCTAATTGTGGTGCGGATGAGCTGAAATTTCGATACGGACGACCGCCAGCCTACACCTCCAAATTATCTTCTATGTCCCTTGACAATTCCATAGCTGTTTCCAAATTTCCAGGCCTAAGAAGGCGAAGCGAACTTCGAATGGAGTCCTTCAATCCCTTCATGAAATACCCCAGATAGTGCTCGTCAGATAACCCAGGCACTTGACTGGCCAACTGAACGAAAAGATTCACATAATCGTCTACCGAACCCGACTATTTGATGTCAGCCAGGCATTCGAAGGGGTTGCCCTTGAACTTTGTATCAAATTTCGCTACCAACGCCCGCGAGAATTCCTCTCATGTCAAGCCGGGTTTACGCGAACGTAGCCATGTTATCCAATACAGTGCAGATTCCTCCATTACCACTACTGCCGTAGAAACCTTTGATTCTGGGGTTGCATGGTGTAGTTCGAATTGCTTATTCGCACGGGCCAACCAGCCGATGGGGTCGGATCCGTCGAAGGATGGCAACTGAATAGTGCTCGGCGGCGCGCGCAGCAGGATCGCATCTTCAGTTCCAAACGTCGCGCCTCCCTCGGGCTGTGGTCCCGTCGCCGATGAACCGGAAGGTTTCAGCAAAACCTTCGAAAATTCGGCCAGAGTTGCGCGAATTTCTGCCAACTGCAGGCTGTTGTCTTCCAATTTTCCCTTCAATTCTGCTTGATCAGATTCCAGTTTGTCCAGCCTATCACTCTGCGATCGAGGCATGCCGGCGAGTCGGGTTCCGGCAGGTCAGACCAATTGTTAAGAACCGAAAAGATAAATCAAACGGACGTGCAGTTTGCCCTAGCCGTCAAGGCTCCCAAACTTTTATTCAATAATTTGATAAGAGAATTACATGCCCTAATCACCCCTTAAATAGAAGATAACCCTAATTAAATCTAGATTGGGCTATGATAGACCATTATTATTTCTAGGCCCAAACCAAATAAAATAAACAACTAAACAACAACTAACATAATTAAAATTAACTAACAAGCCCACGGACGTGAACTTATTCCCGACTCGCCTACGGTCTTGCTCTCTATCACAGAGCGAAGCAGCTGTTGAAGAGTCGAAGAAGGAGTGTTAAAATGCGCCTTTTATGTTTTTTGTTTGAATAAGAACCGTTTGATCAACTGTTAGATCTACAACTATGATTTTACCTTTTATTAGTCAGCTTCTTTATAGAAGCGTTATTGCACTTTTCATTTTGTTTTTACGTTTTTTGTTAGTTTGCTAGCTACACACGCTACACGCATGCAGAAGTATATATACACTGTTGTATGCATATGCAAGCTAACAAATACAATGAGATAATATCAAGCATTTCTTCCTTCTTTCTTCTCCAAAATTAAAACAATCAGTTATTTCAGTTCCAAATTCAAGAGAACTCATAAATTCGTTGTCGGTGGTGGTTCTTCTCGCCAAACCTCGACTCTATCTTCTCTAAATGATGAAAGAAAACTCGATCAAGAGGAAGCTCCAAATTTGGACTCAACACTCTCTCTTCGTACTCTCCCCCATACCTATTTCCTTTCACCAAAATCAGAGGATACTTTTCTCGTCAAACCATTCTTTCCCTTCTGCCTTCTCTCGATTCCTCTAGATCTCTCTCTTGTTCCTCTATAGAAGACTATTGAGGTAGCCCCTACTTTCTCTTGTTCTTCGGCGAACTGTCGCCTCGCTTCGACGTTCACTCAGTTCTGACTCAAATTCTTCCTCAAGGTGATGCTATACTCCGTCTCTCACGGTGCTAAGATTTTCTCTCGCTCGGTGCTCACGTTTGCTCTGGTGAGCGAGTCACTATCATCGCTCCCTGTTGTTCCTTTTCTATCTGTGATGACGCTGCGAATCACTGCATCTCGTCTTTTTGGCGTTGCTTACAGCCTCCTCCTCCGTGGCTTTGCCCATGGAAAAGTGTAATTATCTAATACGCTTCTTAATCTTTTTCTTATGTTTAGTCTAGTATCTTTATATATTAAGCCTTATTCATTTTCGTGTAATGAAAACTAGAATTTCTGTTCTAAAGCATATTGTTCTAGTGGAGGTAACTTTGTGGCTTAAGTTGTGTTTTCATTAAGCAACATAATGGGCAACTAATGCTAGTGAAGCTTAGAGTTCATGTTCATTTTGTGTGTTTAAGACATCTGAGGCAAACTTTAAACTAAGTTTAGCTTGAAAATGACTGAAAATAACTAAGAAATAATGAAAATAATGATAACTTTCATAAGGTGAAACTCTTACACTATTGATGAAGGAGTAGGAATAGAATGATGTTGATGGTCCGTGATGTTGTTGTCCAGCTTCCTCTCTTCCCTTTTATCCTTGGTGTCTTTGCTCCTGCTACCTTCTAAATTTTCTCATTAATTGTGTTTTCCTTTTGCAGGACGAACTTGATATGTGAACTGATCATGAGGTAGAGGTGATGATATTGTTGAGGTTTGTTGGTAGGTAGAAATTGTGGTGAGGAATGGGTGTGGATGTGGACTTCAGAAACCACTTATTTTACTTATTTGTGTTGTAAGCTTATGTAGTAATTATTAAGAATTCCTTTTTAATATAGAGGTTCTAGATATTCTGTCATTATATTTATTGTAATTTAGACAATTGAATTAGTTTAGTTGATTAACTCGATTCGACTAAGATACATTTTGGATTCAAATCTTTATTTGAATTGACTTATAATCTAAAACAAAACTCAACAAGGGAGTTTTGAAATTCTTTTAGATATGAAATTTTTTTTTACTCAATAAATATAAAGAGTAAATAACGGGGTATTACATGCGACGCTATGACAATGGCGGCAGTTGCAGTGGGAGACGTAGAGTTCCAGTTTGTATCTACCATTCTAGTTTTACACGATGTTTTATTAGTATCCAGTTTTAGAAAGAACCTTGTTTCAGTTTCTAAACTTGTTTTGGATAGATATTTTGTTTCTTTTGATGACTCCATTATTATCAAGAAAAGAGACTTATTTATTTGTTTTGGTACTTTGGTTAATAATTTGTATATTATCTCTACAAAATATAACAAAACGTTTAACTTCAACTTTTAACTTGTTTACTAACTTAAATTAACTAATTTAAGTCTAAGTTGGATCAAGCAATTAATTAAATTTAATTGGGTCCAAAAGTGACCTGGAAATTAATTTCATTATAGATTTGACCAAGTCAAAATTAATTTTGAATTATTCAAATTTGAATTTGAATAATAGATGGAACTACAGATAGATAAAAGTGGGAATAATTCTATTATTTGGGATCTTATACATTAACCTTAGAAACTATAACATAGCCCATAATATCTATAAATGAAGTACATAGAAGAACCCATTTCTCTTTCTTCCCTTACCTAGTGATCAGCCATCATTGAGTTTTAAAACTCTATGTTTTATAAAAAATTTAAGAACATTCAAAGCTCTAATTTTCATTCTTGTTCTCCTTACATACTTGATAGAATTCGCCACACGATATTCAAGTAGTAGATCGGAAATATGTTAGAAGTTTCTGAGGTAGGATCAAAGGAGATCGAGTGAAGAATTCATACGGTGTGGATTGTTGTTCGTGGCTAACGATCCAAATCGTTTCTCCACAAGCGGAGGACTTGCGTTGGAGAATGTATAATTTAATTAATTCCGCAATTATATTCTCATGTGTATTAAATGCATAAGAATTAATTATTTATATAATTTATTAAACTTGTGGATCATGCGCATTTATGAGCCCCCCATACGGGTTCTATCTCTTAGCATATCCAGATTATATCTTAAGCTAGAACACCCCACGTAGAGCTACCATTCTATTAAGATACAAAGCATTGTAATAGTTAGTTCTATCTTCCTCACTAGCCTTCAAGCTATTTGGAAGAACATTCATATTTGTAACCGAGTAAGTATAAAGGCCGTGACCTTATTCGTGCACAACTTAAGTCCAGTTTAGACTTGATCTTGTGACTGGCTCACTACTAGTCTAAATAAGCGAGAAGTTGATTTCACAAGTTAGTGAAGACAACTATTAGTTGGATAGTTCGTGGGCATAGTAAAAACCTTGTGTTCTTTACTTTATATTAACAGCTCTTGCTTATTGCATATCAACCATCATACTTAATATGTGATATTGCATAATCTGTAAACTGCTTCTTAAATAATATTTGGCTAAATCATAAAGGTTTTTCTAAATAGAGCAACTTACATTAACCACCATATTTTGCACAATCTGTACCGGCAGCTTCTGTGAGTACAGAACACATACTAGAACAAGCATATTTGGTTCATCATCTGTGTTACCATAACACAAGTTGTTCGACATCATATCACACACTATCTGTGCTGTGTGATTGTGTTGTTCTGTCTGATCTATATAGACAAGAAAAATGAAAAGTTCATCCCCCCACCTCCATACACCAACAATTTAGTAGTTTCATATTTATTTTGTAGATATTACTAAATATAGCTAAACTAACAAGTTACTTTATCCCACGTTGAAAATTTGATAGATTTATCAACATGAAAATTCTATAAAAAGAGCAAATATGTGTAAAATTTTGCTCTATTAGAATTTGATACATTGAGCCAATTAAATTAAGTCAATATTTTAAAATATTTATATTTTTAAAGATTTGGTTAGTTACATTGTTTTATACTCCCTCCGTCCCACGAAAGTAGTCCATCTTCTTTTTTAGACGCAAATCAATACGTTACTTTAATCCCCTTTACTTTATTAGATTTACTTTAGTACCCTTTGGTTTTTAATTTATCAAATTTGCAAAAAATGGAAAATAAGACTAGTTTCATAGGACATCCCAATCGGGAAAGAGGTTCTACATTGATGGGACGAATGAAGTACTTAACAATTAACTAGATCTATATAATAATACAAAATATTAGTATATGAGTTTAGAACGAGAACGAATACCAAATTATAAAAGTTTTAAATCGAATCAAAATGAATTCATATACTTAAGAACATTATGATAAACATTATGTATGATGTGTACTATTTCCAACCAACGAACACGTGTATATATAACAAAATTATTTGTAATGATTTATAAATAGTTATTTTGAACCAACAAGATAATCCTCCATACATAAAATATTAATTATTAAAATTTGTTAAATTTTAAATTTTCCTCAAATAAAAATTTATTATTTCACTTGGTCAAATAAATTAATTTTGATTGAATAACTATCATATATTGTTGGCCAAACATTTATTACTTCCACTAAATATATTTATCTGAAATAATTTATAAATAAATTAATAAAAATATTCACGAAATAATACTCTATGTAACACTTATTTCAATGATTTATCGACTTATATCACCTTAAAATAGAACATCAACTTTCTATATAACATTCCTAAATTATATTATGAAGTAATTTTCTAACAATAAAATTTACATTACATAAGTATTCAATAACACTTACATTTTAAAGCAGGTAGGGATGGCAAAATAACCCGCGGGTACCTGACCCTAATGGGGCGGGTATGTGGGAAGAAAATTGGAAAATGATGCAAGTATGGTTTATACATTTGTACCCGAATCGGGTACGGTGCGGGTACGAGGATATATCTCCCCACCCTGATAAATTTATATAATATATTTTTTTTAAAACTATAATTTTTATATATAATTTTTTAAATTTTTATATGAATAAAATAATGTATATGGAAAGAGTTTTCAATTTTGAATATTTTTATATATCATTATTTTATTATTCTAACTAGTAATTATTTTTTTCTTACAAATATATTTTTTTAAGATATTAGTTAACGGATACCCAATGGGTACCTTTTCCTCCTCGAGCAATCCCCGCCCCGATTTAAACGCGTATGGAGGCGGGTATGGGAGTTAATTTTTGAAATGAGTACGGGGATGGGAAAACAATACACGCCCCGAACCCGCCGGTTGCCATCCCTAAAAGCAGATGATTCTTCAACTATGAATGTATTCCCACCAACACATTCAATACAAGATAATTCTTGGTGGTTACAATAGGTAAGTATAATTTGCTCTTTATTAAAAACAACAGTTGAATTATTAAATTTATTCAATTTAAAAAAAATATCATAGTACATTATATGGACGGGTAAAACAAGTCCATCTAGCAATCCCATAAAGAGTCAGATTGAATATTATATTTGTATGTTCGAAAATATTTAAACAAATATGGACGAACTTCAAAATTTTAGAAAGCTCAACCTGACAATTTTAACAGGTTTAATTATGACAATTCACCTCCAATGCAGTAATAAAAAACTCCTTAAATCAAATGATAAATAGTAGGGTTAATATACCAAAATAATCATTTCTCAAACAAAAAAATAAATTCTAGTCACTTATAAAAAATAGTAAAATATAGCCAATTTTTGTGTAAGAATACTTTAGTAACCTTACTTTTAATTAAGTTTGAAAAATTAGGAAATTTTCTCTACTTATACTCCATACTACTTGCTGCCACCATAATCTATCATCCGTCATCGTCGTTGTCACTGCAGCCATCGCCGTCGCTGCTAACGTCGTTGCAGTCATCGCCGCCACCGCTCTCTAGTTGTTCGTAATTGCACGAATTACACGAGCACGACAAGTTTTAGTTATGTTCATGTAATTACACGACCAAAATAATAACATACTAAAAATATTAGCTATTTAATACATCAGACTACATTTTGATCAAAATATTGCATACGTGGACCAAAATAACACACGCAACGTACACATCAGCATTAAGGAAGAAACGACGTCGTTTATATAAGTAAAAAACCGCAAGGCCACATATTGAAATAAGTCCGTATAGCTTTTCATATTCCTACCCGTTCATAGCACATAATTCACAAAGAGGTTGACAAGAAATATTCTGCCATTACAGATACTGACTCAACTTATGATTATCTCATACTCACACTTTTATATCATAGAGCTTCAAACTCGTTTGCCACCTCTCAACTAGCTAAACACCTTACATCAAGGTGCCCGTGTTAGAAAAAGGGAGCTCTTGAATCAGTAATGCCTCTCGATTTAATGAATGCTGCCAGCTCTATTTGATATAACACGAGACGAGCCTGTTCCGTTAACATCATTGGTGGGTTTTGCTCTTGCCGCATGCTGTGGAGGGACTCTCATGCCTCTAATATTTGGCCTAACATCAGGTTTTGCTCTTGCCGCATGCTGTGGAGGGACTCTCATGCCTCTAATATTTGGCCTAACATCAGGTTTTGAGCTTCCTGCATGCTGTGGAATGACTCTAGTGCCTCCAATATCTGGTTTCACGCTTCCTGCATTGTTCGAACTCTCAATACAAGGAAGTTCCCAGGCTCCTCTATCACCAATTCTTCCAGACCCTGAAAGTTCCAAATGTGGCTTACATGTTACAACTAAGAAGATCTCAGCAACTATACAGACAATGAAAGAAACATATTCTTGGGGTTGGGGTGGGATCAAGGTATATAGGAACTTTATAAATAAATTAAATCAAAGCACACCAGGAAGTCATTTTACATGACTAATTCTAATACATATAGTTTCATCATTCCATAGTCAATTGTCAAGTAACAAGTTAGCATAACTACAAAAAGAGCATACGCGAATAACATAACATACGCATAGCATCTCGACTAGCACATTCTTCACTCCATCCAGGGAGATGCTTTTTAGCATTTCCTCTCCATGCTTCCTCAAAACAAGGCAGTTCATCTGAGACGAAGATGCAAAACACATTTGTTAAAAGCAAGGGAAAGCAAGCGATAGGAATGAGAATTTATGTGATATAATAACCAGGTACCTTGGTTAAGATTGTGCAGAGTCTGTATTGTATCTACATTCCCATCTGATTTCAGTTTCCGAGTGACAGAATGACCCTTTAGTCGCGACCCACATACCCAAGAAATGTAAATTAAGATTAATGGCCATTTATATACATACATACATACATACATATATATATATATATATTGAACAGGATAACGTAAAAGTTTAGAACCAATACCTTGTTATGGATGCCCCTTGCAACTCTATGAGTTGCTTGATGAGTTGAAGAATCAGCTTCTTTGAATTCTTCATATGTCAACTAGATTCAATAGGTAAAAGCACATGAATGAGTATAACATACTCTAGTGAAGTATGAAGTATTTAGAAGAAAATTGTTTCAAACTTACTCCGTCGGACCCAGTTCTCTTAGTACTGGAGGTGGTATAGTATACACCATTAGCACCACCATAAGAAACACTGGAGCTTTGAAATGTGAAGCTAGTCACTTGAGGCTGCTGCATCTTTACACGCTGCATCTGGTTCATATCATTCCAGCGAGCCATATGCTTACTCTTTTTCTCTAAATGAAGGCAATAATATTAGGACCAATCAATCTAACATCCACAGGGATATAAATAATGCAATCCACCTGCAGAAAAAAAAGAAGCTCACCTGTAGCTTCATCATCAGGGTCCTCCACGATGGGATCCTTGCTGGATCTCCCATGTTTTTTAGGATTCTCTTTCTCTATATTTCCACTCTCCTTCTCATCTTTCTCATCGTCAGAGCTCAACTCCTCAATTACCAGTCCCCTGGACATATTAGGATGGGGTGGCCGATGTTCGTGAAATCCAGAAGCATGAGGATTCATGAACGGGCCTCCATTAGGTCCCAAAAAGTCCGGCATATTAGGGTGGGGTGGCTGATGTTCGAGAAATCCAGAAGCATGAGGATTCATGAAAGGACCTCCATTAGAGCCATGAATGCCTGGCTCGAGCATTCCCCCAAATGGGCTCCTGAAAAAGGGATCATCAAATAGATCCCTTCCCCCAAAAACCTCAGAAATCAATCTCCTTTGACGCCCGAAGCCGCTATACCCACCGAAACCAGCAAAAGGATCCCCAAAACCAAAGAATGGGTCTCGACCTCCTTGCATTTCTAGTTGATGAAGTCCAGATGAAGAGAATGCAATTAGATACATTAATTTGGAAAAACAGAGAAACCTTTCTAACATTAGGACAAAAACAGCGCTCATGATAAATGAACAAGACTTCGTTAAACTATTGTTTTACTCCAAAAGACAGGGCACCCAAAGAAAATTGTGGTGTTAACAAGCATAAATTACTAAAAAATCAATACTAACAGATAACTGGATAAACTAACAAATCCGAGCTTTAGGGAAACAAACAATGAAACCCAATACCACATTTAGAACTTAGAAAAGTACGAAAATGAACGCATCCACAAAAAAAAAAAAAAGGCGTTTCAGTTCAAAATCACTCATATCCTACGATCATAATCTTTAAGAGGCGATCGCCACCCTAACAAAAATGAATCTACAAACACACTCCCAATTGTATTCACCAGAATAATACAACATCGAACACATAATTCTGAACAACGTTACAACTCGGTTCTAGGTTACGCCTACTGAAGGTTTGATGATTTCATCCTTGATATTCTCATAAAATATTAAATAATCCAGAAATTCAAAAAACGAAACAAAGAGAAGGGCAATTTAGCAGCCCCAATAACAATTACCGATATGATTAACCAACATAAATCATCAGTAGCGATCGGGCGCATATAAACGTAATCTAAGAGCATTACTTTGAGGAAGAAAAAGAAAGGAGTATACCGAACTGATTGCGAAAGAGAGATCGACTAAAACTTCGATTCTGCAGATTTTCATATGGAAATAGAATTTGTGTAGAACCGTCAATTATAGTTAGTTGCAGAAAGCTAATTTAGGAAGTTTCTGGTAGGCCCAAGAAGTATTCGTGGGCTGGGCTTTAAAGCCCGAACTTAGAATATAAATATACAGTATTCAATTTCATTTTGTTCTCTCTTTTCTTTTCTTGTCTTTTTATTGTTGAAAACTTGAGGAAGGGGTTCAAATTGTTTACTTTGGTTAATTAAATAGGTATTAAATTCATTTTCACCAAGTTATCCTTGTAATTAAAGGCTTGAAATTGATGATTTTTTTTAATAAAAAATACAATTTACCTCTCCTCCATCTAGTACCGTGAAATCGTATCGGTCAGGTTGTTATTGGATCGACTTGATAACAACTCGACCTGTTAAGGTTAAACCCGATTTGTTATAGTACTACTGAACTCAAACACAAACCTGACATGTTAAACTCAAACATGAACACGACACGAGCAAGATAACTTTCGTGTTGAAATGCCACGATAAAAGTACGATAATGACACGACACGTTATTGACACAATGAAAACTTAATATTATATAAGAAAATGACTTAAAAAATAAAAAATTATAATAAAAAAATAATATTGCATAATTTTTTAATTCATATAATATAGTTGTTTTAATATTTAAAAAAAATGTAAAATATTTTAAAAAATATAAATTATTAATATATTATAAATTTTAACTATCGTGTAACGTGAATCTGACTTGTATCTGACACCATAATTTCGTGTTCTTATCGAAAAATAAGAAATGTCTAATTATTACTCCTTCTGGCCCACTTGACACACTTTATATTCAACTGATTTTATTATAATAATACGTTTTATATTCAGTTGAGTGTATTATAATAATAAAACGTGTCAATTAATGTGGAAAACTAGTTAATTGAGTTTAGCAATTTGTATTAAGATTTTTATAAATGCCTAATTAGTTAATTGTTTTGATCATGCAATATGGAAAGGGAGGATTGCGATTTTTCATAAGTGAACTATAAAAGTTGACTTCAAATTAGCATATATAATTATCAATCATATACAATATGGAAAGACTATGAAGATATTATTATATACCATTATTATTTAATTAAGATATTATAATTTTCATCAATGTTAATTTTAATTTTCATATGTAATTGTATAAGGTAAGTAATATATTATAATGAACAATATTTTCATCAAATTCATAAATTAAACAAAATAAGAAAACTGATTTTGTTAAATCGAATTTAAAAGAAATATAATATAAAGATCGATATCTATGAAGTAATTAGACAACACAGAATTTTTTTTAATTATATAAACTAAGGAAAACTGTTAACATAAAGACTGATATCTATGAAGTAATTAGACAACACATAATGTTGGTAATTGTGCGAACTATGGAAATTTGTATATTTCCGTGAATATGTTAGCGTGCATTCTCTTTATATTACAAGTCCTAATGCTAAATGCATGACACTAATCACTGAATCACCAATTCTGTTTAAAAAACAAATTTCTTGAGTATATTTTTAGTATTTGATTAAGCTCATTATATTTCTGTAGAATTTGTTATAGAATTAAGGACAAAAGCTGCGACAGAGAACGTTTGTTGACAGACTCGACGGTAATAAGCACACAACGTTTGTTCATCCAGTTCGGCAAAACACGCCTACCTCTGGAGGGTTATACCAACCCAATGTCACTATAAATAAAAGATCAGAGATACAAAGAAGTTCCTACTTCGAACTCATTCGTCTCTCTTCTATTCTATAGTGCCCAAACAATACCCAACTAAACCCAACGAGTAATCAATCACAAGGAGACCGAGGTGTTACTCTTTGTATACAAAATCAATCACAAACCCAGAACTAATCAATGATGTATGTATGAATATTCAATCCGCTCAATCTCACAATTGTATAACTCTCTCTAGAATGCGTTACTTCTCTCTTGTGTGCTTCTTTCTCCAAGCTCCAATGTTGCCTTTTTATAGACGCCTAATTCTATCTCTAAGATTTTAGCAACCGTGTGAAGAGAGAGGGTTGACCTGTTCCATAAAATTTGTCTTTTAGTTTTGACTAGATATATCTTTTACTTTGTCCATATTTTTCTCAACGACTTTGTTCATCTTTTGCATGTAGAACAGAATCTGGAACATGTCTAGTGTTTTGATACACAACATGTCATTTCACATATCTCACAATCTCCCCCTTGGCATTTGTATATTGAAAACACTCTACTTTTGATATGGAACTCCGCCTTGCTGTGTTGACTCCCCCTTGAACAATAATTTGATCGAGCTTGGTCATTAGGTCATTATGCATAAAATATCGCAGTGGAATAAAAGTATCAGAGTTTTAAGTGTAACAAAAGCAGCAACAGTTGACATCCACAGCTTCATATATCTTCAAAAATATGCATATCAAAAATAATATATTCTCCCCCTTGTTTGAAAAACAGAAATGTCAAGATTAATCTTCCTCTTCACCAGTAGCACAGAAAAGTAATATCTCCCCCTTTTTCACGTGATTTGTGATAGACACCTTCTTTGCTTGTTCATCTCTCTGTTTTGAGACTGTCTTCACCCTTTGTTCCCAGCTTTGTCTCTGGTGAAGACGTCTTCTTTGTTCGATCTATTGAACTGTGCATCTTGCTCCATCTCTGAAGATTACCGTTTCATCTTGCATAGAGATACGTCTCTTGGTAGTCTTTTGTTGCTAGTCATGTGTTTAGAACATCCACTGTCTAAATAACAGCCTTCTGTTCCTACTTTTGTTCGATTGCAGGTGTGAACGACAAAGCTTTTGTAGTCTCTTCTAGGTTTGAACTTATGTCTTGACGATTTGAATGCTAGAAATGATCTGCATCGCGCTTGAATATGTCCAGACTTATCATAGTAATGGCAAATAAGAATAAACTTTCCGTTTCTTTTGGAACGTATGTAGTGATAACCTTTATTTTGATGTGGCTGAGACAGTACCTGGGATTTGACGTTACTGGTGTCACCCTTGGGTCTCCAAAATGTCTTGTTTGCTGAACTGTTGTTCTTTTGATAACCTAACCCCATTTTATCATATACCACTTTTCCTTGATTGACTATCTCATCAAGTTGGTTAGATCCTCCGTTCATCATTTTGGTAAGCTTCTTGAGATGAGCCAATTTATTGTCTCTTTCGATGGTAATTTTTTCTTTGTCACATAAAGTGGATTGGAGTTGGACGACCTTGTCCTTGAGTGTATCTCTCTCTTTCACGACTTCATTAAGTTCTGTTTTCAGAGATTTGTTCATCATGGCCACTTTTTCGCACTTCTCCATGGTCTTCCAATATTCGTTGATGAGATCTTCGTTAGAATTGTCATCAGAGAGAGGGGACTCAGAACAACAGTCTTGTTCCTGATACTGTTCAGGATCAATATTTGCAACATGGGTGGTATGACTTTTGATTGGTTCATCATCTTCACTTTCCTTGGTGTCATCATCACTGAGAGAGATGAGATACGACTTTTTGCTTTCCCTTTGGTATTTGAACAGATTAGCACACTCCTTCTTGATGTGTCCAATACCACCGCACGTAGCATTTTGGTCCTTTGTCCTTTTCCTTGTTCTCATCTTTTGAGCAATCTTTGGAATAGAATTTTGATAATGAATCAATGCGACGCCCTTTGCTTTCACCATCTCCAAACTGCTTCTTTTCAAACCTTTTGTTGAACTTCTTTGTTAAAAGTTTCATGGCTTCAAGAAGTTCTCAATCATTGATATCATCTTCAGATTATGTCGTTTGAGCACCATGTTCTTCTTTTTGTCGTTAATGTTTTCTCGTCTTCCCGTCTAAAAGGTTCTTAGAGTTCCAATAAGTTCGTTGATGGTCATGGTATCAAGATCACGTGCTTCTTCGATGACTGAGACTTTTTAATCAAATCTTTTGGGGAGAGATCTCAAAATCTTTCTCACTAGTTTGTTTTCAGGAATTTTCTCGCCAAGGAGAAAACATTCGTTAGATAAACTAAGTAACCTTGTGTGAAACTCAGAAATAGTTTCACTTTCCTCCATTTTGAGCATTTTGAATTGAGTTGTAAGTTGTTGAATTCTTTGGCTCTTAACTCTAATATTTCCTTCATATGTGTTTTGAAGGATTTCCCAAGCTTCCTTGCAAGTTTCGCACGTTGAGATGATTGCAAATACTTCGACACTAACTACACCTTGTATTGCATTTAATGCTTTTTGATTCATCCCGGAAGCCATCTTTTCTTTTTGCGTCCATTTGTCTTTTGATTTTGGATTTCCTTTGTTGTCCATGGGTGGGGTCCATCCTTCTTCAATAGCACTCCAAGCTAATTCGTCAATAGGTCTTATGAATGATGACATACGAACCTTCCAATATCCATAATTTGTTCCATCAAATAGAGGGGGACGAGTAACTGAGAATCTCTTAGTGATGGTAGCCATGACGAATCTCTATCAAACTAAGTAAATCCCACGATCAAACACCAATAACTTAGGTGACCTGCTCTGGTACCAATTTGAAATAACTTAGTTTGTGGTTCGTCTAAGTGCAACGCAGGTAAGGACAAAAGCTGTGATAGAGAACGTTTGTTTACAGACTCGACGGGAATAAGCACACAACATTTGTTCACCCAGTTTGAAAAAACACGCCTACCTCTGGAAGGTTATGTCAACCCAATGTCACTATAAATAAAAGATCAGAGATACAAAGAAATTCATACTTCAAACTCACTCGTCTCTCTTCTATTCTATAGTGCCCAAACGATACCCAACTAAACCCAACAAGTAATCGATCACAAGGGGACCGAAGTGTTACTCTTTGTATACAAAATCAATCACAAACCCATAACTAATCAATGATGTATATATGAATATTCAATCCGCTCAATCTCACAAGTGTATAACTCTCTCTAGAATGCGTTACTTCTCTCTTGCGTGCTTCTTTCTCCAAGCTCCAATGTTGTCTTTTTATAGACGCCTAATTCTATCTCCAAGATTTTAGCAACCGTGTGAAGAGAGAAGGTTGATCTGTTCCATAAAATTCGTCTTTTAGTTTTGACTAGATATATCTTTTACTTCGTCCATATTTTTCTTAACGGATTTATTAATCTTTTGCATGTAGAACAGAAACTGGAACATATCTATGTGTTTTGATACACAACATGCCATTTCACATTTCACACAATTATGTATTTATATTTACTAATATTCATTTTTTCTATAGAAGTTAAGATTTTTATTTATATTTATATATACCCCTCCTACATCTAATCCAATGATTATGATTTATTCTTTGAATTCTATCTTTTTCGTATATAATCCTTAGAAAGGAAAATAAATAATTACGATCAGAGTAGTTGGATCGGGGTTTAAGATTGTCATATTAACTAGGATCGAGACTAAGAGCATACATCAATGTTTAGGATGAGTTCAATAATTAATGACAAAAGAGTTACATCCGTAATTTGGATGAATTAAGATGAGTTCAATATTTATCCTATAGTGAGTCCATAAATATTTATAATGAAATTAGACTTTATTACATTTTTATAGAGTAATTAATTGAGAGTTAAATTAATTTAATATATTAATTAATTTAAATCTAAGTTTGACCAAACAATTAATTGCATTTAATTGGATCAAAATGATTTGAAAATTAATTAAATTAAGTTATAAATTTGATTTGGTCAAATTAATTTTGAATTATTCAAAATTCAAATTTGAATGATAGATGCACATGTTAGCACACTTATTTTAGGACATTTTATGTTACGTGTAATTATATGCATTCTAATATTACACAAAATTTAAACTACTTATAAACTACGTTGTTTAAAGTATGGTGTTAGATTAGGGATCCCCTACGGACATTTAGTACATGCCACAATATTTCATTTTGAAATTTAAAATTTACAAACTAAATTATTAAAATTAAAGAGAAATAATAGAAATTAGATAATTACAAATCTGATCATGCCAGATCCGTGGCAAACAGAGGATTTTTTTTATTCGCTTTATTCCAACTAATTCATACTTTTCTTTAAACAGTACGAAATTAAGTATTAATTAGTAAAATAATTTGAATATCGGGTCAGTTGGTCAAATATTGTTAATTCGTCAAGAAAACTCAGTATTGGTAATTTAAATTCACGCAAGCTCGTTTTTTTTTTTTTTTGGGAAAATTTGTTTTAAACTATTGTTTAATTTAAAAAACAAACGTAATAATCTTAAATTAAGTAGAGGTAGATATACTATTTTTCTGATAAAATAATCATTTATTTGGTTTCAAAATAATTATATTATTATAGGACAAAATATTGTATATTATTTATAATTATATTATTTCCAAATAATTGAATTACGATATTTAATTGATTTAACTAATACCTTCATTTTTGGTAGTTTTCAATTATGAATATATAATATTAAAAGTGTTGATGTTCATTTTTGGTAGTTTTCATATTAATAATTATGAATATATAATATTAAAAGTGTTGTTGATGTAAATGAAAATTACAATAAACAGAAAAGAGAGAAAGTTAAAAATTAAAAATAGGAAAAGGAAATAAACCGTGCGCATTAAGAAGTGAAAAATCATCCCGCGCGTCGGCGGGGGAATATAAATTGCAATCCATGTTTTCAATACCATTTTCTTCTTTTTTTCAGTTTCTTCTCATCTCTAATAACTTCCCAGCACTTCATCGGTTTCAATTAAAAAAGGTAAATCTTGTTCATCTCTAATTGTGATTTAGTTTTTTCTTGCCCCATTTAAAATTGTAAATTCAATATCCTTTTTATTTCGTGCTATTGGATTGTTTTGATCGAACATTAGAATCGTTCATTTCTTATTCATTTACGAGTTGAATAATATTTGTGCAAGTCATGTTTATAATGACTGAAATGGAAATGTATTCCTTCATTTGTAGGCTTATAATTTTGTGAAGAACTTCATTTCAATATATAAATGTTGGTTCCTATCATGGTTAGTATTTTCGCTTGCCTTCTACCAATCTCTTGTATATCATTTTAGTTGATTATTAATTTGTAATTTGTATAATGTTGATTAAATTTGAGACTTTTTTATTGTTCGATGATTTATATTCTATCTATGAAAAATAGGCCTCAACATAGCTTTGCGTAGGTCATCTATCAACACGGATTTAATTGTTTTCTCAGATGTTTGCTCGTTCATCATGTAAGTAAGTTTTTCTAATACAAATTGTTTGAAGATGTAAAATTGTTTGTTATGCAAATTACATTCATTATTATTTCTCTAATTACTTCTTCAAGGTTTGCAATGGTATAGTACTTAATTTGCAAGTTTGTTGCAGTTGGGCAAGATTTAAGTTGGTAAGGAATATTTTCATTTCATTGATTTTTGCTCTTAATATCGTAGCTCTAATTTGGAATTACAGTTCAAACTTTAAAATATTTAGTCTTGAACATTGTATCCACTATTTTATATCTCACAATTTATCATGGTTTTATCTTAATAAAGTCATGCATAGAATGTTATTTTGAATGAGTAGAACTCAAACAATTAAGCATATATATATATTTAGCAGTATTAAATTTAGTGCAATTCTTAGTGAATCTAATATAGTCTCTCTTTTTATCCTGACAATGCAGAATATAATTCTTGTGATTTATTAATGAACCAAACACCTCTTTCTCTGGTCTTGGAATTGTTGAACTCATCATAATTAGTTAGGTCTTAGGGAAATTTTCAAGAGCTTTCTTAAATACTTGGTGAAATGATAGTTTGACCTTGTTCTTTGATATGTTTTATAATAAAAATATTTACTATTATCAAATAATCAAATACATTTTAATATCATTCTTAAAGTATATTTACCTTACTTGTGCAGGTGACACCCTTTAGTTGTTGATGACTGTTGAGTTTCTATATAGAGTTGCTGATGCATTATGAAGTCGGAGTAGAAGTTAGCATATATTTTCATATATTTCATTTATATGTAACTTTTATTTAAATCTAGGGCAATTTGTTGCTTACTAGTATTTACTATTTATCATTTGTTGAAATTGGATATTAATTGCATTTGTTGGATGTTCTATATAATTAATATATGAATTTCTTTCCTTTTACATATTTTGTTGTAATTATATATATAAAATTAATTATATTAAATATTTATAGAAATTTGAACATAGTATAAGTAATAAACGTGAATAGGAATAGGAATAGGAAAAATAAATAATTATTTAAATAGTAAATATATAAAATATTTATAAAAGGTGAAATATGTAATTATTAATGCTTAAAGGAGTAAAATGTAAATTTTTAATTTTATTATTTTTTTTAATTTAATTTTCGTGTCATTTTAAATGGAAAAGGTTGAGTATTCACAAGCCACATTTTATTACACTAAAATGTGTGATTATATGTGACTTATGGTGGCAAAGTTAAATGAAATTAAATATAGTCTAAAGTTACACTCTATGTATTATGACATCGTTTTAGATGGCACTTACTTTAAGTGCCATGATAGTTAAAATGCCACAATAACACAATTGCAGGACACTTTCAAGTGTAGTCTCACGTATATTTTCTAGTAGTGATGGAATTGTAGAGAGATAAAAGTGAGAATTAATTCTATTATTTGGGTCTTATCCATTCATTTTAAAAACTCTAACCTAACCTAAAATATATATAAAAAGAGACATGAAGTGGCCGAAAATTCCCACTCCTATACCATATAATTTTCGGCCATTAAGAGATAAATCTCTCTTAATTTTTCGAAAATTTAGAGTATTCAACACTCTAATTTTCGTTCTTATTCTCTTAAAAATTTGATAGTTTATTGCCCACACAATATTCAAATTATAAATTGGGAATATGTTGGAAGTTTTCAAGGTAGGATCAAAGGAGATTATGGGAGGTTTGTGGGTGTGTGTGGTCTGGGTGTTGTGGAAATGGAGAAACGATGTGACTTTCGAATCATGGCAATGGGATAGAAAGAGAATGGAGGAAGAGATTAAGTGTCGGTTTTGGAATTGGTGTTGTGTGAGAGGAAAAATCAACCGGCCTTCTAGTAGTTATTGTATTTGGGTTAAGAATTTTTTGGCTAGCAATTGACTATGTTTGTAATATTGTTCTGTTGAGATACTTCTTGCATCTCATCTTTTTTTGATTTCGATTGATCGAGGACAGATCGTTAGATCGAAGATAGATCGTTAGATTGATGGACATATCGATATGAAGATCAAGAAGTAACGAGATAGAATCAATCTTGTATCAAACAAGTTGACATCAAGCTGCATAAGAAGATATATAAGGAATAGCTTGATACAAACGATCTATGTCTAACAGATCGATCAACAACTACCCAAACAAGCTGCATTATGAGATGGACAACTAGTTTTGCAAGAAGAAACAAGAAAAATGATCTGTGTATAACAGATCGATCTGTTGTTAATGGGGAATCAACTCAATGTTTGTTGAATACAACCTGTTCACCTACAGATTGTTTAATCCACTTGTTCTTATGAGATTCAAACGAGCTGCTCATCCCAGTTGAAGGAAACTATAATCTACCTAAATTGATAAGCTACATGTCCTATGTCACGTCAACATCCACGTAGGACTAACTCCAACGGCTAGAAGTACAGTCAGCAGCCAACGGTCAAAAGAGCATTTAATGCTTACTGCAAAAGCTGCAAAGACTTCCAACGACTATAATTCAAATATGACTATATATACTTCAAGCCTTCTTCAGAAATGGTGTTGGTGCATGTATTCGTGACATTACCCAGAAAAAGCTTCAACGCCACAAGATTCTCTCTCTAGTTTTCCATAGATTCATTCAACACTAGATATAAATCATATACATTCTTGAGTGTTCTAAATTAGAGAGAAATCACCATATTTCTGAAGATAAACCCGCTAGAACTTATATTAGATTTGAGCTTTCAAAGCCCATAGTTCTAATTTCCTCCATAGCCAAAAGCTTGGAGGAATAACGATTATAAAACCGAACCCAGATCTCGTACTTGACGAGTTTAAATAAGAGAGTTGTAATCTCATACTCAACGAGGATAAATAATCGAGGGATCCAAGGTTAAGGGATTCATCGATCTAGCTTTGATCGATCGTGGATGTAGGGAATCTCTAGAACCACGTTAAATATTGTGTGTTCTTTTATATTTTGCATTGCATTGTTTTGATTCTTTGTTTATCACTCACCAGCGAGCTTATCTAATTAAGCGAGTTGTGCATTTTGAATCAATCTCTTAAAGAACACTCGGTATAAACAAAATATATTTTCTAAGTGTAAGAGCAGCCAACAACATATACATAGCTTCCGCACACGATCTGTAGTTGGACAGATCGTCTGATATGCTCCAGCTAGCTGCCAGTCTATCTGCTCATTGACAGATTATTCACGCTCTGTGTGGAGAACTTACTTGAGCAGCTGGATCTCTCTCTATATTAGAGGAGATGGACTGCTACACCCAGCGAGCTGTTGTGGTATAAACAGCGAGCTACATCTCAACCTGCTGTTCACAGCCAAAAGCGAAAAAGTTGGACTCTGGTGTATTTCCCCCCCCCCCCCCTCCCCCCATACACCACACCTGCTCTCCCGGGACCCAACATTATTAATCATATCATTTGATGATCGAAACTAGTGTTCAGTTTCTAGAGCCTTAATTCAGGATTTTCATTATTTAAATTGTTGTTGATTAGTTAACTTAGTTAATTATACGTATGCTAATTGATTAGAATGTTTAGGATTTTTTGACGATTAATCTCTAGGAAGCCTTGCTAAGCCTTCCTTGAGATACGACTAGGATCAGCTTACTACGTATTATAGGTCTCGTTTAATTGTGGGAACGTAGACACACGTTTTAAATTGAACAAATTTGGAGCCGTTGCCGGGGAAGACTTTAGGAGTTCTTGGTTTAAGTGTTATTGTTGTTTGTGTTTATCCTTTTATGTACTTGTGATTTTTCATTTTGTCGTGTTTAGTTGCTTTCGTGCTTCTTCTTGTTGTGTAGTGTTCATTTGTTATTGTTCTTTATTTTTCTTTATTTTAGGATATCTCACTCCCGCAAGTTGCGTTTGATTTATTTGTTGTGGTGGCAGGTTGCGTATGCAGAGTAGGAATGACAAATTTCTTAGCCAACCCAAGTAACTCAAGGGAGATGATGTAGTGTTGAGATCAAGACGATAAATGAGCGATTCATGGGAGGCAACCCACATTTATCATATGGAGTCCAGTGGAGAATCATTGGGAAGATGGAAATGGCCATACTACTCATACAAAGCATCTCGGTTTTTCACAATTCGTTGCTCAATTTCGTCATCCTACAGAGAAGTCTTTTATTTCCCTTTTGTCTTTTATACAATGGGGACATTGTATTACCTAAATGTGGGAGGATTTAGATTTCTGTGTGATATCGTGTTATCTGTTGTCGTATTGTACGTTCCTAATGTTACATTTTGTCTAGTGTTTGTGATTTGTGTTGATTTGTTATGTTTGTGATCTGTTTGTGCATGTGAGCTGTGATATCGTTGTTCGTGATTGTTATTTTGTGATGTTGTGTACTTCCCCGATCTTGATTGGATGCACGTTGTCTTGCTTATTCGATTACCTTGTGTTGATGACTATCGATTATTAGCATGTGAGCCTGGGTATGAGCATGTATGGTTGTAGCCTTAGATTGATTTCGATTCATGATTGGGCTAGGTTGTGCGATTAAGGCGTGTAGTGGGGCATGTTGCTTTACTAGTTGGCGTGTACCGATCATGATTCGGATAATGAATGACTACTCCCTATTGTTTATGTGTTCGGTTCCCCTTGAATAAAAAAAATGAAAAAAATGAAAAAATATAGAAAGAGTATCAACTCTTCAAAAAAAAGATAAATAAATAAAAAAAATGGTATAAAATGCAAGAAGGACGTAATAAAGGGGAAATCGAATATGTGAATGATAGGGAGGTGTGAGATGTGTGTACATCGTGATCGTGTGCGCGTTGATGAACCTAGCAACGGAAAACATTACGTCTTAATTGAGTGACCGAATACAATTGAGAGTCGAGTCTAGTCTAAGTCTTGAAGTGAAGGTATGCATGAATGTTGGACTTGTGTGTTAATCATTGATATGAATCAATGCATTGTAATCGTATTTTTCTTGAAGAAAAGAAAATAATTAAGTGTGGGGGAGTTGTTTAGCTCATTTTTGTGTGTGTTTATGGTTCATTTTGGTCGTGTTTAGCTTTTAGTTCGAGTTGAGTTAGTGTCTTTTAGTTCGTGTTTATGTCGTATTTTGTTTGTTCTTGTTTTGAATATACGATGACAAGAAGAAGAGTTGATTGGAGCTTAAATGATGCCAGAAATGCCGAAGATGCTAAGCCGAATGAAGCCAAGAAAACCGGATGAGATATTTTTAGGAGTTACGGGCAAAAGACGAGAGGAGAAAGAACGCGAGAGCATGTCCATATGCGAAATTGTTACGTCTTGCGCAATAATTTTGTTTTTGCTCGTTCTCCTTCGTTACAACTCCGAATTTGGATCCATTTGCGAATACGGATTTCTATCGAGACGAGCTTCAATTATGTGTTTTCAAAAATTTCGTATTTTTCACAAGCCAGCGGTCGCTGGGCTTGTGCTGCAGCAGCGGACAAAGAGTGCAAACCAGCGACCGTTGGCTCCTCAGCGGCCGATGACTAAGAGTTATTGGCGGGTTTTTAAAGCCTTTTCCAGGCCATTTTGAAGGGAACTTCCATATCTTTCATTCCTTTAGATAAAACTCGACTCTTATAATTTTAGTACTTTGTTTTAGCGCTTTCACTTATATTTCAACTTGGAAGGACATATTAAGGTGGAGATTGATTGTTTATTTCTATAGTATAGTCATTAGTATGTTCTTGTTGTGAATTCTTAGTTTATGATTATGTATTAGGTGGATTAGTTGATCTCCACTAGTTGTTGAACTTCTTATTCGATCGTTTATGCTATTATTACTTCATGCTTGTTGTTTGGATTCGTGTTAATTGAATTGTGTTGATTGATCACCGTTACAATTTGTTAGACGCGGAATGAGGCCGAGAGACGATCTTTGTGTTAGATCAAGATTCAATCAATTTTGGTTATAATCGGAGACGTATTAATCGAGTATTTGCTTGTTTAACTGGGATTCTTAATAGTGTGGCTAAATGCGGAAGTCGTATCCATGATCTAATAATCAATGCGAAAGTTCTTAATTATATAGATTCTTGGAATTCTGGATGAGCATGTGAATGCATGCATTAATCATATCATTTGTTGATCAAAAATAGAGTTCAGCTTCGAGAGCCTTAATTCCGAATTTTCATTATTTAAATTGTTGTTGATTAGTTATCTTAGTTAATTATACGTATGCTAATTGATTAGAATATTTAGGACTTTTTGATGACTAATCTCTAGCACTTGAATTAGGAAGCCCTGCTAAGCCTTCCTTGAGATACGACTAGGGTCAGCTTACTACGTATTATGTATTATAGGCCTCGTTTAATTGCGAGAACTTAGACACACGTTTTAAGTTGAACAATGTCTATAAAAGGAGATAAAGAAGGAGCCGATTTCCTACTCCTCCAGAGACACCAAAATCAACACCCACTTTGAGAGTTTTAACTCTCAATTTTCGAAAATTAGGGAGCATTCCAAGATCTCTTTCTTCTTTACTCCTAAATTACTAGATTGATTCGCCCATACGATATTCTAGTAAGTCGATCGGGAATATTATAGAAGTTCTAGAGTTGGATTCAAGGAGATCTAGAAGGAGATTCGAATCGGTGTGGATTGCGGTTCGATAGCTAACGAATCAATTCGTTTCTCTACAAGCGAAGGATTTGATAAGGAGAAGGTATAAAATTTATTTTTTTCGCATTTATATCTCCTATGTGCATAAGAATTAATTATTCATATGATTAATTAATCATGTGGATCATGCAGTTTCATGCGCCACTCATGCGGGTTCCATCATCTATATAATATAAAAAAATTGAGTTTGCAAAACAATTATTTTTAAAACAGTTTTATGAAATCAATTTTTATTGTGTCCCTTAGTTTTTATGGTGTCTTTTCATGAATTATTGTGAAGTGTTTCATCTATGAATTGTGTCAATTTTTTATAGTGTCTCTTCATGAATCATTGTGAAGTATCCATCTATGGAATATATTTAATTGTTTGGGTTCTACATATTTATTTATATAAAAAACTAACTTTAACGATAAGTTATTATGAAGTGGAAGAATTTAATAACATCCATTTTTCGTGCTCTTTTTTATGTCTTGTTTTAGGTCTAGATAGAGTCTTTTCTCTTTGTTTTTTCTTGTTTTGTGTCTGAGAGGACACGAGTGTGGGATGGCAGGATGCAGGTCGAGGCTGAAGGTCATCTTGAGAGAGAGACAAGATTGCACACAAAGCATCTTGGGCAGTCTGACATTCATGACAAAGTACCACTCAAGATCACACTTCAGCCGCTGGAGCTAAGGAGAACACCATGACCAAGATGACAAGGAAGGCAGAAGCAGCTAGAAGCGCAGAACATGAAGCGCAAGGAGCTGGGGATTCGCGGCGGATACTTTCCATGCGCGGAAAAGGAAAGAGATATTCTTTTCATTCCAATGAATATCTGGAGGATCAGGAGTATCTCCTATTCAAGGAAGAATCAACCCGAAGAAGGAAAGAATCGTCGTGAACCCTAGCCGCTTCTACCACCAAGCCCAGGCCCACAAGCCCCTATATAAAGCCATGATTTGAAGCAAAGACACACGCAATTAGACACAAGAGAGAGGCATACGAGGGGTGCAAATGAGGGACGAAGTCCAACTACTTCTTCTTCTAGTCTAGGCTATGTTCTAAATTCCATGAGTCATTGGGAGGAGAAAAACAAGTCATATAGGCAAATTTAATTTATATTTATGTTTATGCTTTCGACCTTGGTCAGAGTTTGTCCTACCAAGAGGATCTTTTGGTAACATTTTAATTCCGTATTTTAATATAAGTAAGTTTTTGTTTATTTACTTTGTGCTATTTAATTTCCATATGAGTAGTTAGGTTTATTTACTTGACTTGGGAAAGATGAATTGAGTCTAAAGCTTATAACGTCTTAAGAGGTCTAAATGTACATAAAGTTGTAATTGGATGTTCCTAAAGCGCTGGATCTGATTCCACACAACTTGATTGAGTCATTGGCGTTATTTGGCCGGTAGCATCTTGGGAAAGATCAGGTTACCACTGTGAACTGAAAACTTCAAGTGTTAGCGACTTCCTTCTTGCCAGTCATAGGGATCAGCCTGGTGATGTAGGTAGAGACGCCATGAGTGGGGCGTTTGATGAGTAAAAAAGGGGGCCTGAGTGACGCGTTTGGATTGTAGGAGTAAAACCTGATTCTTACGCTCGCCTTTAACCAATGACATGTGAATACAATGAATATCTTTGTACCAATGATCAAGACATAAGTCAAGACTTGGGGATTCTAACCCAAGTTAAGTTGCTTTCTTATTTAACTATCTTTGTTGTTTCCTTTTCAGTTATTTACATTTCAGTATTTATTTTAAGCTTGGTTACGAATTCTTGCCCAAGGCAAGACCAGACTCAAAATCCAATTTGTGACATCGAGAGAGGAATCCACCAATTTTACAATTACAAGTTTAGTTTGGGTTGCAATTGTTGGAAAATTTACGATCGGGAAAAGAAAATTACAGATGATCCTGACAGAACTATTACAAACTAGAACTAAAATTACTGGAAACAGAAGCAGAAGCTGAGGATATCTCTCTATCTGCAAGATAAATTACGTCCCGATAGTGCTCTCGGATTGGCGCAAAGTCCCCAAAGATGAAATGACTTTCGTCTTGGAGTGTAGCAGCACCGCAAACAAACCGAGATTATGTAAACTGAACAAGATTAAGGACATAGCTTTTTGAGATGCAAAAAGAAGTGTTATGCAGCAATATGGTAGTATGCAAGAATATTTCATGTGTGTGGAATGCATGCTAGAGTGATGACAATAATGTCTATTTAAGTCATATGGCCATTACAAGAGTTACAAAATGATGACAATTGATGGAACATTAAACCCACCAATCTAGACATACCTTTGTCCACATCCATCCAAGTTAATATCACAAGGCCACTGACCAAGCCACTGACTAAGGCCTGTATAAGGCCAGCACATGAGGCCAGCTCATGGAGACCAGACCAGGTCATGGGGCAGGCCACTCGCACAGGCCGTGGCGCAACTGGCCTAGATCATGGCACAGATCACTGGCACAGACCACCACTGTCACATAACACGACACAGAACACTGGCACTAAACATGGCACAACATAGATCATATTGGCAGAGCACCACTGTTACAACACAGATCACACTGGCACATCACCGCTAGCACTGAACATGACAGTTACACAACACCACTGACATAGAACACGGTACAAGCCAGACCACTGGCACAACACGTGGCACAACCCCAGACTAGCAAACCGGCGCGCGCCAGATGGCCTTTGACCCAACTTGTCAAACCATAAGATTTCTTAATCTTATTATATACATGATGAATGATGGTTCCGTAACCAATGTGGGACAAATATTACTCTCCATACTTAGTCCCAACTACATAACTCTATTCTTTAAGTGACTTACTTTAAACTATTATTTCTCACTCACCGGGAATCGGTTTAGAGAAAATAAATATACAACGGTCATCTACTCGAAATGTAGATCGACCCTAGGTCATTTTATAATCTATAAATTAAATGTCACGTCACTTAAAAACTCGATCAAACTTTCTTAACCCTCATATATATAAATAAATAAATAAATATAAAACAATTCCTACAATCCCCCACATGAGTTGAAATAACCCAAATGCAGATGCAGACACAAGCTCTGTCCTAACGAAATGTTAAAGTATTATGATAGGTAGTTTATAGCTTTGAACCTTCCATAGCAAACACCATCGGGTACACAAGCAGATTAGTAGCGCGATGCTTTGAACTATTCCTCCACAGCTTGCACCTAAACAATGATGTCAACCCCTTCAACATCTAAACCTTGTTCGTTCTCACGTTTTGTGTCCATTTCGGACACTGGACACCCTTTGGATTCATAAGTGTTTATTTTAGAAGCAGCCCTCACTTCACACTTATATATGTGATTCTTTCTCGAGTATCTTGCCATTACTCAATATCTAAAGAATCATTAGAAGTCATGGAATTATCCTTCACCACTTAACAAGTTATCAACACTTGGGTTGGTCTTCTAGAGAATATATGTAAGTGAGTGTTTTTCCACGAACTCTCATAGCTTAGTTTTCTAATTGAACCATGTTCTTGAGATCACCAGTCATCATGGTTGAGTTACTACTATGACAGTTCTTCAATTAGTTGATTTTTGTCTCATTCCCTCTAGCAACTTAAACATTTGATCTCGATTTAACCATTTGGTTAGCGGATCCGCCAGATTATCTACTGACTTTACATAGTCAACAGACATAATCCCAGTTGTGATCAAATGCTCATGGTATTGTGTCGTCGTCGAATATGTCTAGACTTACCGTTGTACAGGCCACTTTTTGCCCTCCTGATAGCCGCTTGACTATCACAATGTATCACTACTAGAGGCACGAGCTTTATCCAACATGAAATATATTCAAAGAAGTTTCTAAGTCACTCAACTTCTTCCCCAACTTTTTCCAAAGTTATGAACTCAGATTCCAGAGTGGATCAGGTTATAAATGTTTGTTTCGTGGATCTCCACGATACGGCTCCACCCCCAATTGTGAACACATATCCACTTGCAGACAGTGAACCTTTTGTGTCCGAAATCTAATTGGCATTGCAGTAACCTACAAGTACCGGGGGTATCTAATAAAGTTTAGCCCAAAATGTTGAGTATACTTTAGATACCTCAAAACTCTCACAAGAGCTTTCCAATGCTCCTTGCTCAGATTGCTCGTGTAACGACTCAATCTGTTCACGACACGTGCTATGTCTGGTCGAGTGCAATTTGAGGTTCGGACTCGACTCGTTTAGAAAACGAACGAATTATGAATGAGCTTTTTCTGAGCCGAACTACGAATAGTTCGCAAGCGGCTTGGTTCGTTTACACCCCTACTCATGCAGATTGACATATTGATCTGACCTGATAGGTCCAATGAGTTGGTCCCACACGTTTAGAGGAAGCTATCGATCTACCTAAATTAATCAAAACTCACCTGTCCAAATGTCACATCATATGACACGTCAATTTACACGTAGGACAAACTCCAACGACTAGAAGTTTAGTCAACTTTCAATGAATATATTTGCATTTAATGCAATCATTAATGCTGAAAAAAAGTTGTTTTAAAAATGTTATGTCTATAAATACTTATAGAATTCTACATAATGGAAGTGTAGAAAATCAAGTTTTTACGGACCCAAAACGCTGCAAAATTACTCAAAACTTCATCACAAATCCATCACTTGTTCTTGAGAGAAAATCATTATTTAGTGTTGTTTATGTTGTGATGATTCATATATTTTGGAGATAAACTCATCTAGAACCAAACATTTGTTTAGAACCTTCAAGTCTATTACTTCTATATATTCATCCATACTTATACTTGTTTTAAGCTCTGTAAAAGAGTAGAAATGAGGAAGAACGATTATGTAAACTGCAAAGGTAACTCATTCTCGTCGAGGATAAATAAGAGAAATGCAATCTCGATCATTATCACCGAGTATAAATAAGAAAGATTGAGCTCATACTCAACGAGGATAAATAAACGAGTGATCCCAGGTTAAGGGATTCATCGATCTAGTGATGATCGATCGTGGATGTAGGGGGTTTCCCAAATCACATTAATGATGAAACCTGGATGAGGAGCTCTCGTTTCTGCATGATCCACAAGTCTAATAAATAAACATGCAATTCTACGTACAACTATACCACATAAAATAAAAAGATAAAATAAGAGGATATAATGCGTAATTATAATTATACCTTCTCTTACGCTCGTTCGCCGCTTGAGGAGTGATGATTTAAATCGTCAAGAAAATTATTTTCCTCATTAACAAAGAGCATTAACCACCAACTTCTGCACACAACTTTGTTTAAGTTTAACTACTCAAAACCATTATTTGTGCTTGTTTAATTCTTTAAAAGAAGAAAAAAGCTTGCAACTCAAGCTATATTACTTGTTAAGAGGGCTTAAACTTTGATTTTTAAGGTTATACCATAAAACCCTAAAAGTGACGAATTAGTGTATTCCCCCTCCCCCTCCACCCCCCTCGTACACCAATCTAGCTATTTCGGTACCAAGAGACTTCAACATCTATGTGTTCTCTAAAACAATCTTACACCTAACTCTTTATTCAGGAACATGCAGTGAGATTATAGAGCCACGAACGCAGAAACTAGACAGAAACTTTTTTCCCATATATCAAGCCCATTCCCTTATTTTCTATTTAATCCAAAAAATTTCTATATCACAAAGCCTAATTTCTATCTTATGTTTTGCAGGTAAACAAAATAAAGGGAAGCAGTACTTGTAAATCACCAAAAAGTTCAAACGTAAGAGACTCGATGTTATTATAAATTTTACATACTATGAATGCTAACACATTTTCACAATATATTTCGTTAATTACAGTGAATAAAAGCTTTTGTCTCACATTAGCAACCCAATAATCATCTAGAAGCATTGAACTACAGGTAAAAGAGGCTCCTATTACTATCGTGTGCACACAAACATTTTTTTGCATTAACAGCACAAAAATACTTGTAACAAATCCATCATCGCGAGCTCTTTAACCCATCAAACATGATATAGTCAACTTCTTCATTTTTCCCTTCGACTTAAATCTGACCTACACAAAGAAATTGTAAATTTAACATAAAATCGTGTATAAAAACTAAAGTGATAAACCAAAATTATTATTTTTCAAAAAATAAAAACAAATTCATGGTAGGAGCCATATCAAAAAGTTTGCACCAATTTTCAATGTATACACAAATTTATTGTATACACTAATTGAGCAAATTAACATATTTTTTGTAAAATCCCGAAATATCGATATGTTTATTTAGAAATTAATTAAATATTATTATTATTATTAAGAAAAGTTTACTGAAAAATATTCGA
>JAPKLX010000224.1:284885-388314 GCA_026898415.1 Leonotis leonurus
TCATTAAATTCCTATTCCGCGTAGGCCCCCTTCTGCGGGGCGTTACATTTTTCTTCCTACCCAAAACATTCTAACATACTGGAATATCTGGAAAAAAAACTTTTCAAAAATTCTTCCTAATTTGTTTTTTTTTTAAATATATGTTATGTGAAGTAAAAAATTCTTCGAAATTGCATATGATTCATTTTAACTTCATTATTATCGACATTGTCTTTGCATTGGTTAGTTGTTTGGGCTGTAAAATGGCATAGTCAAGGTTATAGAGGAAATGTTGTACGATTTTCAATGATAACTCTCTTATATAATGCACACGAACACAAGGCCCCCCTTTCTTCCCAGCTTCTTTTATCCCCGCCTAGTCATGCCCTTGGCGCGTGCACCGTCCATCGGGATTTGGGGCGTGACAGAGTGGTATCAGAGCAGTCATTGCTCTGGTGCTTTCATGTTAAGTCTGGCATATTTAGGAATTGCATTGCATTTCTAAAATTAATGACATGTATCCTAATAACACCCTCAGCTCGCCGTCACGCTACCTCTCAACAAAGAAAAGAAAGGTACATTTGTTTTTGTTTAAACTCCTATCTGGAAAAGAAAAGGTTTATGGAAAAGGCTTGTCTATAAATGTTTCTATGGAAAAGTTGTCATTTAAGATGTGTTCTTATATGATGTTCATGAAAATGAAGAATATTCAATCTAATTAGGATTTATATACCTATTTGATTCAAGGAATGAAATGTTATGAAAATGATCATGTTAAATCATCTAGGGCATATGTACCTATTTGATCTATGAAAATCATGGGAAAGGAAATGATATGTTTATTCATTTAGGACGTATGTACCTAATTGAATCATGATGATACATGAAATACCATGGGAAAAGAAATGATATGTTTATTCACTTAGGACATGTGTGCCTATTTGAATCATGATATGACATGTATAAAGTTTGACATGCGTTGTCAAGTACAATGGCTATATGAATGGTTACATTTGGTTTAACCTATGTGACATTATGATTGATTGATTGAGGAATTGATTGTTATGTAAAAAACTTTTTTGCAACTAACATAATGTTTGAAGTGAATTCATACTTGCTTGAATTTTCATGACATGGTACGATCACGAGAACGAAATGATAAATCATGTATAGGACGAGCATCTGGGAAGTGACTAACTGGATGGCTTTCCGACCATGGAATGGATGAGAAGATTCTCATTTATTATTAAATGATATATATTGACATGTAGGTTATCATGATTATGTACATTGCTAACGTCATTACTACTGATAAAATCTATTTAAATAGAATGTCTCCTAGAAATAAAAATTGAGGTAACCACGAGGAAGAGAGACCCTGTGACCCGCCCATAGTGGTTAGGCATGTCGAAGATAGTTTTCGTAAACAAAATCCACCTCAATTTGATGGCATGGGCACTCCTAAGGATGCTGAGAAATGGATCCGTGCAACTGAACGTATTTTTGAATACATCGGTTGTGAGGATAATGAGAAACTGAATTGTGCAATATTTCAACTGACGGAAGAGGCAGACTTCTGGTGGGAGTCTGTAAGGAGAACTATGACAGCACCACAATGGGAAGCCTACACATGGGAGGATTTCAAGGGGGAATTGATGGAAAAATATGTGTCAAACTGCTATCGGCAAAAGAAACAAAATGAATTTTGGAATCTCAAATAATGAAAAATGACGATCACCGAATATGATCGTGTATTCAATCAACTATCAAGCTATGCACCCCATCTAGTTGAAACTGATGCAGCCAGGGTAGAAAAATTTAGAAGGGGACTTCGACCAGAGATTGGAATCTCGCTAGTCAGTCAAGGTACACTAACATATGCTCAATCTCTGAGAAGAGCACTGAACATTGAATCAATGTTACCATAAGAAAGAATGCAATTGCATTCTCAAAATCAAGATGGAGGAAAAGGAAAAAGAAAATGGGATAACCGAAATCAAGGAAATCAGGGTAGGGAGAAGTCACAACAGCCACAACTGCAGCAACAACATCCACAACAAGGGTACAACAATAACAAACCTTTTTGTACTACTTGTGGTAAAAACCACCAAGGTGAATGTCGCCAAGGTAGCAATGAGTGTTTTCGTTGTAAAAATCCTGGGCACTTCGCTAGAGACTGCACCGAGAATCAAAGAACTACGGCTCCCCCACGTAGGCAGCAAAATGGACCTCAAAGGCCAAACCAGTTTGTGAGGCCTAATCCAGTACATAATGGAAACCACCGAGCACCACAACAAGCAAGGGCATATGTTCTGAATCAGCAACAAGCCGCTCAAGCTCCGGGGAATTTAGCAAGTATGATCAGTCTAGTTGATGTACCTGTATTTGCCTTATTTGACACGAGAGCTTCACATTCATTTAATGCAAAAAGTACATGCACTAGATTGAGACTAACAACCTCAAGGGCAGAATATCTGTTGGAAATTAGTATTCCTTCAGGTAAAACAATTTTAGCATGGGAAGTATGCCCGAAGCAGATATTGAAAATCAATGAATATGAGGTGACGGTAGATTTATATGTCATTGAAATGAAGGATTTTGATGTCATTTTGGGTATGGATTGGTTAGAGAAAAATAAGGTGACTATATGTTGCCAGGAAATGGATGTTTCTTTTCAAACAAACGACGGATCAAACGTCATGTACCATGAGTCAAGATTGGGACATCCGGTACCCATTATTTCAGCATTCAAGGCTGCTAAATTTCTAAGGAAAGGAAATTGTCAGGCAATTCTTGTCAATCTGATGGCTAATGAACACCAAAAGAAGGACCTCTCACATGAATGGATTATGAAGAACTATCCAGATGTCTTTCCCAATGATTTTCCAGGATTACCTCCAGATAGAGAAATTGAATTCACCATCGACTTGGAGCCTGGAGCAGCTCCAGTGTCGAAGGCACCTTATACAATGGCGCCAAAGGAACTGCAAGAGCTCAAACTGTAGCTACAAGAACTAATGGAACTTGGTTTCATCCGACCAAGTGTTTCACCATGGGGCGCGCCAGTTCTATTTGTCAAGAAGAAAGATGGGTCACAAGAATGTGCATCGATTATCGAGAATTAAACAAGCTTACCATTAAAAATAGGTATCCTCTTCCAAGGATAGATGATCTCTTTGACCAATTAAAGGGAGCAACTGCCTTTTCAAAAATTGATTTGCGTTCAGGTTACCACCAACTCAAGATAAGAAAGGACGATATTCTAAAAATAGTTTTTCGAACAAGATATGGACATTACGAGTTCATTGTGATGTCTTTTGGCTTAACAAATTATCCAGCGGTTTTCATGGACTTGATGAACCGGATATTTCATTAATTCCTAGATAACTTTGTCTTGGTATTCATCGACGATATCCTCATATATTCTAAAAATGAGGATCAACATGCAGAACAGCTACCCATTGTGCTTGATACCTTGCGAGCGGAAAAATTGTACGTCAAATACAGCAAGTGCAAGTTTTGGCTCAAGGAGGTTATGTTCCTTGGACACATAGAGTCTGCGGAAGGAATCAAAGTTGATCCGGCCAAAATTGAGGCAGTCAAGGATTGAAAAACACCAACGAATGCCAACGAGATTTGTAGTTTTCTCGGTTTGGCGAGATATTACCGGAGATCCATTGAAGGATTCTCAAAGCTAGCAAGACCATTAACGCAATTGCTCAGGAAGGGACTTAAGTTCACATGGTCGGAAAGTTGCGAGGCTAGTTTTCAAGAACTAAAAACAAAGTAGACTACGGCCCCAGTGTTAGCTGTACCAGAGGGAAATGAAGGATTCATCGTTTATATTGATACATCTAAGCTTGGATTGGGTTGTGTGTTAATGCAAAACCATAGAGTAATTGCATACGCATCTCGTCAGTTGAAGCTCCATGAGTTAAACTATCTGACTCATGATCTTGAACTCGCTGCAATTGTTCATTCCTTGAAGATATGGAGACACTATCTCTATGGAGTTAAGTGTGAGATCTTTACTGATCACAAGAGTTTAAAATACTTCTTTGAACAAAAGAATTTGAACATGCGACAAAGGAGATGGCTCGAGTTAGTCAAGGATTATGATTGTACGATCAACTACCATCGAGGGAAGTCCAATGTGGTAGCTGACGCCTTAAGCCGAAAAATAAAAGCTAAGATGGGATGTCTTCTTACGCAAGAAAAAGAATTACTCAAGGAATTTGAATCTTTGAAATTGGAAGTAGTTTATCCACCAGAAACAGTTAAAGGTGTCGTTGCAGCTATGATAGTTGAACCAGACCTAAGGGAGAGAATTGTGATAGCATAACAAGGGGACGAGTTCCTAAAAGAAATGTGTTTAAAGGCAAGAACTGTAGATACAAAAGGATATGTGGAGACTAAGGATAATGCCTTGATGTTTCAAGGGAGGTTGTGCGTACCAGTTGTTCAAAAGTTGAGGTATGAAATCATGAGCGAAGCTCACGATACTTCGTACACCGCTCACCCTGGAAGTACCAAGATGTACAGAGATCTTAAAAGAAATTTTTGGTGGGCTGGAATGAAGAAGGATGTGGCGATGTTCGTTGAACGTTGTCTAACATGTCAACAAGTCAAAGTTATACATCAACGACCATCTGGGTTGTTGCAACCATTACCAATTCCGAAATGGAAATGGGAACATGTCAACATGGACTTTGTGGTAAGTTTTCCGAAATCAACAAAAAGGAACACTGCTATTTGGGTAGTGGTCGATCGTTTAACTAAGTCAACACATTTCTTGCCAATTAGAATGACTTTTGATCTGGATAAACTAGCCAAGATTTATGTCAAGGAGATTGTACGTCTTCATGGCGTACCTGTGTCAATCCCATCGGATCGAGACACGAGGTTTACATCTAAATTCTGGAAAAGTTTACAAGAGGCCATGGGAACAAGGTTGAATTTTAGTACCGCATTTCACCCACAAACTGATGGACAGTCGGAACGAACTATACAGATATTAGAAGATATGCTGCGAGCAATCGTGGCAGACAGAGGTGACAGCTGGGAAGAAATTCTTCCTTTGATCGAGTTTGCTTATAACAATAGTTATCAGACAACCATAGGAATGACACCTTACAAGGCTCTCTATGGGAGGAAATGCCGATCGCCACTTTACTGGGATGAAGTGGGCGAGAGACAATTGTTGGAACCAGAAATGGTACAACAAACAGTTGAGATAATTGCCCAAATACGACAAAATATCAAAGAAGCCAAGGACAGGCAAAAGTCCTAGTCAGATAAGCGCCGAATAGATTTAACTTTTATGGTCGGGGATCGGGTGTTCCTAAAAGTTTCTCCTGCTCGAGGAGTAGTACGTTTCGTTTAAAGGGAAAAGTTAAGGCCAAGGTATATAGGACCTTTTGAAATCCTAGAAAGGATAGGCCATGTTGCCTATAAGTTGGCACTGCCACCAAGTATTGGAGATGTTCATAACGTCTTCCATATTTCTCAACTTCGAAAGTACGTCTTCGATCCGAAGCATGTCATAACATATGATCAGGTAGTCCTTGCTAAGGACTTAACTTATGAGGAAAAGCCAATATCGATATTGGATAGGAAGGTCAAAGTATTAAGGAATAAAGAAATTCCTCTTGTGAAAGTTCTATGGAACCATCATGGGTAAGATGAGGCTACATGGGAAATGGAGGATAAATTCAGGAGTCAGTATCCTGATTTATTCTCTCAGGTAACATGAAATTTCGAGGACGAAATTTTTTTAAGGGGAGAGGGATGTAATATCCCGCTAATTTCTAAATTATACTTTTAAGTGTTCTAACTATTAAGGAACCTAGGTATGATGAAATAAGAATTTTAAGAAAAACTTAGACCCTGTTAGAACCTACCATGTTAATTTGGCAGACCGGGAAAGCTTTTTAAAAGATTTATTTAAAAATGAGCTTTTCATGCATAAGTCGAAAGTATATACATATTATACTCCTTGCATAGAGTTTTTCTTAAGAAAAATATTAGTACTGAGTTTGCCCAAAAAGGAGTTCATATGCAGTCACTACGTATTTTTAAAAGTTAAGATATGTCATTCGAAAAATGAGTTTTTCCATGCATGATTGAAAGTATAGCAATATTATAGTTATTGTGTAGAATTTTTAAAATGAAAAATATTGACGTTAAGTTTGTCGAAAAGGAGATCGTATGTAGAAGTTACGAATTTTCGAGCTTTAAGCATTTTATAATAATATAATATTATTATATTAATATAATTAATTAAAAAAATAGAAAACTTCTATAAATAGAGGGGGAAGTCGGTCTTCTTCCCCCACAATCACGCGAAAAGCGGCCCCCCCCCCCCCCCCTTCTTTCTCCTTCTTCTTCATTTCCTTTTTCTCCCTCTCACCTGTCGCCATTACCGAGCGTCCAAGCTATCGGATCTTCGTTTAGAGGTAGAGTCGAGTCAAAGAGGTACGCCGAGGCAAGGCAATGGAAGCTCGGGAACTCAACGAAGGTGGCTCGGCCGCCGTTGGGTGACCGTAGCGACCTCGCCGTCGCCGTAATTTTATCGTAACTTCACCTCTCGTTTTCTTCTTTGTTTCACGTCCTTTTTCAAAACAGTTTTCTCCTATGCATAGCTCTCATTACATAGAACTCGAGTACTGAAGCAAGTTCGGGACGATGATGGCCGGAAGTGGCCCAAAGGGATCACGACCGACCACCACCGCCTCCAATGTCGGGGTCACCGATGGAGTCGAAAAGCTCCAATTCGGTGGTCGTCCGTTCTTTGGACGGCTAGGGTTCCTTAAGATTTTGTGTTCATGGCCATGCATTCTAGATATCGGCATGATCATATTGTGTTTTCGTCTACGTAAAAGTTTTGCATGCATTATATATATATATATATATATATACTACTATTTTTATGTTTTTCTAAAGGAAATTTATTAAGCAATTATCCTTTTATGGTAAAATTTATGGTGCATGTAAAGAAAAAAAATATAGGATTTTTCAAAAGAAACTGGACTAAATTTCATCGAACGGTTTTTCTTAAAATCAAGAAAAGGCGACGTTACTTCTAGGTGAAGTAAAAATGAAGTTGCATGCATGCATGATTTCTTTGCATATTTCACTAAAGAATATTGCACTGATTATTTTTGCCTTCTTGGCCAAAGTCATTTGAAAGCCCGGTTGTTGCCAAATTAATTTATTACGTGATAAAAATAATAATATTGAGCCTAAAGATTTAGTACTACTTATCTATAGTTCCTTTTTGGAAATTAAAGCCAAAATATATTCCCTATGACTAACAAGTACCTAGCACTGAAATTTGAGCTCATAAGGATTTACGGTTTTCCCGTAATCGAGGAATATCATCGGTGAAAGGTTGAGGATATATACGTATTTTGAGTTATTAAGCTCTTTTCTTTAAATGAAAAATGCATGGATCTCTATTAAAATGTTTTCACGAACGTATCGACTGTTTAATGCTCTTATCGACCGCCGGGGGTTCTTATTCGGCCTAACACGTCAATTTAAGGACTGTGACCATTTTAGTCTCTACTTTGGTGGGTTGATCACCATCGAGTTTTGACTCATGCTATGTTGGGGTGTACGGTTCGCCGAGCCCTATTTGACTGAATGTTTATGATCCGTCGGTTGTAAAAGGCCCGGGACATAACCTATATAAGAGTAACGTCATGCCGGGTCATGTTTAATTCATACACAAATGTTTTGCTTACTTAGAAGTTATTTTTGTTTTAAAACCTTCTAAGGTAAGTATACTGAACAAAGACTACATTTTTCATTTTATGAAAAACCCAACTGAGTGCACTAGTACTCACCCCACGTTTTATAAAAATTTTCACAGGCTAAGGAAGCAGGATGATGTATGTGGCTGAGAAATGGTGTTATTGGGATGACGATTGCTTCATCACGAGAACGGTTTACCGTTCTATACATAAGAATTTCTGCTGCCATGCTCACGTATGTTATAATATTTATGAAATAATTATCATCCACGTATATGTGTATGATAATATATAAGTTTAAACTCTAAGATCATTTCATCATTCCACGAAGGCCTCATCGGCCATTATTACTAAAGGTTCATGTTAACATATTATCATTGTCCATTTCATGCATACACGTTCATAGGAGAGTTTAGAAGTAGTCGGCCCCTCTTGGGTGCTCAACTCATCGGCCACTTGTGTAGTGTTCGAGCGAATGTCGACCACACTTGGTGAGCTAGGTGAGTGACTCCTTTTGGCGAGCTAGGCTCACTAACCTCCGCCTTTGATAGACGGTTCTTATTGGACGATTCGGCCTCTCGAGGATTCTGGATTACCATTCCTACGAGACGAGCTGTATTATCTGCAATCCCGTCTTTCATATTGGATGATTCGGCCGCTTGGGATTCAGGATTAATGTTCCCATGTATCAAGCTGTATTATCTCCAATTCATTTCATCTTGGACAATTCGGCCGCTTGGGATTTTGGATTACTGCTCCCATGAATCGAGCTGTATTATCTCCAAATTACATATGATTCATTTTAGCTTCATTATTATCGACATTGCCTTTTGCATTGGTTAGTTGTTTGGGCTGTAAAATGGCATAGTCAAGGTTATCGAGGAAATGTTGTCCGATTTTCAAGGATAACTCTCTTATATAATGCACACGAACACAAGGACCCCCTTTCTCCCCCGCTTCTTTTATCCCCGCCCAGTCATGCCCTTGGCGCGTGCGCCGTCCCTCGAGATTTGGGGCGTGACAGTTACAGCTGCCACAAAAAAATGACTTTCCTTGAGCACCGTCTACACGCAATGTAGTACCAAGAGGATGGGCGGTCTATCACTTCAAATTTACCGCATACCCACACAAAACCGCCCTACAAAAAATAATGCATTGAATTTTACGATATGAAATCATAAGTTGTAATACAAGTATGAAACATAAATGAATTTTACACCTCAACGGTATAGAGATAATCTAAATACTTAACACAATCAGTTTCACTGGACAACTCATCCACTTCAACCAAGACATTCTTCAGATAATATAACCCAATATTTTTAAAATGATTATCTCCAGAAATCATAACAACAAATAAAAACGATTAATAAATTATAACATAAAAAGACGTTAGAACACATAAAATACTTGAACTAACCTCTACCTAAAATCATTAATCTCGTCCAAATTTGCATTCAAGAAGATCTTTGACACATTCATAGGTGCATATACGGATTTCACCCGCAAATAAAATTTAACTATATTAATAAGATATTTTTAATGTTAACAACAATTCTATTGATTTAAACAAACCTCTAAATCTGGTTGCTCTACACAATTGAATCACATCAATCGACGCCTTATTTTGTTTAGGATCGATCTGAGATTGAAACTCATCCCATAGCATGCAATACAATTTATTATGACTGTAAAAAAAGGAAATATCAAACAGTATGTAATTAAATCTTATGAAAAAATATATAAAATAATAAAATACCTTTCATCCTTAAGCACACATTCAATCATTTTTGCATTGTTTTGATCCTTTATGTAGTCATTCCCAACAATAAAACCAATGACATCTATTGCTAACATTATAAAGAATATATTCAAATCATATAATATAAAATTTCAAGTTTTTAACTATCTATAGGTATATTAATGTAAAAAACAATGACTATATCAAAGAAAACTGAAATATCCATATTTTGGATAGTTTTAATCTAATAATATGGTTTAAAAGTGAATATGCAATTACAAAAATCCTCGTCCACAATTTCAGCCACTTAAGATCTATTAAACCGAACAATCCGATGTTCATGTGTTGTGGTCATATATCTTGTGAAATTCTTTTTCACAAAGAAATTCTAAATCTGAACCAACAGACCCTCTCCATCTTATTTTTAAACATTTGAACCTGCATCCTAGGAACGGTAAGGTGAATTCTAGTACCCTAAATAAATAATATTTCATTAGTTAGATTCCTGATTACCAAAAAGCAATAAGTCTGAATCTGCTATGCTTTTGATATATTATACTGCATCATAATTTGAATTAACCCCCACAAAAACTTAAATTGTTCTAAAATATTAAAATAAACCAAAATCTTCTACACTTGTTACTGAGATGCAAAAATTTAAAAATCAGTAAAAAAAAATCAAAATTACACCATTCAAATCAACATTTAAAACACATATTCACAAATCAATTACTTTTAACTTAAACAGAACAGTAGCAGTTATCACTAAATCTTGCTTATTACTACACAAATTGTACATGACACATTCAATTATTTATTACTTATTTGGCATGAACACGTTTCAATATTAACCATTGCATACAGAATTGACACACTGACCTTTAAACCGTTTATACAACAAATTAGGACATTGTTATATGCTTATTTTGCATAATTAGAACAATATCATACACATAGATAACACAATGAACTTTTCATACTTCTCTATTATTAAATATTAGATAAAATTAGAATTAACTCATGCATCTATACAGAAGATGAGAAGAGTAGTAGTTATCTCTAAATCTTGTTTATTCCTACAGAAATCTAAACATGAAACATTCAATTATTTATTGCTTATTTTGCATGAACACATCTCAATATTATACATTGCATACAGAACTTACCTTCAAACCATTTTCTGAAATCAGGACATTGTTATTTACTTACTTTGCATAATTAGAAGATTTCAACCATATACTACGTAGATGAATGTTTATTTTGCATGAACACATCTCAATTATTTATTGCTTAATTTGCATGACTTTTAAACCATTGCATACAGAACTGCATTTGACAGATTCAATTATTTATTGCTTATTTTGCATGAATACATCTCAATATACATTGCATACAGAACTGACCATTAAACCATTTTATGAAATTAGGATATTGTTATTTGCTTACTTTGCATAATTAGAAGATTTCAACCATATACTATGCAGAAGAATGTTCTAAACATAGGGAAAAAATTCTTCATATTTTCACTATACACATCCAAACATGAGTTACTTTGAACGTAAATAAAACACAACATTTCATCAATAACATAAATTGCTCCCTAATCATGTCTATTAATACAACATCACTTTAGGAATAAGTTTACAACATTACCTCATTATCATAAAGAACACACTCAATACTCAAAATATCCCCATCCTCTTTGGATGATTTCTGATAGTACAAACGTGTTATTTTAGCCTTGATCACTAAAGTAGTAATTGAAGATTTCAAATTGATTAGTTTAGTGTAGAATGGATCCATTTTCTTCCCTGAAATCAAATTGTTTTAATCTATCAGTAGATTGATAGTTATAATATGCTGATAAATATTCTGAATAAAAGCCAAATTTCTTTACATACAGATTATTTTGAACAAATATATGATTACAGATTAGGAAAATCAATTTGTTGCTAGAATAGCTAACATATTACTATATAATTTTATGATTGAAATGCATAGATCATTGTAAAAATACACAGCAAATAAGTTTTTTTTTATGAGTAAACAAATAACAAATAATAAAAGGGATTAGTTTCTTTGTTTTATCCGAAAATCTTGTAATAAGTTTATAGATGAAAAATTGCAAATCAAGTATAATAACAAATGTTCCTCTATTAAGAAGAATACAAAATAAACTTTAAAAAGAACCTTAAAAGCTATGGATATAGTGAATGTGCTCTTCACTATTTATAGAGCTCAATGTGAAGACTACAATCATGTTTGAATTTCTTACGTGGACTCCAAAATTTGGGCTACAAAGGTTGGACCGGCCAAAATCATGGTATGTCTATAATCTGGTAGACTCTGTATGTAGTCAATACACAACTAACAAAATCCACACCAAATTTCGCCTGAGAAATCAATACAAACTTATAGAATACGCCAAATTCCTCCTTTTTGAAAAGGAGGCGGCGTCATATGTAAGAGTGAGTCTTTCTTTTTATTATATAAAATATTGGGATAATTGTCTATAAATACATAAACTATCCACAATTTCTTGTAATGCACATGGACTTTAAAATCTGTCACACAATACACAAACTACCATTTCTTAGTTAATTTATACATCGAGATTGTCTTGGTATGTTATACTATTATAATATTTTAGTATTATTATAATGTATTTACTTTCCTTATCTGCTGTAACTCTAATTTTTCCTATATATAGATGTAGGCTCTCTTGTATAAAATTACACACTGAATAATATTCTACTTTTCTCCTCTCAATATGCTTCTATATTATATCATTATACATGGTCAAACTAATGTTGATGTGGACCCGATTAACATGTGCGGTCGTACACATCAGCATAAACGACGCGCGATCGAACTCGGCGTTGAGTTCGCGGGGTTTGGAGTAGCTCTGATTTCTGATTTCTACATGCTTCAATATGCCTTTCTGATTTTCCACCTCCGTCGCCACTCGCTGCGTTCGCACTGATTTCCGCCACCGGTATCTGATTTTTGCGATGTCGTTGCTCTGCCTTTGATTTATGCGCCGTAGTCGCTCTATCTTGGGTTTTATTTTATGCCCTTCTCTAATCATGTCTGATTCAAAATCTATTACTTTAGGAACCACCATCAAATTGAATGGTTCTAATTATCTTCTATGGTCTCGTGCGTTTTTATTATTCATAGGATCTCAGAAAAAACGCCACCATATTCTATTTGTTGCGCCTACTCGCACAGATCTTAAATATTATGCATGGAGTGTTGATGATTGTTCTTTTATGACTTGGCTTCTCAATAGCATGGACGAGTCTATTACTAAAAACATCACGTTTCTGAATACTGTCAAAGCCATGTGAGATTCTTTACACGTGATGTATTCAAACGATAAAAATGTATCTCGGGTGTTTGAATATTATGAGAAACTCTTCTCTCATACAAGAGATGGGCAGTCTGTCAAAGAGTATTTTTCTGCCCTTAAGGGGATTGTTGATGAAATTCTCTTCTATCTTCATTTGTCTTGTGATGCTGCGGCACGAGCAACACAGTGGGAAGAATTGATGGTTGCAAGTTCAGGATAACTTGTTGGCAAGTGATAATATTTCCACATTATCTAATGCTCTTTCTTGTATCCTGCATGTCGCAATAGGCCGTACCAAGCCCGCTTCTTCTGATATGTTTGCCATGGTTGCTCACGGTCGAGGCTGCGGTGATGGTCGTGGTGGTTTTGGTAGTCATGGAGCTGATGTTGACAAGGATGCTCATTTTGTACTTATTGTGGTCGTATAAATTACGTATCTGAAAAGTTTTGGGTGAAGTTTGGGAAACCAAAATGGGCAACTAAAAATAAACCTTCTATTGCTAAGGTTGCGTCATCCAATGTTGATATGGTTTCAGTTTCTCAGGCTGAGTATGAGAGTCTTCTCGCTTCTTCGAGCACTCCATCTAGCACTGCAACCTCTACCACTGCAGGTGCATTTGCCGTGTCTCATGATAAGTCTTGGATGTTGGATTCTGGTTCTTCAACCCATATTACTGGTATTATTTCACACCTAACATCATTTTCTCCTTCGGCCCTACCGCCTGTTCGCATTGTCGATGGTACCTATTCCCCGGTAACAGGGACTGGTGTTGTCAAGGCCACTACTCACTCTTGATAATGTTATGTTTGCTCTCAAATTTCCTGTCAGTTTATTATCCAATAGACAACTAGCAAAAACTCACAATTGTTCTGTTACCTTTTATCCTTCCTACTATGTCTTTCAGGACCTACAGTCGAAGAGGTCGATTGGTGGAGGACATGAGCGTGGCGGTCTATATTATTTGGATTATGTCTCACATGTGTCTTCTCGTGCTCTATCCATCATTGTGTCTCCGTATCAGTGGCATTGTCATCTTGGTCATCCGTCTTCTGCTAGTCTTAAAAGTTTAAATCATGTTGCTTCTGTTGATTTTCATTGTGAATCTTGTGAGTTGGGCAAGCACCATCACACATCTTTTCCTTTTCGAGTTGATAGTCATAGTTCTACTTTTGATTTAGTTCATTGTGATGTTTCGGGTCCTAGTAGGATTGAGTATATAGGGGGTTTCAAGTATTTTATGATACTTGGTGATGATTATTCTCGCATGTCATGGTTGTATTTTCTTAAACAAAGAAGTGAAGTCCCGATTGTACTCAAATCCCTTTATCATGAAATAAAAACTCAATATTTTGTTTGATTTACGTATTCTTCGCACTGATAATGCCCTCGAGTTTACACAACAGTCTCTCTCATCATTCTGCGAATCTCATGGTATAATTCATCAGACTTCTTGTTCTCACACTTCTCAACATAATGGGGTTGCTGAGCGCAAACATCGTCATATTTTGGACTTTGTGATAGAACCCGTTTGAGGGGCTCATAAATTCGCAGGATCCACAGGTTTAATTAAATACATGAATAATTAATTCTTATGCACATAGGAGAATATATAAGTGGAATTAAATATTTTATACCTTTTCCTACGCAAATCATCCGCTTGTGGAGAAACGAATTGAATTGTTAGCTATCGAACCGCAATCCACACCGATTCGAATTCTCTTCTCAATCTCCCACACACCGACCTTAGGAACTTCTAACATATTCTCAATCTACTTACTAGAATATCGTGTGGGCGAATCTATCTAGTAATTTAAGAGAAAAGAAGAACGAAAATTGGAGCGTGGAATGCTCCCTCAATTTTTGAAAATTGGAGTTAAAACTCCGAGGGGGTGCCGATTTCTGTGTCTAGGGGAGAGAGAAATCGGCTCCTTCTTTGTACTCATTTCATAGATATTGTGGGCTAGGTTAGGGCTTATAAGGAGAATGAATTAGATTCCAAATAAAAGAACCATATTCCCCACTTTAATCTCCTGAAGTTTCCAACTATAATTCAAATTCAAATTTGAATTATATTAAAATTAATTTGGGTTTGGACAAATCCATAATTTAATTAAATTAATTTTCAAGTCACATTTGGGCCCAATTGAATTTAATTAATTGTTTGTTCCAACTTAGACTTAAATTAATTAATATAAATTAATTTATCCTCCAATTTATTATTCCATGGAAATGCAATAAAATGCAATTCTATTTTAAATATATATCGACTCCACTTTAGGATAAATATTGAACTCATCTCGATTCATTCGAATTACGGATGTAACTCTCTTGTCATTAATTATTTCCCGCATTTAAAATTTTCTAAACTCATTAATTAATTGAGTTTGCTAACAATTCACATTTAATTAATATATTTATTCGCAAGTGATCCTGTTCAAACCTTAATTATTACATATGGAATAAATTTCCACTCAATTACATAATTAAATGCAATACATGGAAAATAAAATAAATTACAATCTAACACGGTCAACCACCGTGTGATTATATATTTTAAGCCACAAACCGGGCATCGAAGAAGAAACAAACGACTAAAAGCGGAATAAAATCATATAAGCCACGTAATATCATAGATATAATGCTAAAATTAAATCTAGCATCCTAATATTAAATTACAATCACAGGAATATAAATAAGAATTAAATCCAATTCATATAATAAATTAAAAATCTTGTGATCGGCTCTGATACCAACTGATAGAACCCGTTTGAGGGGCTCATAAATTCGCAGGATCCGCAGGTTTAATTAATTGCATGAATAATTTAACTTTTATGCACATAGGAGAATATAAAAGTGGAATTAAATATTTTATACCTTCTCCTACGCAAATTCTCCATTTGTGGAGAAACGAATTGAATCGTTAGCTATCGAACCGCAATCCACACAAATTCGAATTCTCTTAACAATCTCCCACGCACCGTGTAGTGCCCCGCTCTTTTAGTTAGAACTATCTCGTACCAAATATTTTGTGATTAATTAAATTCTGCTTATGAATAGAAGACCAATTAGCAAATTGATAATATTAACTCCTACATTGCCTAAATTGAACTTGTTTCAATTTAAATTTCATATGAGACTAGAATTCTTATTATTTAGTATTTAGAACCTTTGCCATTAATTATCCTAAATGGGTTAATTATTAATATTTTTAATCATTAAGGATGCTATTGTTATTATTATATACAATATATGTCAGCATTGCTATGTATTATAACATGTGTGGTTAATCAATCACAAATAGTACAGTACATAATATAAAACTTAAACCTTTTCTTTCTCTTTGGAATACCATCGACTGAAATGATGTGGGAAAAGAGGTGAATTGCCATTAGATCTCATAATTTGTAAAATAAGATATTATAGTAGTAAAATCAGATTGTAAGAGAGTACAATCAGATTTTAAGTACAGAAATTAGGGGATGAATGCAGCTTTACACAAGGGAAAATAAAGATGTACATGTCATCAACCTATAACCCCAACATATAAAAGAATAAAGGTCTGCATAGTAATAATCAATTAGGGGTGAACAGGGCATAGATGGAATAGTAAGCGACTAAGAAGAAAAGGGAGCAGAGCTGCCACTTACGTTTCCATCCTCTGCAAATACAAAGAAGATTAGTTAGCCATGAGTTAAAAGCATGAAAGACAAATACAAACTAAAACCCATTAGATTTGTGACTAACACATTCCCCATTATATAAGGAGAAAATTTCTAATACTTAATTACACCTCATTTAACTCATCCAAAATTGCTGCCAATTTGGAGAGAAACAGAGAGTTCAAATTAGAAAAGGAGTAGTTGAAGTTTTGAAGGTAAAGAACTCTCAACCTCTAGCAATTAATGTTCTTGTTCATATCTTCTCAATATCTAGCTCATAAGACTTTTATAAACTTCATCCTCTAAATTCTAGAAAATACAAAATACAAGACCGAACATGATTATGAACTTAGATGCTTAAACTTTGAACTTAGGTGTTGTAATTCTGAACCTAGATAAGCATGTCCTTAACATAAGAAAGACATACTTCTAGGTCTAATTTCAATGCTTGGTATGAAACTTATACTACTAGGTAACCTATATGGCAGCGCCCAACTAATAGAACATATACAACTCCACAATAAAAGAGAAGAGACTTACCTGGGGAGATATGAATCTCCCGAAGGAACAGAATGACAACGGGGCAGCAACTAGCTGCTGTCCAAAAGGACAGAGCTTCACCCGTTTCACCAACATTATGCCAAACAAACCCCGAACAGCCTCGAGCAGCCTCAAACAGCCCCGAATCACCCCCGAACAGTCCCGAATATCCCTGAATCGCCCTGAAACCAATCTGCAAATATAGATTTCTCTCAAGACTCATTTAATTCATAAAAATCAGAATTTGAAACTAACAATAATACATGTCAGAATGTGAAATATTAGAACTTGAGGTTGTCCTAGAACACTTAATCAATCAAAATACATGCATGCTTTAGAGAGAAGGCTATAAACTGAGATTTGTAAGGAAATCCTTTAATTTGGACTTACACCAAAGAATTAAAAAAAAAATCAACATTAAATAGGGAAATAGAGACATGCAAGTGGGAGAAAGGTTTGAATCGAGATTTAGGAAATTTGAGTAAAAGAAAAATGACTTCTATTAAAAGAAAAGAAAGAAGAGGGGGAAGGAGAGAAACCTCAATGTGAAAGGCTGCGGCGCGGTGGCGATAACTCCGAGGGAAAGGAACTCTCCAGAGTCCAACCAAGCGAGAAGTCGCCGAAGAGAGGCCTCAGGCGAGCAAAGCAGCGCCGACAAGGGCTGCTTCATGACTGCGCTGTAACTGCCCAGCTACGGCTCCTCCGTGGCTGCCTTCCGCAGTGAAGAAGGAGGCGACGCGGAGAAGGTGGCGTGGTGAAGAGCGGCGGCGATGTGGAGAGGGGTGCAGAGCATGGCGCCGAACTGCAGGGGAGACGAAGCAGAGTTGCGCAAGCGCGGATAGGCCGAGAGGGAGAGATAAGTTAGAGGGGAAGAGAGTTGCACCGCCGGGAAAGGGCGCCAACGGCAACGTGGGTGGTGAAGATGAAAAATGAGGGAGAGGAAATCAATGGGAGTGGCAGAAGGGAGGAAGAGAACGGCTAGGGAGAAGAGAGAATAAGTCTGGACTTGAGTCTAGGGTTGGGGAAGAACAAGACTAGGTTTAGGAATAGATAGAAGTGTCTAGAAATCTAACTTGGTACGGGCGGGTTATGTGCTGGGTTAGGTATAATAGCTGGGCCAATGATTTAATTATAACTAGGCCAATGATTATACAAATATTGGGCCGAGATTTAATTATAACGGGCCTGAAATAAATTGAGTCATGGACCAAGATAATGATAATAGTTGGGCTGAAAATTTAAGTAAGAATTGGGTTAATTTAATTATATAAGTGGACTAATTATTAATTCCACTAAATCAAAAAAATTATTTAATTGGACTATGTCCAAATATAAGATTATTAATTAATTTAGAGAATTAATTTATAGTTAGAACTTCATCTTAACAATTGATTTAATTATTAATCATACTTAAGTTATATTTATTAAGGTTTTCCCAACCTATATGAATTTATATAAATATTTTGACTTAAGGACCAAAATATTTCTTTAGAAATTTCTTTTATCACTCAATAATTATTTACTTGGGTGTAATGAATGAAATTAGAATTTACGAATCGAGCTGATTTGAGAAATCAACGACACCTCTAGACAATAATTTCGATACTCGAATAATAGTCGAGTTAAAGACCCGAGAATAATTCTCGAAATGATAAAGGATAATATTTTCTTACACTTAGAGAATATTAGATGTACTCGAAAATTTTATCTCACTCGAGATTTATTTAAAGATTTCGACGAGAGGTCGGATCCACATTTCAAGAACGAAGACATCATCAGTCGAGACTATTCAAGTAGGCTTTCTTAATCTATAAAATATGTCTTCATGACTTTAGAATGAAATTAGTTATTTTCAAACTACTGTCTTGCCATAAATGTTTCGATTTATGTATGATGCCTATTTGTTTAATTATAATCGAATTCGGGTCCAGTAGATTAGATATCTTACTCGAACTAGTGTACACAACGGACCGTGAGTCATCTTAGCGGGCTGGCCGGTCCAGTGTCCGTGTGAGGTGGCCACCTCCCCGGCACATAAAACTTTAGATATGGTTGTGTCACACCCCAAATCCCGAGGGACGGCACACGCGCCAAGGGCATGACTGGGCGGGGATAAAAGAAGCGGGAAAGAAAGGGGGCATTGTGTTCGTGTGCATTATTATATAAGTGAGAGTTGTCCTTGAAAATCGGACAGCATCTCCTCTATAATTTTGACTATGCCATTTTACAACCCAAACAGCTAACCAATACAAAGACAATGTCTATAATAATGAATCTAAAATGAATCATATGCAATATGGAGATAATACAGCTCGAGTCATGGGAGCGGTAATCCAGAATCCCAAGCGGCCGAATCATCCAAGATGAAATGAATTGGAGATAATACAGCTCGATACATGGGAACGGTAATCCTGAATCCCAAGCGGCCGAATCATCCAAGATGAAATGAATTGGAGATAATACAGCTCGATACATGGGAACGGTAATCCTGAATCCCAAGCGGCCGAATCATCCAATATGAAAGACGGGGTTGGAGATAATACAGCTCATCTCGTAGGAACGGTAATCCAGAATCCTCGAGAGGCCGAATCGTCCAATAAGAACCGTCGATCAAAGGCGGAGGTTAGTGAGCCTAGCTCGCCAGAAGGAGTCACTCACCCAGCTCACCAAGTATGGTCGGCATTCGCTCGAACACTACACAAGGGGCCGAGGAGTTGAGCGTCCAAGAGGGGCCGACTACTTCTAAGCTCTCCTATGCACGTGTATGCATGTAATGGGCAATGATAATATGATAACATGAACCTTTATTAATAATGGCCGATGAGGCCTTCGTGGAATGAGAAAATGATCTTAGACTTTAAACATATATATTATCACACACATATACGTGAATGATAATTATTTCATAAATATCATAACATACGTGAGCATGGCAGCGGAAATTCTTATGTATAGAACGGTAAACCGTTCTTGTGATGAAGCAACCGTCATCCCAATAACACCATTCATCAGCCACACACATCATGCTGCTTCCTTAGCCTGTGAAAAATTTTGTAAAACGTGGGGTGAGTACTAGTGCACTCAGTTGGGTTTTTCATAAAACGAAAACATAGTCTCTGTTCAGTATACTTACCTTAGACGGTTTTAAAACAAAAATAACTTCTAAGTAAGCAAAACATTTGTGCATAAATTAAACATGACCCGGCATGACGTTACTCTTATATAGGTTATGTCCCGGGCCTTTTACCACCGACGGATCATAAACATTCAGTCAAATAGGGCTCGGCGAACCGTACACCCTAACATAGCATGAGTCAAAACCCGATGGTGATCAACCCACCGCAGTAGAGACTAAGTGATCACAGTCCTTAAATCGACGTGTTAGGCCGAATAAGAACCCCCGGCGGTCGATAAGAGCATTAAACAGTCCATACCTTCGTGAAAATATTTTAACAGAGATCCATGCATTTTTCATTTTAAAGAAAAGAGCTTAATAACTCAAAATACGTATATATCCCCAACCTTTCACCGATGATATTCCTCGATTACGGGAAAACCGTAAATCCTTATGAGCCCAAATTTCAGTGCTAGGTACCTGTTAGTCATAGGGAATATATTTTGGCTTTAATTTCCCAAAAGGAACTATAGATAAGTAGTACTAAATTTTTAGGCTTAATAATATTCTTTTTATCACGTAATAAATTAATTTGGCAGCAACCGGACTTTCAAATGACTTTGGCCAAGAAGGCAAAAATAATTCGGACATTATTCCCTATAGGAATATGTATAAACATTTTTAAAATATGCAACTTTACCTCGAAGCTTAATCGAAAAGATTCGTAGTCTTTTTCGGATCTATGAAAATTGGACCGATGAAAATTAATGAAACCTCTTTCAGAAAATCCTATATTTTTTTCTCTACATGCACTATAAATTTTATTGAAAAATGATAGACCGTGAATATTTTTCCTTTAGAAAAACATGAAATAATGCAATAAATCATGACATGTCGATCCTAACCGGGTCCAAATCTAAAATTCAATCCGGCAGAGTAACGGATCTTATGGTCAGAAACTCAAAACCTTAAGGGACCTTAGCCGTCTGATAGACCAATAGTCATGAATGGGACAATGAATGAAGAAGAGAACGGAGGAGAAAGAATGAAGAATGGAGACTCGACGGCGGCTGAGCCACCTTTGTCAAGCTCCGTGCCTACCTTCAACCTTATCCTGACGTACCTTTATTTCGATCGATACTCAATTCTCGAACCGACAGAACCTCGATACTCGAAAATGACAGAAAGAAGAAGAGAAGAAGAGGGAAGAAGAGAGGGGAAAAGCAGAAGAGGAAAGGGGGCGCTAATGCTGCTTCTGTAAATGTGGGGAGGAAGTCACGACTCCTCCCCCCCTTTTATAGCCAAAGTTTTAGAAATTTTTATTATTTTTATTATAATATATTATATTATATTATTATTATATTATTATTAATGCTTTAACCTTAAAACGTCGTAACTTCTGCACACGACTTTCTTTTCGAGCAAACCTAACGTCAACATCTCCCTTTCTTCATACTCTACACAATGACTATAATATTGATATAGTTTTGGTCATGCATGGAAAAACTATTTTTTTTAATGACGTGCTTAAACTTTAAAAATTCGTAGCGGTTGCATACGAACTCCTTTTTGGGTAAAACTAGTGCCAATATTTTTCTTTTGAAAAACTCTACGCAAGGAGTATAATATGTATATACTTTCGACTCATGCATGAAAAGTTTATTTTTCAAATAAACCTTTTAAAAAGATTTGCCGGTCTGCCAAATTAACATGGTAGGTCCTAACAGGCTCTAGGTTTTTCCTAAAATTCTTATTTCATCATACCTAGGTCCCTTAATAGTTAGAACACTTAAAAGTATAATTTAGAAATTAGCGGGATATTACAGGTTGATTACAAAAGAACTTAGACTGCAGTCGAACATAGAATTTTCACGAGAAATGATTTTGGTGAACATAGGTGCTTTAGAGACAAAAATCTTTATGTTTCACTTGTGATGGCTTGACAGTTATAATGGTATGAGTGCGATTTCGGCACGTGTCTACTGAGTACTTTTGTAAACGTGTAGGTTAAGAAACGATGAAGGAGGGGGTGCTACGCCAGGCTTTTGTCAGTCTCTTAGCAGTTGACTCTTGGGGGTTCTATGTGTCACATGTAGAACTTCCATCGATCCGAATAATTTTCCAGTGCCAGTTGAGATTTCTATGTAATAGACTCTAGACTTCAGTCTTCTTTAATATTCGTAGCTATGTATGAGCTTATTACTCAAGTTATTCCTATGTCGATTATGTACGATGAATTACTAAGCTAAGTTATGTGAATGTTATTCAATTCATCTTGATTATACTTCCTCATTCTATTTCCGTTTCTTAAATCCCTCCATTAGTCGCGGTTTCCCAAATTCTACTATCCTTAGTAGAGTGCGGTTGTTACACACCGACCTTAGGAACTTCTAACCTATTCTCAATCTACTTACTATAATATCGTGTGTGCGAATCTATCTAGTAATTTAGGAGAAAAGAAGATCAGAAATTGGAGAGTGGAATGCTCCCTCAATTTTCGAAAATTGGAGTTAAAACTCCAAGGGGGCGCCGATTTCTATGTCTAGGGAAGAGAGAAATCAGCTCATTCTTTGTATTCCTATTATAGATATTGTCGGCTAGGTTAGGGCTTCTAATGAGAATGAATTAGATCCCAAATAATATAACCATATTCCCACTTTAATCTCATGCAGTTTCCAACTATAATTCAAATTCAAATTTGAATTATATGAAAATTAATTTGGGCTTGAAAAATACATAATTTAACTAAATTAATTTTCAAGTCACCTTTGGGCCCAATTAAATTTACTTAATTGTTTGGTCCAACTTAGAATTCAATTAATTAATTTAAATTAATTTTTCCTCCAATTAATTACTTCATGGAAAGGCAATAAAGTGCAATTTTATTATAAATATTTATTCACTCCACTATATGATAAATATTGAACTCATCTCGATTCATTCGAATTACGGATGTAACCCTCTTGTCATTAATTATTTCCCGCGTTTAAGATTTTCTAAATCCATTAATTAATTGAGTTTGCTGACAAATCACAATTAATTAATATATTTGTTCATGAGTGATCTGGTTCAGACCTTAATTATTACATATAGAATAAATTCTCACCGACCAGGTTTCTTATGCAATAAACCTTTCTGAACGCCTCACACAGATTTAATCAACTCATGTCACCGAGACGCGATTCTGCACGACTGACAATCGAGCACTTCTAGCTAAGCCAATCACTACCGCCCAAGATATCACTATTTAGGGTTACGAAAAATCCGCAAGAGTAGATGAATCAAAGCAGCGTATAATCAACAGCCAATACTAATGTCATTGTCACAAATTAAGAAATGAACTAATTTATGAGACCTCGTTCTATTTATCGGCATGTTAGAACTTATCTCACTGTGAAACCTCTCAATATGTATACGCAAAGCATGTGTATCCGCTTATACATATCGACATCATTCTACGGGCTAAGGTCAGCTCTCGCATCAAATGATATCACAGTCTTTACCGACTAGAGTGTCCAAGTTTGTCTAGACTGTGACTTTATATTACAAAGGAGTCGACTGTGTTACCTTCTGTGATCATCGATCCACCACACAGTCTAATATTGTAATAAATGGACTTGTTTGTAATTCAATATATAATAATAATATATAACAAACCAATGATAGAGAGATTTATTCTCATTAAAGTGAAATTGAAAACAAGTCTGATACATCGTCTAAGCATAAAGCATGCTTTGAGGTATACAAACCCTAACACGTTGCTCGTACTCTTATGTCTCACATGCATGTTCCTAAGTATCTGTGGTATGATGTTGTTCTTATTGCGTGCTACCTTATCAATAGGATGTCGTCAAGTGTGTTGCATGGTGATATTCCTTTTTCGTGTGTCCGTCCTAATAAACCTCTCTACACTATTCTTCCTCGCATATTTGGGTGTGTTTGCTTTGTTCATGATCTTACTCCTGAATTGGAAAAATTATTCCCTCGTGCTATAAAGTGTGTTTTTATTGGTTATTCTATAACCAAAAAGGGATACCGGTGTTTAGACCCTCTAACGAAACATCATTATATTTTTGTCAATGTTACTTTCTGTGAGTCTCAGGCTTACTTCTCTCCCATTCAAGCTATACCTACCAATGTGGTTGTTCCTACTCCTTTACCTGTCCCTATATCAATATCCCTCAGTCCTGCATTGCCGTTGTAGGTATCTAGTCGGCGTCATTGGGCCCCCACAGACCCAGATACAGTCACCAACACTGCTCCTGAAATTGTCCGTGACATAACACCAAACTCAGTCTCATGTCCACTATCAGAGTCATCTTCGCCTCCAGTTACTGAAAGCCTACCTCAACATGATGAATTACCAGTACCCCTTCGCAAAGGTAAACATATTTGTACCACTAAACACCCGATCACTAATCATATATCATTTGCTCGATTGAGTCTCCCGTTTCGTGCATTTTCTCTTTCTCTTGAGTCTACAGTTATTCCAACTTCTTACCAAGAGGCATTCAAACACCCTCTTTGGCGGGCTGATATGGATAAGGAGATGAATGTTCTTCTCAGTCACGGTACATGGGATCTAGTGTCTGCACCTTCTTCTGCAGATGTTGTGGCTTGTCGATGGGTGTTCACTATCAACTTTCTTGCTGATGGAACTATTGATCGCTACAAAGCTCGTCTTGTGGCTAAATGATACACCCAAACTTATGGTGTTGACTACTTTGACCCAAACTTATGGATGAGGAGATGAATTCTCTTCTCAGAATTCTATTAGGATTTTGTTCTCATTGGTTGTTAATCTTTCTTGGTCTATTTATCAGCTTGATGTGAAGAACGCTTTTCTCTATGGTGATTTGACTCCTCCTGTCTTTATAGAGCAACCTCCAGGGTATGTTCCTCAGGGGGAGGATGCTACTAAGGTGTGTTGCTTAAAGAAGGCAATTTATGGTCTTAAACAAAGTCCAAAAGTTTGGTTTGATAAATTCAACAATGTTCTCAGAAATATTGGGTTTAAACAGTGCAAGTCAGATCACTTTGTTTTTGTGTGACATCGAACATCTGGAATTGTTATCCTCATTGTATATGTTGATGATATACTTGTATCTGACAGTAATGTGCATGGAATTGATGAGACTAAGAGACACTTGCAACAACATTTTGTTATTAAGAATATGGGACGTCCAAAGTATTTCTTGGGAATTGAAATTGCCCACAGTAAGTCTGGAGTTTCTCTATCTCAGTATAAGTATGCCACAAATTTGCTCAAAGAAACTAGACTGCTTGGAACGAAACCAGCTGACACTCCTATGGATGTCGATCCGAGTGTTTGGAATGATAGTGGAGATTACTTTTAGGACAAAGCTAGGTATAGACAACTTGTGGGGAAACTAATTTACTTGACCGTAACACGGCCTAATATTTCTTTTGTTGTTGGTTTAGTCAGTCGTTTCTTGGATAAGCCCAAGAAAGTTCATTGAGATGTTGTTATTCGTATTTTCCAATATATCAAGAAATCTCCAGGAAAATGATTGTTGTTTAAGAAGAATGGTCATCTAAAGATTGAAGGGTACTCTGATGTTGATTATGATGGCTCAAAGACTGATAGAAAGTCTACTTCTGGATACTGCGCTTATTTGGGAGGAAATTAGGTAACTTGGAGAAGCAAGAAACAACACACGGTTGCTAGATCTTCTGCTGGGGCTGAGTACAGAGTTATGGCTCATACTGCTACTGAATTGATGGGAGTAAAGAATCTACTAGGAGAGTTGGGGTTCACTTATAATGAACATTTAACTATGCATTGCGATAAAATCAGGCAGCTATCTACATTGCCAATAATCCATTATTTCATGAGAGAACTAAACATATTGAGGTTGATTTCCATTTCATTTGCGAGTGTGTATTGAATCAGACTATTGCTACTCCATTCACTTCTTCTGCCAACCAAATTGTTGATATCTTCACTAAACCGTTGGGTGGGAAGCGTTTCTCGGAACTTTGTGCCAGGCTGGAAATGATCGATATATATGCTCCAGCTTGAGGGAGAGTGTTATAGTATTATAATATTTTAATATTATTATAATGTATTTACTTTCTTTATTTTCTATAACCCAAGTTTTCCCTATATATAGATGTAGGCTCTCTTATATACAATTACACACTGAATAATATTATACTTTTCTCCTCCCATTATGCTTCTATATTATATCATTCTACATGGTCAAACTAATGTTGATGTGGACCTGATTAACACGCGTGGTCGTACACATCAGCCTAAACGATGTCGTTCTGACTTAACTTAAACGACGTCGTTTCTTCCTTAAGAAAAAAAAATGTAGTTTTGGTTGGAGAACTAAGCGATTAGGGTTGGAGAAATTAGTAGAGATTTAGGCTGATGTGTACGCCCACGTGTGTTAATCGGGTCCATGTCAGCATTAGTTTGACCAAAACAAGCCCGATGTATAAATTAGCTAAGAAATAGTAGTTTGTGTATTGTGTGGCAGATTTTAAAGGTCATGTACAATACGAGAAATGGTGGATAGTTTATGTATTTGTAGACAATTATCCCTAAAATATTATATTATTAAAACAAAAAAAAAATTACAACCTGACATTTACGTACTTTATGGATTTGCTGACTATTTAAACGGCCGATGAAATTGCATGCTTCCCAAACGACCCAAATTAACCTGCAATTTATAAAAAAGATGGACGGTCAAATATTAGAAGCCTCTTCACTTACACAACAATATGCAAATAATACATTTCCCAAAATCTTATATTTCGCACCGGTCTGTACAAAAATAATTACACTTTTCCCAAAAATGTTATTGCAGAGACACTAATATAATTTCTTTGTATGTTGTGTAGATGTATTCATCAGTAACTTTTCCTTTATTTATTTAATCAACCGTACCAAGTTTTTTTAGGTTGGCTTTAATAGGCTTGCCTCAATTTTTATATTTATATAGACGTTACATTATTTACCTTCAAAGTTTATTTGAAGCATCATTCTAACCTAAAAAGTTAAAAAAATATATATATTAAAGTCCAAACAAAATCATTTTAAAATTAATCGATTCAGTTTAAGAATGATTCCACAAATTGTAGGTCAAATGTGCAAATACACTTGAACATTGTTAAAATATCCGCATTGTTAATACACTCACAAATCATACGTATAACATGTAAATAAATATTGAAATTTTAATTAAAATTTATTTATTATAATTTATTAATTAAAACATAATTTAATATTTATTTAATACTAAATAATAAAAATTATAATGATTTGTATGCTTAAGTGGCATTTCATGACATTAACACATCAGACGTGGACATATTAACAAATGTCATTGTGGGAATGTTCAGTTAGTTGAAATCAAATTAGTTCAAGAATGCCCGAGATTATGTTAGGTCGATATTATTTGAGATTAATTTTGTCAAATAAGATAGGCCAAAACGATCATAACATATGATTAACATATGTGGTATGGTATTAAGATTAAGTTTATAACTAAACATAAAAATTAAACAACTTATAAAACTAATATTGGCAGGCATCAACATCCATAGACATGGTCTTATGACTTTGCAGAGATATGTGTTTTTGGTAAACAATCGCTCGGGCATGGTCATTGCGACCCTCTTTGTGAGAACCTCTTCTTTCAAAATTACGGGGTTATTTTGTCAAATTTCTAAGGGAGAATTATCTCGCGCCCCTAAGTATTTTTTACCTACCCACCTATGTCAGTTTCGAATGATGCAAACCAAACAAATACCTGTTGTTACATTTACACCTTAATATCACCTTAATATTTTTAAATCATTGCAGTACACCCCCTCCATGGACACAAAGCTATAACATCCCTAACTACGAAAACCCGATTATTAATTAATTTTTTCCATCTTTTTATTTAATTTAATGCTCAATCTCATTGAAGTTAAATAAATAATTAAATATAAAAGTTGTAGTCATGCTATGGGGGAATGAAATTGTAACAACTTGAACACGATGGAGAAGAACTGGTTTGTGTTTGATGCCAATGTTAATAATAATAATAATAATAATAATGAAAAAAGTGTTGAACATGAGACAAGAAGAGTGTGGACTTGCAGAGGAGTAGTAGCCATATTCTATATATAGGGCCCCGGGAGAAGTCGAATCCATGACCATTTTTTCCTTCTAAAATCTTGACCTCTCAGACTAACATTAAAGACATCATGTTACATCAACAACACTACAAACTTCACCATGTCCTGTTATATGGCATTTTCAACATTTCCCTCTAACTCTTCTTTTGTATGTACATTACACTATATCCAATTATTTTCAACAATATACTAGTAGTCATTGATATTTTGGGTACTCGAATTGTGTGAGCCAAGCCCGTGCAGTTAATAGATTATATATTATGTCTAGTTTAAAGTTATGCATGCACTTCCCTCGATTTCTAATAGTCTTGCATCATTTAAGTTTATATTTAGAGAAACAACTATAATGTGTGTGTGAGCTAGTATGTGTTTCCATGGTACACTTCACAAAGTTGTTTTTCTTTTTTGTATTATGCGCGTCATTCTAATTATACATTGAATAATTCCGATTCTAGTCCTCAATTGCGTCTACGGCACTTTAATTTATTTATACAAAACGGTAATCGGTATATTAATTATTTCCTTTGTTATTTTTATATTTACTTTTTCTTACGCGTGAGAAGTTTCTAGTTTATGGAGGTAAATTTTACATACACACACATATATATTAGTTTATAAATCAACTAAGAATAATACATTTCATAAGGCAATCAGAGTGCAATAAATTCAATTTTGAAATTTAAACACAATTTAAATGCAAGCCTTCTAAGTCACAAAATACACCAACTCTACTGTTCCCCCATAATATGAAATCAAGTTAAAACAGGAAACAGGTTCTAAAGGAAAAAAGGCTTAAAACTAACATAACTATAGGAATTGTATAAACAAAATTATAAACACTAATTTGTCAACTGCTCAAAATAGTGAATTAAAGTTTCACTTATTAGTATATATAGAGTTGCTTGCAAGTCCATGAAATTAGCTTATTTTCACACTTTATATAAAATTTTAAAAGCAATTTTGGTTTCGGCGATAATTCTTAAGTTATTGATAATTTAAAACAACACATATTTATTAAATTTGTAAATGCAAGGCCAAGAAAATTATTACGTCACGCTATTAAATCAATACTAATTTGAAGACAGTTTCATTTTATGTGTAAAATCAGGAAATGAGCAAAGTATGAGAATTTATTAAGTAATGTGCAAAACATAATAGATTTCGAGTTCCAGTCATTCATATAGCGGTTATGTAATTTAATGTTAATGTAATATAATTATTTAGGATTTATTTACCAATGTACATCTTTCTTATCTAATTTAGTAGGGTATTTAGTTTTGAACAAAAGTTGGAAAGAAAACACTTGAGCATTGGAAAAATGAAAAACAAATGATCACACGTTACAGAATCAAGAAAATGACAAATTTATTGGTTAGGGCCTTGTTGGGGGTATTGTGTATTCCCACAATTTTGATGGGATAAGGAAAATAAAATGATGGAAATATTTAGAGATAATGTAATTTTGGTAAAAGCTAGAAATTGATATTCCTTGCGAAACGGGTAGCACGAGTAAGCATTTAATGCTCTTGAGCTGTAGATGTAACTGGACCTACCTACCTCCACAATTTCCTCTCTTTATTATTTTTGTATTTTTTAATTACTTTTATCTATTTTTATTTTGTTTTGGTAAAATATAATCATTTTGTATAGAAAATTATTATTTATTTTTAAGCGTCACACGTATTAAAAAAATATTTTGATTATTTATGTACTTCCTTCATTTTATTTTTTATGATACGTTACTTTAGAATACGAGTATTAATAAAGAAATTAACTTTTTTTTGTCTAAAATAATTTAGATAGATAAAATTGATTAACTTTTTAATGGTATAAAATTTCTTTTTTAGAGACGGGTAATTATAATTAAAAAATCTCAATATAGTAAACGAATAATAAATAATGGAATATAAATTGCATTATATATTTAGTGGAATTTGAATCTTATTTTTAATAGTTTATGTTTTGACAGATTAAAATTCAAACTACTCGAGTATATCTTGAGCTTGAGTATGAATTTTAAGATTGTTGGCTCGATTTGTGCAAGTCAAATTGAGCGTAATAACCTTCTTAAAATTTTATTCTTTAATTATATAATTTTCTCATCATATGAACAAGCTCTAGTTACAAACTCAATCAAAATTAAAAACTAAGTCCAATAAAGTCGAACTTATTGATTTTGGAATGTACTTGAACTCGAGCTCGAAAAGATCAAAATTCAAAAAAATCAAGCTCTTAGTTTTTAATTTTGATTGAGTTCGAAAAGATCATTAATAACCCGACTCAACTTGTTTGTACCCTAATCACCAGCAATTTATATGTAGTTATTAATCCAATTCCAATATAATACGCAGCATCATTATTTCTTTAAGATATTATGAATTTTGTAATATTAAATCTATATATACTAAGTTCTTATAAATTTGCACCATCCACGTTTCGTCCAAATGATAGTAGTTATTCCATTTCATTTTCTAAATATACAAGTTACGTACATCTGTCTACAATTATTTCATCGTCATTTATTGCTAATTACAAATTAAAGATTTTAAGTAATTTAATCGAGTGGATATACTACCCAGTACCCACTTATAGTTGATGAATATGTGAGACTTTTAACTTGACACGTATTGGAAATCCAAAACAGGCAGCATCACATTTACTAATTAAAATAAAACATACTAATAATTATTCATAATTACCAACCAATTGAATTATGTGTGGGATCAAATTTATGACATCCTACCATTTCTGCTCAATATTGATTACACATGTTTTATTTTTCATTTATTCATGACATAATTTTAATCTCAATTTCGATGAAATGAATATAATTAATACTTAATTAAATAAAATTAGTGATTAGTAAACTGAAATTGACATCAATAAACTCTGAATATGAATAAATAATTTTTAATTGTGATTAATATACTGTATTGGAATTAATCAATGATTTTTTTTAAATACTAATCACACCCTAATATATGGCACCGATCAGATTGATGAAGATAGTAGCCAAGTGGTCCAAAAGTGAACGCACCTAAGCTAGATTGTGTCATATTGAATTAATTTCTCCAAATTCAAACTAGTGAATATATAAAATAGGGAAATAAGATTGTAAAAAATTTCCAACGTAAAATATTTTTAGTCTTTATATTTTTGTATATGAATATTATTATTGATATTAAATTATATCATTCATATGTTATATTCAACTTTATTAGACAACGTGCACATATTAATAGTATAAATAAATATTATTAATACATTTCATATCATTTACAATTTATATAATTAAATCTAAGTAGAAAAATATTTATATGATTAATATTTAAAATAATTATAATTTAAATATTTTTTATATTAATAATTATTAGTTGTATTTTAAATCTCGTTTGACTATTTTATATAAGGGTGATATATGAATACTACCCCTTTTTGTAACTTTAAATAAAAAATGTCCTATCTTGTAAAACTATATGAAAAGTACCCAAATTATGTGTTGTTGACCATTATGCCCTTTCTTAACATAATTTCTCCATTTTCAATATAGTTAAAACTAATTAATACTTCAAATAGTATAAATCATGCATTTCTATCAAGCCCATCATGCTTCCGTATAAATAAATTCTATATTAATACCAACTTTCATACCTTCTTTGACCGATAAACTGTCGGGTCGTATCCACCGGAAGTTTTTAGGGACCACGTCCAACCACCAGGAACACCTTATGGTTTACAGACGCAGATTCCTTCAACAGCTTACAGCACAGCACAGCCCTCGTTCATTTCCTACCCGGGGCGTATAAGTTTTTTGGTTGGTAAAAATAAGGAAAATATAAATCCAGAAGATGATGAACAAAAGCCCAAATCTTATTAATATTAATCTCAGATTTGCCTGTCAATGGCCTGAGACTAATCTCTCCCTCTTTTTCCCCAGAGGTGGAGGGTTGACATGATGGTTCAGGCGGTGAAGCCTTTGCATCATCTTTTTCTTGGGCCAGTGGTTCAGACTCCACTAACTTAGAACTCGCTCGAGGGGTATTTGAATCCCCTTCTACCGGTTTAGGTGCCGGAACACGAAACTCTGCCCTCTCCAGAGGTTTTCTGGAAGCCCGCATGATTGGCTTTTCCAAGGCCGACCCTAACTGAGTATAGGTCAGCAGACTGGCTCGTATCCTACCAGAGACTTTCGTCTTATCGGTAGATTGCAATTTCCCCATCTGTTCAGCATGGAGAGTGCATTCTTCCCACTCTTCCCAGAGCATTTCTATATTTTCTCGGAGATGCCTTTGGGCTAGGATGATGGAACTGATCTCAGCTGGCTCCATCTCTCGTCAAGAAATCTGCAAGAATATTTTCATGAGATTTTACTACAACAATATCATAAACATAATATTGACATAAAGATTGTCATCTAAGTAATCTAGCCTTTTCAGGCTTTGATTCTATGTTATCTCTTAGGAAAGCTTTAACTTGGGTATTATCAACTTTTAAAGTAAATTTCTTTGCTAATAAGAATAAAGGCCATTTCTTAAAAGCCTTCACAACTGCAAAGAATTCCTTCTCGTTGATATGCCATCTGATGGCCACACTTTCTGCGAACAAACCACTACAATATCTGCATGGTTCTTCTCCATATGGAGTGGTTTTCATTAGTACTGTTGCCCACCAATGATCACTCGCATCTGTATAGAGGACCAGATCATCCTCGTCCTGTGGAATTGAAAGCTTTGGGAGATTTTTACATTTCTCCTTTAGCTTTTTCATTCCCTGTCGATGCTCTTCCGTCCATATAAACGGAACCTCTTTCTTTAGTAGATTACTAAAGACCTTCCTGTGTTTCGCAAGATCTTTAATAAACATTCCGGCGAAATTAACAACTCCTAGAAAATTCTGAAGTTGTTTCTTCTCTTTCAATGATCCTGCAAAGTTATTCCAGACTCATCGATCTCTATTCCCAAAAATTCCATTTTTTGGGTAGCAATTACTGCTTTCTTTTCAGACATCACTAATCCTTCCTTGTAACAAGCATCTGCGAATAATTCTAGATGTTTGATATGTTCATCCATATCTTTTGATGTTATCAGTATATCATCAATATAGACAAATATAAACGAAAAATAATCTTTAAAAAGATTATCCATCTTCCTTTGGAAAATCTGGGGAGCATTAGCTAACCCCATTGGCATTACGTTCCAAACAAAATGCCCTTGTGGTGTTGAGAAAGCTGTGAGCTTTTTACTTCCCTCTTCCATGCGAATCTGGTAAAACCCTGATTTGCAATCAAACTTTGAGAAGACCTTAGCATTCCTAATGCAGTTAATAAGGTGATCTCTACTGGGGATAAAATATCCATCAAACTCTAGAATATCATTAATCCCTTTGTAATTAATGACAAGTCTGGGTTTACCTCGCTTGATCTCACCATGATTCCTTACCAGAAACCCTGGGCTACTGTAAGGCGAATTAGCTGGCTCGATCAACTTCATATCAAGATGTTCCTTGATAATAATTCTCATATCCTTCTGATCTATCAAGTTCATTAGGATTGGCCTGAATCTTACAAACTCGTGCACCCTTTCCGGCTTTACCTTTAAGGTTGCTTTGAGTTGGTTTCTTTCCCACCAGGCCAAAGGATTCTCATTGTAGCATCTCGAGATCTTCCTTTTGACATCTGCAAGGGACACCTGCATTTCAACCTTAATTTCTTTGTTAGAAATCAAAGATGCCTTAAGGATATGGATTTCCTCAACTTGAAGATCATCCTCACGGATGCAGCTAAGCACTGCTTCGCTGAACCTCCTTTGATCTTTCATCTTTGGTTGACGAAGTTTGCCTTCATCATTCATATCACCACGCTTGCTGCGAAAAGCTACTGGAATCTGGCGATTAAACGCTTTCCTCAGCCTCTGAACAATGATTTTATGCTCACAATTAGTTGTGAACACTAATCTTTGTCGCTCATTGTCCTGCGTGTATCTTTTGAACATCTGTAGGAAATTATTTTCTAACAGAACATCAGCTCCTGTATCATGAAAATAAATTGGTGGAGTTTTAACCTTATACCAAGGTGTTTGTCCCGCTCCTCCAATTAGTATTTCCACTTCTTTTACTCCTTTGGATAAGAGTAAAATTCTTTTAGAGAAATTTCTGCCAGCAATTTGAGGTAAAGTATCATCAACATCTGCTGGGAAAATTCCCCTTCTTGCTGTGCATATTCCTGCCCCTGAATCAATATAAGCTGAGAGGTATTCTGCCTTATATTTTTCATATAACACTCCCACTGGAATGTATATCGAGAATGGACTTGTCATACGATTATGAGTCGTCTTTCCTCTATCGTAATCATCACCCCCTGGTCCATTTGTTTCCAAGGCTTGAATCTTTCCAAAAAAATCCTGCCCTAGAATCAGAACATCTTCTCGTCCTGCTCTGCCTTTAACCTCTACCATAAAACCCTCTAGGTCAAGGGTTCCATTGTAATGGTTAACCTCCGGCTGCTGGAGATAGTACAAGACATTACATGGAAAGTTATTTTCTCATCTTGTAGTATCAAATCTTGTCGTCATCCCTCTCCATCCTTCTGGACATTTCAGATTGACTGAAACTTGAGCTTTCCCGGGGAATTGGGATTGACCTTCTTGGATAAATTTCCTCCCAAAAGGTTGAGATATAATTCTATCTCCTTGGAAGGATAATCTTCCTGTGCTTATCTTAAGACTTTGATCATGTCTTATGACAGGCATCTCTTGTATTCGAATGTTAACTTCCCTTTTTTGTGGAATCTCCATTCTGTCGGGACCAATAGCTGTGGTCACTTTCTTGAAGATATCAGGTGTCTCGATGAACTGCTTGCCCAAAAATAACTCTGTATGATGAGAGTTGGAAAGCGCATATGATATCTGATATGTTATGGAATAAGGTGTATTTCCCTCATCCAATAACTCCTTCCTTTTAAAGTCCTGATAAAGGGTCAGAGCTTTACTGAAACCCGAGTCGTTGAGATTGTAAGCAATCTTAGGATAAACAATCCCCACAACTTCGCCTGCACAAAGATTTCCCGCAATGGTTCCCATTACTGAATCTTGTAGGTTTCTGATCCTCCTATCACATATAGCTATGTCGATTGGAGCATCAAATCCTGTGAACATCGTGGATTTGAGAACTAGTTGAATTGCCCCAATATGAATCCATCTCATTTTTTCGGCAATTTCTGGTTTGAGTTTTTCCAAATCCTCACGGATGTCGCTTGCTGGAATTAATTGCATCTCCACTTGATTTCCAGTAAACTCGATCGGAAGTGACATCTCTCGTCTAGTAATTCCATAGACAATATGATGTTTCCTTCTTCCTAGACTGAAATTCCTCAGCACTTCGTCTAGGTTGCTGGCATTAAAACCTTGATACTTCTGAATATTCAAGGTTTTCTTCATGATTTTGTCGATCAGGTTTGGCGAGATCATCGTTCGACTAGAGAATCCAGTCCGATCTTCTTTCTCCTGATGACAAGACTCGGCTTCAGTCTGAAGATTCTGTAGATCCATCAGAATCTTCATCCTTACTAAGAATCTCCTCTTGGTATATACTCTCGTCTGAGGGTATATCTTCAAACTGATACACTTGTACCAATTCTTGGTAATACATGGCATCTTCGATGTCTGGTGTAGACTCAAACTTTCGCATGCCTTTTTACTCGTTTTCTGGGCAATTTATTGAAATATGCCCCTTTGCTCCACAGGTCCAGCAATTACAATCTTTAAAACTTTCATTAGCTCTGGTCTGAGCTCTTCTGAAAGTTTTCTTTTCGGGAGTTCTTGAACTGGATCCTTGGAACGAACCCTTGCTTCTGGCTGGTCTGCTTCTTTGTCCAGTTTTGTATGATCTAGCCTTCTGTCTAGACCACATCGTCCTTGGCTTCCAAGATCTTCATCTTGGATTTCTTTCTTTGGAATATGGTTGGTACCTATTCTTTCGTCTTTTGGTTATTGATGGCTCGCCCCCAATAACAACTGGAAGATCATTATCTTCACAGTTCAGATGAGCTGCTTTGTTGATTCTTCGCAGCTTCTTCAGGTTTTTTTGAGCAGTGGCTTGTTGACACCACTCTGAAAGCTTTTGATGCACATAAGACATCCTTTTGGCGATGCTATCACTGCCCTTGGGGATATAATCCCTTATCAGCATCTCCTTCCATGGGCTCGGAAATTTTAAGAAGAAATTTCCTTCGCGATCGTCTCATCAGCTTTTGACTGATGCTGGTAGATCGTAAAGAGCTGAAGAAATTTATTGAGCGCCTTTGGATCCAAGACTGTAAGTCTTAGATTATATAACGCCAATAGATACTTTCTTCTTTTCTCTCTATCGAATCCCTCGTAGTATCCTTCTCCGATGAAATGGTCTTTGAAGAGGACACTCATTCTTCGGATAATTTCCGAGTAGGATTCCTCTGCGAAGTATTGATTTTTTACTTCGATGTGGAATCCTTCCCAGGCGATTTTTACCACACCTGCGAGACTGGTTTCAAGAATCTTAACCAGTCCTTCTTTGTTAACGTCGAGAGTAGCTGCTGCAATTCGCATCGCTCCTCCCCATTCGTCAATCATAGATTCTCGACCTTTGAAACTAACTTCATCAAGATCGAGCATCACTCCATATGGATGGATAGGATCAAGGGTGGTTTTCCCAACCGGTGAATCCTGGATTCTTGGTTGTCGCCTCCTTCTAGTTCTTTCCATCAATATGGCTTCATCGGGTACCATCGAGGTATACGATGGTCCGGCATGGAAATCACGAGCTTCCCTCATGACTTCTTCAGGTGGCGGTGATGCTTGTTGATTTAGAGGTAACGCTCCATGTGCCACATTTCCTTCCACCATTTGATGTTGGTTCATCTTGAGATCAACCACCTTCATGTTAGCAAAAGATTCTGCTAACTCTTGTAGATCTTCAAGTCCGATTCTTTCAAGGTTATTCATGATTTTTCACCTTGAAATAATCGTACATATCTTTCCACTTGAGGATCTTTGCCTTTATCCTTTACTGGTAAAGGATATTTTGGTCCTTCGGTAAACAACATCTTGTTCCTTCTTTCTGAACGAGATCTGTTCTCCAATTGGCCTACTCGACTCTGAATATCTCGCAAGATGGTTAGAATTTCATCTTGTTGTGTGGATATTCTGTTTATCTCCTGGGGTAATCTGTTCAGGCGGTTGCCATAATTTTGCACCGTCTTCTGGATCTCCCTTAAATCAACCGAGAATTTTGAATTATCCGGGTTGATTTCTTGGAAGACTGAAGTAAACTCCCATCTTTCTTGACTCATTAGAAATGGGTCGAATGTCCCATTTCCATTTGCTGGTTCACCTCTTGTTGAAGTGAATGGCCTACTCGGAGTAGATCTTGATATCTACTCATCATGACTATGATACGTAAACTTTCTTCTACGGATAAAGGACCAAGAGTCCTTTCATCCAATTTGTCAGCCCAAAAAAGAAATTTTTCTTGGTGCTTTCTTGTAGTAATCTCCAATTTTTTGAGAAAATACCTGTAACAGAAGCATCTCGGACAATTGTCCGGATCCATATTTTCTCGGTGTCTCCTCCGTTAGGAAATAATTAAATGTAATAAATAAATATAATTCCTTAATAAACCTAAGGCTCTGATACCATTTTCGGGACGCCTGTTAATGCCAAGATTTATCTCTAAACATGCAAATAAAATATCAACATGTTCTAATTTTCAATGAGTAATATGCTCAAAAATTTTCATAAAAACTCGGTCGTGAAAAACAAAAATCCGATCGGTACATATTCAAAACCCGGTCGGTTTTGGTCTCAAAACCCGGTCACTATTCATCGTCCAGATTTTGATTAAATATGAAAACCTTCCTTCTTTTAGTCTTTTATTACCATCTTAATATATTTTGAGCATCTTATTAATTGAAATCATTTTGAAATACTAATTATTATTTAATCATACATGTAATAGAGAAATTTGTTCTTTAAATAAATGTTTTGAATAGATAAACATGGATAAAATAATCATTTTGCGCACTTTTCATAGATTTTTACAAAAGATGGCACTTTTTATTTAAATGTTAGAGAAGAGAGCATTTTTCACAATTATCCCTTTATATAATAACATAAATATTCAAAATACTAATAATTAAACAAATAAAATAAATTTTATCTTAAAATACCTGAAAATCGCGTACTTGAAATGAAAACAAGTATTTTACCAAATCAAGCAAGGCGCAGTAAAACATCGCTAGAATCTTTTGCTACTATTTTATTTGTTTCATATCCAAAGCTTTTGACCCAAGCGGTCAAAAAAGGCCAATTACTTTTTACAGTAATGAGCGCGTGGAGTGCACGCACAAGGAACAGTAGAAACAGCCAAAATAAGGAAAGGTGGATTGTTTGCTCGTGGTAGAGCGCGTGAGGTGTCTGATTCCTCTTGCATTTACTGATTGTTCTGTTCTTGCATTTGGGGTAGATGAAAGATCCACACGCTCATTAATTCCCTCCTCCTTTGCTAATCTAACCCCAACTATCTCCATATCTTCAACACAAACAATAAGGAGAAAAAATTTGGAGGATTCTTGCATCTCCTTCGCCAGGACAACGATAGAGAGATACAGCCCATGCAAAATCGTTTGTTTTGAATTTTTGTTTTTTATTTTTATTTTATTACATGAATTTTTGAGAGGTAAAGAATCTGGAGATTGATGAAAAAATCCATGGCGAATTCTTCTTCTTCTTCCACCTCCTCAAAAACCTCCCTATCCCCCCACCACCCTCCCCACTTCACTCCGGTAACTATTTATTTATTTATTTATTAATTTATTATTACACCCGCACCCTCTATCTCTCTAGAACCTGCAATTCTTTTATTCAAGATTCAAGAAATTTGTGATTTGTTTTCGCAGATTGAAGAAGGCAACGAAGAGGAGGAGTTCTCGCAGGGAAGAATGAGCTTCAGAGCAACTCCGGCGAGCGACTACACGAACATTCAGACGCCACTCCATTCCGAAAAGAGCCGCCGCAGCGGCGCCGCCTCCTCTGCCGCGTCGGCAAGGAAGCGGCAAGAGAGCGAAGATTCCGGCGGAGTCTCCTGCAATAAGTGCCGCCCTAGCAATAGGGAGCGCTTCTCAGTCGTCCCCTTGGAAAATGGCGGCGGCGGCGGAGGCCATAACCACCGCCTTTCAATGGCGAGCCCCAACGGAATTTTCAAGTCGATTTTAGCCTCCCTCAAGAAAAGCCCCAAGTCTTCGGAGACCGCCTCTTCCGCCGCGTCGAGGGAAGACCACTGGAAGATAGTGGTGGCGGAGCTCTCCAACAAACTGATTCAAGCGAGCCGCCGCCGCGACGACGCCGTTTTGGAAGCTTCCAAGCTCAAGCACTCAATGGCCGAGCTCGAGAAGAAGCTCAATAAGCTAGAAATCTACTGCCACTCTCTCAAATCCGACCTCGACGGCGGCGGCGGCGCCGCTGCATATTACAATTCGAAGCCAAAATCATCGCCGCCGCCATCAAGCATGAATTACCAGCTCATCAAGGTGGCCGACCAGGCGAAGGTGATTGAGCATTTCCTCGTAGCCGTATCTGAAACCCGGGCCTCGGCCCGCTTCCTGAGCCGGGCCTTGGGCCTCCAGCTCCGACAGATGGGACCGAAGGTCTACGACCGGATCGCGATGCTCCTTCAGCCTCACGACATCAAGATTTCCCTCTCGAGGAACCCTCGGGCCCTCGGGTTTTACCTGGAGGCCCTCCTCAACCGGGCCTTCTTCGAGGATTTCGAGTGCGTTGGCTTTCAGAAGAGCGGCCCGAGCCCGATACTCAACCCGCTCGACCGTTGCGAGTCCAACTTCGCAATGTTCAGCCGGCTGCACGGGCTCACTTGGGAGGAGGTATTGAATAAAGGGACGAGGCATTTCAGTGAGGATTTCAGCAAGTTTTGCGATCGGAAGATGAGTGACGTTGTCGCTATGTTGGGCTGGAATCGGGCCTGGCCCGAACCACTCTTGCAGGCTTTCTTCGGCGCATCAAAGGCCGTGTGGCTCGTGCACCTCTTGGCTAACTCGTTGCACCCGGTGCTGCCCGTTTTCCGGGTTGATAAGGGGGTCGGGTTCGACCCGGTGTACATGGAGGATATGGGCGGAGACAAGGCAAAGAAGCTCGTCCCGACCATGGTTCGGATCATGGTCACACCGGGGTTCTATGTGTATGATAATGTGGTTAAGTGCAAGGTTCTATGTAGGTATCACAACAGCAATATGAGCTTCACTCCCTCCCCTTCCTAGTTGAATATAGGCCTAAAAGTTGTGTAATGTTTGTCTCAATATATTTCTTACCTTTCCGATTTTTTTTTCCTTGTTTTTTATTGTGTCGATTAGTGAAAAGGTGGGATTTGGACAATGAGGATGTTTTGAAAAATATAGCATAACGAGGTGGGTTATGAAGAATTAGATTTTGATGTGAAAACATATGCAATATGCAAGTTGAAAGTAAAATATTTGGAGTTATGTTATTGTTTCTTGTGTATTGACTCGTGAATTGGTCAATTTTGCTGCTGATATTTTTTTGGGTAAGACAAGTTTTGCATGTGGACTCTATATATAAACTACAATCTGAAATAGTCCTGTGACTTGTGTACAAACTTTCTTTTGGACGTTTCACTTTGGTTGAATCATAGTAATTTCTCTCATGTGTTGGATTTCGATTGAAGCGGTGTTGCTACATCGGAGTAGGACCGACGTCAGTTATGCTGGTGAAGACATTAGTCATTAGTATTGACAATGACATGTATTGCACTATACTCCAATTTCACAAGTAAATTAATTATTACTCCCTCCCGCATATTAAATGTGGCCACAAGTGATTCAGCACAAAAATTAAAAAAGTAAAATGTTGTGTTTTAAAAAAGTATGTTAAATGTATTTTAAAGGTAAAACTTTTTTCATTTTAGGAAAGTGACCACTTTTAGTGGGACGTCCCAAAAAGGAAACATGACCATATTTAGCGGGACGGAGGGAGTATTTAATTTATGAAAAACAAAATTTTTTAATTATTTTACTAATATTGATTTATTTTAAAAATAATAAAAAATATTTTTTTAAATATGTGGAACTCCTACTTTTTACTTTTTTATAGTAATCCATGTGTTCCACAAAATTTTTGAACATGATTATTAAAGAAAGTGTATAAAGTAGTGTAAGTGTAATAAATGTGGTAGGATCCACACTTTTGGAAAGGATTACTTTTACTCCTTTCGTTCGCGAAAGTGTTTAACGTATTTCCTTTTCGGTCCGTCCGCGAAAGTGTTTTAACATTTCAAACTTTCCATTTATAGTAATTATTTTATACATACAATCCAATTAAAATTATAAATCATGTGGGTCCCAAACTCAATTGACTCTACTTTTCTACACACATCTCAATTAATAATTATTTTAAGTGAGACTCAAACTCCACTCACTACATTCATTACACACTCCATTCATTATACTCATTACACACTCTACTCAAAGTCAACTCATTTTCTTAAAAAATGTGTCATGTCAAACCGTTAAACAATTTCGTGGACTGAGGGAATAATATTTTTGGAATGTGTCATTATTAGTGGGACGTCCCGATAAGGAACGATAAGGAAATTGTGTCAAGATAAGTGGGACAGAGGGAGTACTATTTATTTTACGTATTAGTAACATAAACAAATTGTTTTAACATGATAGATGAAGTATATTGAAATGAATGTATTATTTTAATAAAAGAGGACGGAAATAGTGGGACGAATGGAGTATTATTCAAATAATAAATATTGTCATGATATATTAAATTACAAAGAATATTTATTTGAAAAATAAATTTTTTAAAATTATGTATTCTAATTTTGAATTTTTGAATTATAAATATTATTTAAAAGTGATATTAAATATAAATTAGTTACATGTCCTATTTAGTTGAGATAAATTCATAAAATTATGGATACAATTATATAAAATAAAAATAAATAAATAAAATATATTAAATTTTTTTTATGAAAGATAAAACGCAAATACAAAAGGGTAACATGGATGCTGGGATGAATACCATTGGACTCTCAAGTTGAATGATTGTCATGTACTTTTCTTAATTTTGATTTTTTTTTTCAAAAAGTAAGGTGATTTTTAGTTTTTGGTTTGTGGTTTACTTGCATCATCACACACCTTATCCCATATCTCTCATTTTGCCCAAGATTTTTTTTATCTTTCATTAATTATTTGATTACATCATTAATTATTGTAGTTTATTGTGTTTGTGGTTTTCTTACATAATTAATTATCCGATTACAATGTAATTTGTACACTTGAATGTATTGGTACATATTATTCGTCTTGGCATTAGATATGTGCTTCATTATTTGTGTTGACAAATTTATTGGCACAAATTTGTAGATTTATCCACATTTTACTTAACAAACATAATTAGATAAATGTTTGAAATTTTAATAATAAAATTATTTAAGTAATAAATTAATTAAGAATGAAAAATTTAAATGGAGTTGGGGTGGTAAAATATATTAGAATAAACAATTCAATATAAATAAAATAATAATTTTAATATGTTGTGAATTAGCATATTGTTGATTAACATATATTTGAATTAGCATATTGTTGATTAACGAATTAGTCAATTTTATATATAAAACATGTTATGAATAATGTTATTTTATTGTATATTAATTATTGATATGATCATATAAAGAATTTTATATGCAAATAATATATAAATAAAATATGAGATATATTGACATCTTTGTATTATATATTGACATGTTCACATGTTCGTATTGGAAAATGATTTTTACTGGAGTGCATTATTTAAATAATAATTTTAAAATTATTTAATGCTAACTTTTAGTTTGTTTATTTTTAGCTTATTATTTTAGTATTTTACTTAACTTAGATGTTGTTTACCTTATTGTTATACTTAAATTATTTTAGATGGTGTGTCTACTTTATTAAGTGTTTTATTTAATTTATATAATTTTTAATGTAATTAAATTTGAGAAGACAAAAATTATATAAAAAAAATTTAAGACTCAAACATATAAGGAAATGTGAAAATATTACCTATAAGCAGTTATGATAATTATTATAATTTTGAGATTAACACAATACAATTGATTTATAAAATTAGTTATCACTATACAAATGATATTAGTAATCACCTATAAGGAATTCTGATAATTATTCTAACTATAATATTCAATTAATTACAATTAATTTTATTCCTATGTATTATTAGTAATCAACATAAAAATAAAATATGTTTCTATTTATTTGGATTATAATATTTGTTATACTAAATTAAATAAGCTAAATTGATTCATAACTTTTTCTTGAACCAAGTATACGTAACTATATCTATCTCATTTATATTTACTTACTAAATGTTTATTACATAAAGCATAAAATATAATCATGGAACTTACTAATTGTAATTATCGACCGTTAATCAACAAAAATCATGATATAAACATTATATATGACGTTTTTAATCACCACTTATTAATATTAGAGTAAATACTCAACCAATATTAAAACTTAGTAATACATATCAATGCCAACATATAGTATAAATATGCCAATATCGAATGCCAATATATAGTATGAATATGCCAATATCATATCGATTGCCAAAACTCGATCGGTTCATACATGATGCATAAACCGACCAGATTTTGGTTAAATATGACCGGGTTATTTTTAACCGGCTAGGTTTTTGTTTTTTTGTATATTCCTATTTTTTTATTTAAATAGTACGTTAAAAATCATGTATTGATTAAATTATATTCAATTAAACCGAATATTAAATATAAAATTTGTTCAACCTAAAACGTGTGTCTAAGTTCTCGCCATTAAACGAGGCCTATAGTACGTAGTAAGCTGACCCTAAGTCGTATCTTAAGGAAGACTTAACAGAGCTTCCTAGTCTAAGTGCTAGAGATTAAACATTAATAAGTCCTAAACATCCTAAATAAGATTAAGAGAATTGTGATTATCTACCTACCAAAAACTAAAGCAATAAAGATGAATACCAAAAGATTGAAGTCTAGGATTAGATACTTTAACTCTTAATTGATGTCGAATTGATCATACATTCACACTCGGTTAGGATCACGAGAGGTAGCTTAGAAAATTACTTTCGTATTTATATACTAAGCTTTGATTTTCACTTTCGTATTAAATTCACACCTCTAGAAATCATTTATCCTAATATGAACTCCTATTCAAACATTTTCGATTAAGAATAATGTTGATTAACCCCAAATCAAGTGCAAAAGCAATTCATCAATCTACTTAAACACATGTGAATTTAATAGTGATCAAGCACTAAATTCCAATCAAAACAAGTTAATCAACTAGCATGAATCAATCAAACATCAAATAGTAGTATTCATATCCAACCCTAGTAGGAATCTAGCCAAGCATGATGAACAAGGTAGAAATCCAAACGAAAACCATCAAAAGAAAGCTTACTACGTGGAATGTAAGAATCTCAAGTCGGAATCCACTTCAATCCATTGGAATTCACTAAAAACCTACCTAATAAAGCAAGTAAAATGTGTTTGGAGAGAGTATTTTCGAGTTACATCGGAGTTCTAAATGTTGGGGGAATGAGAAAATCACTAAAAAGTTATAAAAACCCGCAGGCTAACTTGCAGCCAGCGATCGCTGGCTGGGCTGTTTTGGCGCATGGTTGAGGCGGGCCCAACAATCGTTGGGTTCCTAGCAGTCGCTAACCCGACCTCTTTGTCCTTCGGATTTCTATAGATTTTCTCAAAGAAACTGGATTTCTTGGAACGAAACTAGCTGACACTCCTATGGATGTTGATCCGAGTGTTTGGGATGATAATAGAGATTACTTAGACGACAAAGATACGTATAGACGACTTGTGGGGAAACTAATTTACTTGACTGTAACATGGCCTGTTATTTCCTTTGTTGTTGGTTTAGGGAGTTGTTTCTTGGATAAGCCCAAGAAAGTTCATTGGGATGCTGCTATTCGTATTCTTCAATATATCAAGAAATCACCAGGAAAAGGATTGTTGTTTAAGAAGAATGGTCATCTAAAGATTGAAGGATACTCTGATGTTGATTATGCAAGCTCAAAGACTGACAGGAAGTTTACTTCTGGATATTGCACGTATTTGAGAGGAAATTTGGTAACTTGGAGAAGCAAGAAACAACATACAGTTGCTAGATCTTCTGCCGAGGCTGAGTACAAGGCTATGGCTCACACCACTACCGAACTGATGGGAGTGAAGAATCTCCTAGAAGAGTTGGGGTTCACTTACAATATACCTTTAACTATGTACTGTGATAATCAGACAACTATCTACATTGCCAATAATCTGGTATTTCATTAGAGAACTAAACATATTGAGGTTGACTGTCACTTCATTCGCGAGTGTGTATTGAATCAGACTATTGCTACTCCCTTTACTTCCTCTACCAACCAAATTGTTGATATATTCACTAAACCATTGGGAGGGAAGTGTTTGTCGGAACTTTGTGCCAAGCTGGAAATGATCGATATATAGGCTCCAGCTTGAGGGGAGTGTTATAGTATAAGAATATTTTAGTATTATTATTATGTTTTTATTTTCCTTATATACTGTTACCCTCACTACTAGAAAAACGCTCATACATGACACATCAAAGATGACATTTTTTTCAAAAAATGTCATCTTTGAGTGCTTTTTTTTGCATAGATGAAATTTCGAAAAAAAAATGTCATCTATGATGTGTCATGAAAAATATAGATGACATTTTGTTAAATAATGTCATGGTATAGTGTCATCTTTGAGAGCTTAGATGACAATATCATTGAAGTGTGATGTATATGGTGTCATCTATAGAAAATTAACTGACATCATACTTCGCGAAGTTAGCAGAAACAAACTGACTGACTAAATTTTTGAAATCCCCCCAAATATGGCGGTTGTGCTTGATTCTTTCTTCGGCGCCAGCGGAAAAATGGTTACCCATCTCCGGAGGAAACGGCTCGCCGCCACGCCTTACGAACGTCCGCTTCCACGCCCCCAGCCTAGAAGCCCTAATTGGTTCACCGGCGTCGTTTTACCCTTTTCTCGCGCCATAGCTTCTGGTGCCGGGAAATTCATCTCCTCCGGCTCTGAATCATCCTCTTCTGAAGACGTCGATTCCGCTTCGGGTGCGCGTTCATCTTGTTTGATTTTGTTGTTTGTTTGTTTGTTTACTATTTTTAGTATGTTTTCCTATTTAGTAACGCTCGTATTATAGCTTAATTGCGTCTCTGCTGTTATTTTTGGCTCTTTTAAACTTTAGGAGGCTTTCAGATTTTCCTCTTTCCTTAATTATTTTTGTACTGAAGTAACGGTAACAATTCACCCCTAGTTAATTGAAATGGGTTAGCAAGAGATACAGATTGATAGTGTAATAAAAATAAAATGCACATGCTTCGTGTAGGAGATTTGAGGCGAATTCTGGAAATCAAATAAAGTGTAGTTGAGTTCAAGTTTATGATTCAATTTGCTCGATCAGAGTTCACAGTGATATTCTTCAGTACAATTTATAATCATCATGTAGTCAAGCTTAGTTTCAGTTGTTTTTTAATGTTATCAAATGGAATTATTGAAGTGAGAAGTCTGTTCTCAATTAAAAGAAACTAGCTTTGACAACTACACCAATTGCATTCATTAGCAGCACTGTTCGTTTCAGGGGATTTGTATGTATCATTGAGTGCTTGAAATTCCTATCTAGAAATCTGTAAGCTCATAGAGTACTGGCAAAAGATGTAAAGTGTATAGTTCAGTTTGTGGATGATTTGTATGAGACCCGCTAAGTTGAACCCAACTTTTTGATTAGCTAGATGTTTATTGTAAGTGGGAGAAAGAGGTAGAAGTCAAATATTTGGGAGTTATATGTAACAAGGGTCTATTAAATTGTGGTTGTTTCTTGGGCACTGCATGTCTGAGATGATTTTGGCTTCTGACTATTTCTGTGATTTCCTTCTTATCCACTTGGCAGAGGATGATGTTGGCTATGTTAATGACTTTGAAAGCCCTCATGATGGCGTCAATGCATTAAACGAGGAAACTAGCTGCTTCATGTCAGTTGTTTATTTTATCTGGTGTATTGTCTAATATTTCATTTTTTGGGTAAGTTAATACCACGTCCATCATGTGGAGAATTGGCAACTTAATATGATGCTTTACAGTAATCCCTTAGTTTACAGGTTATTTTAGCCAAAAAATCGTTACAATTACACACGTGAGTCTTTCTCTTTGTTAGGGAAAACTGGCTTCAGCAGAAATGGTACAGTATAGACAAGAGTCTCAGCTCGGTACTTACTTTAAAGGATTGGTATTTACTTTGATATTGGTTCACTTTGAGAGGACTATTGAAAGGTACATAATGTCCACAAAGACATAATTATATGCACCTTTGGAGCAAAGAATAAATTCTGAAACATCTAGTATTAGATAAATTTGGGAGTAGAGGTGATTTTTATATTGAAAATGTAACTGGTCTCAACTTTAACACTCTTTATGATTCACCATGTCTTTAGCTGTGAATACTGTTTGCTGCCAATATGAAGATCTCTCCTGATTCCCGAATGCAGGCACCAGTAAGGTAAGAATTTGGCTTTTCTTTTCATCTCTATTCTCTTTTGGCATTATCACTGTCCTCGTCAGCGCTGTACAGTGGCTTTTTTGAGATATTTTTCATTTTCCTATAACTGGCCAACTATTGGTAAAACCCCACTTTTGGCTATATCACAGTTATACTCAGTAGTGTATCATAACCTTTTTGAGATATTTATGTTTTCCTCTTAACTGAACAAAGGTTGATCTCTCAGATGGTCAGTCATCATTCAGAATGTTATGCTAAGAAGAATAGAGGATGTTCTTGAGCTATCATTGAAATGGTTCTTGGTGGTGGCACTTTTTGAAATTGCCTGGTAAATTTGATGATTTCTTACACCATTTGAGCTTCTTTTATCAAAAACAAGTTGCAAAGTCTTTCCTCTGGTGGTTTCACATGATTAGTTGGCTTCTTGTTCTTTATTAACTTCTAAATGCTTAGTATTAGACCAAGTTTCGATAGAAGAGTGTGTACTTCTCTGCTAGCTTTTCTGATGCTCGGGGTTGATTGAACATTATACAATTTGCATACGACCTTGAATATGATAACATAATCAATTGAAAGTGGGAGCTGATATTTATCTCTTGTAACGAATAGAACTTATAGTACATTGAAGGCTAGGGAGCTTAAATTTATCTCTGGAATTAGAAAGTTCTACTTGAAGCCATGCAAGAACTTTTGTGACTTGTGAGACAGTGCTAGCATCCGAGATGGCAAATATGAGTTGCTATTGATAGTAATTTGAAGGTGTGATTCTGGGATATAATCATGATGAGCCATCCTAATTTCCCTGTTCTTAAGGTTAAACTTGATTTTGCTTTACACTCGAGAAGCTAGCAATATGCTTGCTATTTGCATCATTCTGATCTTCATCATCATCCTTATGGCTCATTATGTTTGCATCAATCCTACCTATGGAGTGTTCATAATCCACATAAAATGATATATTAGATTCTCAACAGATGTTCTTATACTGTATTGCAAACACTTTACCAAATGTTTATTATCAATGCTGGCCCTAGCTTTAGGATGCTATGGAATGTGATAAAACCTTTACTTGATCCTGACACGACTTCAAAAATTATTATTAGATTGGGCGACCATTGTCATCAATGAGGTTAGTAAAATAACTCATTCAATTTTATTTCTAAGTACTTTTCACAAGAGTAACTAAAAAAAAGTCTCATTCTACCTCGATTTTCTTGTAGATTGACATGTGAAGTGTCATTATATTGGTTTGATCGATGAAGAAGATTGATGATTTTGGGCATGGTGTGCATCAAACTTCTACTGCATTGGGGTGTATTAGTTTAAGCTACATTAGTGAAGGTGCATGGATTGAAATATTAATTTAAGCTACATTACTGATTTTAGTGAAGGTGCATGTTTTATTTTAAGCTACATTACTGATTTTAATTAGTATTGTCCTATTTATTTTTATTTCCATGTACGAAGTGGAATATTGGACACTTAATGCATATGAATATTTTTAGTGCGTGTATGAATTCTCTATTTGGCATTATTTTATTTAGTAAAATATATTGATGAAACCAAAAATATTAAATACAGGTTAATTAATGAAAAAATACGAAAATGGTTAAATTTATCAGATTATAGATGACATTCTGAAAAAATCATGTATTACACCAAAACGTGTCAACTTCTCGTTTATAAATGACATTTTTTTAATATAGATGACATTAAATTACTGTCATCTTATGAATTATAGATGACATTACAAAAAAGTCATTTATTTCACCTAAATGTGTCAACTTTTCGCTTATAAATGACATTTTTTTTAATATAGATGACATTAAATTACTGTCATCTTTTGAATTATAGATGACATTCTAAAAAAGTCATGAATTTCACCTAAATGTGTCAACTTCTCGCTTATAAATGACATTTTTTTTATATAGATGACATTATATTGTGTCATGTATTATGAAATAGATGACATTATTTTAGTGTCATCTATGAGCGAATAATGTCATCTATGAGCGTATAGATGACATTATTTCAGTGTCATCTATGAGCGAGGAATAGATGAGCCTACCATATTTGACATTCTTTTACCCTCATACATGACATTAAATTAATGTCATGTATGAGCGTTTTTCTAGTAGTGCCTAGTTTCATTATATTGAGGAACCCTAGTTTTTCTAATTTTCCCTATAAATAAATGTAGGTTATCTTGTATATTAATATACTGAATAACATTATACTATTCTCTTCTCGAATATGTCTCTATATTTTACTATTCTACACTTCATTTTCTATTTTTTTAAAGGGGAACCGAAAACATAAACATTAGGGAGTAGTCACTCATAATCCGAATCATGATCGGTACACGTCAACTAACAAGGCAACATGCCCCACTTAACGTTTCAATCACACAACCTAGCCCAATCGAGAACCAAACAAATCTAAGCTTACCACCTTACATGCTCATACAACTAGCGATCGCTGGCTGCGCAGTTTTGGCGCATGGTTGAGGCGGGCCCAGTAATCGCTGGGTTCCCAGCGGTCGCTGGCCTGACCTCTCTATCCTTTGGATTTCTGCACCCCAACGATCGCTGGGAAGCTAGCGCCCGCTGGGGTCTTCCTTTTAGCTCTTCCCACTCGATTAATCCTCGTGCCTTGCTCGTCTCGTTTAGTTTCACTCGACTTTTCTCTAACGGCCTAGTAGGCACTACTTCTAGCTCGATTCCATCATCATTCCTTCCATCTTGCATCAAACATAATAAAACAAAAACCGGAGTAAAAACGAACTAAAAAGAGAACGAAATCAAAACAACCTAAAGTCTAGACACTATAAAACGATGACCAAAATCATAACAAAAACATAATAAACAAAATTCAAATACAAAATACCACAAAAAAATATAACATGATTTAATAAAAAAATAATGTAGCGTGAATGCATCATAATTTAATAGTAAATTTAAGGATATTTTTAAATTTTTGGTATTTTTCATATAAAAGATACATATATGACATTTTTCATTTTGAAGTTTGGGTAATTTTCATAAATAAACTTTTTTATATTAATTATATATATATATACTATTTATTTTTTATTTTTTATTTATTTTTGGGAATTATATTTATAATGTAATTTTATATTAAATGATATATGAAAGCATGTTTAACTTTAGAATTGGTTTTTAACATAGCAAGTTTTTGAGAATCATATTTTTTTTTATGTATGTTTTCCATTGTCGAAGTTTTTTATAAATAATTTTGAACTAATTTGGAATGTTAAACATAATTAATTCAATTTCTGAAATGTCTTTAAAATTAAATGAAACAAAATTAAATTGATGAAATTGATTATAAAAAAAAATTTAAAATTGTAATTAATATAAATTTAAAAATTAATTTATAATTTTTAAAATGATATATTTTTATTATTGTAACTAATGATGGATCATCTTGTTAGTGGGTTAAATAGTTCTCGAAATATAATTGCGAATAAGTATTACATAAATGATTATCTGGTCGATCTGTATTCATTTGAATTAGCATTACTTGAATGGTCTTTTAATTGATTTCTTCAATATATCAATAAATCATTGTAATTAAGTTTTATGAATTATCAACCCGTTTGTGTGGCGTAATAAATATATTATTAAAAAATTAGATATTAAATTAATAAGTCAATATTTTGCTTAAAGTGGTATGTTACAATAATTAATTACTATAAATATTATATAAAATATTTGAAATTATCTGGTTGGCATGATTAAAATAGTTAGTGACAAATCATTGCATATAATCAATACTCCATTATATATGAAAAATGATTATCTTGTTAGGAAAATTAAAATAGTGTATGACAAATCATTATAAATAAGTATCAAGTGTATACAATAAGTAGAGTAAAAAAATCATTGAAATTGATAAATAATTAATTTATGTCGTGAGATTTTATATATAAATATTAAACTAATAAACTATGAAATTAAAAAGATATGGAAATAATTATTATATATTTTATTTAGATTATGATTAATATTACTCACACAACATGATTCTTAAAAATTAAATATAAATTTAACATACAAATTTCTACTACATATAAATAGTCAACCAATTTTTTAAATTAAATTATAATTTAGTATTATTAAGATACTTTCAATTAATCCACAATTTATTTGGTAATTTAATAATCGAGTAAATTAATTTTTTAATAAAATAACAACCTACATTATTATTTTTAAAAATCCTAGTCAATTTAATATTAGTCAAATTTTTAGTAAATATTATGATTAATAATTAATAAAAGTAATATTTAAGATAAATAGGAGTGATGAATTATGATGAAATCACATAGGACTTTGAAGTAAGTAGATATCTATAAATTATAATTGTATTAGTCATATAGATAGATATCAATAAATTATAGATGAATTTTATTGAAAATTTCAATTAACAAAACAATTTATTTGATAAATATAATGGATGACTAAATTTAAATATTAACAAAAATCAAATTATGTTTTTAAAATTTTAGTTATTAAGTAATTTATAATTAATCAGATAATTTTTAATAAAAATATAATTATTATTTGTCCAATAAATTAATTAATTTGATAAATTAAATTGTGATATAACATATATAGATTCTTAGTATTTATATGCTCAATAATTGTTGAAGTCTTATCTAAAATCAATATTAATAGAAAAATCTTTTGTAAATATTAGAATTTTTGATAAAAAAAAATTGAGATTCATATCACATAAACTATAAATTAAGTGGAGAGCTTTACAAATTCGGAGTCATTAATTAATAACAAAAAAATTTAGATTCAATTTGGAGTAATGATATTTTACAAAATCTGTGTCGTTAATGTTCATAGAAAGAGTTAAGGTTGCTTCTTTTACTCATTTTTAATAGCATTTGACATTGTAAAAATAAAAGGACGGAAATAACTAAAATTTATGCATTTGATATTTTAAATTATTAATCAATTTAGTATTAGTAGATTCATTCACTTTGTCTGAGATATCATTTACTCTTAAAAATACTCTATAATTATTCATAACTCTGTAAACATCTAGGTATCAACGTATTAGAATAAGTAATTTATAATTTGTATAGTAATTGATATATTCTAAAGGAATTCAAACTTTTGGTATGGAAATCACAATTTAATTATTATTTCAAATATTCCAATTAATAACAATGAAAATATTAACGATAACAATTAAATAATTTTACTTGCAAAACCTATAATTATTTACACCGCATAATTTTGTATTAACAATGTTGACCGAACAATTAAATAAATAAATTACCATATATAATATTAATTTTTGATGAAAAAAAATTATGGTTTTAAGATAAATATGAATGAAGGATTTTCGTGTGCCACATGTTGAATTAAGAAGAGAACTTCAATATGTATTCTTTTAATATATTATATATAGATTGTTAAAATTTATTACTTATAGTTTCTATATTAATTTAAAAAATATTATTTATTTCATTTTATTTGTAATATGCACTTAAGTTATGTTTTCATAAATTGAAATATCTAAATGTGTGCTAATTTTTTGTAAAGTTGTTATGAATAAATTATTACTTAGAAAAAGAAAAATTAATATAATCTCCAGATGTTGTGTCTAAAGTATTTTGATGAAAAATTAGAAGAAAAATATTGAATAATCGTATGGATAATACATTATTTAGTAACCACCCACTAAAACCATCTTTATTAATTCCAACCATTCAACCATTTCATATTTTATTAATTCCTTTTTCATTTTATTTTATTTTAATATCATTCAATCCAACCATTTTTATTTTATTTGTAATTTATCAATGATCATTTCAACTATGCAACCATATAATCTCCAAAAAATTAAAATTATGATAATTGAAGAAAAAATATTGACTCGAACTATGAAAAAATATAAAACATGATAATAAATAATACAAGTAAAGAAAAGAAAAAATTTTGAAGTGCAAGAAAATATATCAAGATTGGTCTCTATTTATAGAGAATGAAAAGACAAAAATTTTGATATATTTATTTTTTAAAAATATATTATATAAAAGCTATTTCATTTTTTTTATATAGCAAATTATAATCAAATCAACCAATAGAACGAAGACAAGTGCTTTATCCTATTGGCACAAAAAAGATGAGAGAGGAATATAGTCTACGTGATAGGTAATGCATTCACATTGTCACTTGATATATATACATGTATTAATATTACTTATTACAAAATTGCCACATATTTCTCATCCCTATTGTCATTCTCATCGCTCATTCTCATCCCCGTCGTTGGGGAATGGATACACTACTGGGACATCTCTATCAATACTTTAATCTATTACTCAATTTTTATATACTTTTCTGAATTAATTGTTCTTTTCTCAATTAATTACATATTAACTATTTCGGTAATCATATTTTTACATATTAACTATTTTTTTGGAATCATAATTTTTATGTACGTTTTCCATTGACAATGTTTTTTCCAAATAAATTTGATCTAATTTGAAGGGAGGTAGCTTCAGTTGAGTGTTTACCTTTAGATAGCAATCCTTCAGTCTATACTTAGTGTTTGACTGATGGACTAATATCTTAAGTATACGTGCGGAAGTGGTGGTTTAAAAGCTTACTCATTTATTAGAAAAACTTAGTGTTAATGTTCAAGTTTGCACTTAATCAGTATTCAATATATGCAATATATTGTTAGAGAGCAAATACTGAAAGTAAATAGAGAAGACACAAAGATTGGTTTGCGTGGTTCGAAGATAAAAACTCCTAGGTCCACGTGTCTCGATGTGAGTCGAGGGTTTCCAACAAAATGGAGTAGTGTCTTACAGTGATCAACCTTAAGAGGTTTGATGAACAATGAATTCTGATCACTTCCAGCTAGAAAACTAATTCTATGCTAGATGTATTCTTCGGTTACAGTTGAATCGCTACTTAAGAACACACTAAGAAATATGAAATAAGGTTTGAGTGTTCTAGAATCTTGAAATTTGAGAGCGATTGAAAGCTTGAGAAAGTTAAGAGCTTGAATGCGTGAGAGAGCTTGGTAACCGGTGTTTAAAGCGTATGAAGCAGCAGGGTATTTATAGGACACTCTCAAGAATATATCCGTTGTGAGAGAGAGCTTCGTCCGTAGCATTTGAAATTCTTCCCGTTGGAGTCGCCGTCCTTTTTACCATTTTTGGTGTCTGCAACAAGATCTTGCTTCACCTACTTTGATCTTTTCCAGAAGTGGTAATGCCTATAGAAATGGCATGGTACTCAGTGGCTAGCATAACTTCAGTGTAGAGCTTCAGTGAGCGAATACTTCTTGCTTCAATTTACTTCAACTTCAATACTTCAGGACATGACTTTAGTGACATGGTTCTTCAATGTTGGTATATAAACTGAGTTTGAGAAAAACTTCAGTACTAGTCTTGAAAATTCAGTCTTGAATTCTTCAGGTTGCTTGTACCTGTAAACTAAACTCCTTAACAAGTGAGTTCTTAAAACAAGACTGAGAACCAAATTTCAGTTTTGGACTTAATACATCTTTCAGGGGAGGTTTTGGAATCTGAATCAAAACCCTTATAAATATTTCCCAGCAATTTCTCCCTTTTTGATGATGCCAAAACCTAACCTGAAAACATCTATCTAAGATAAAGAATTCCCGCTAGACTGAAGAACACCTAATCTATAAGATAAGATGAGTTAGTTAAACAGTTAATGACAAACCAAAAAAATATAATCAGAGCCTGGACAACTAGATTATTGTCATCGGGTTGAGATCAAAAGATAGACAAAAGATATGTATTTCATTCATATATGAATTTCAGTACATGAGAGACAGAAGCTGGAATGAAATACAAGAGGTAGATAAATCATGAAGAAATCTTTCGTTTCTCTTCTCGTGACTTCAGAACCATTTCTTTTTGGACTTCAGGGGATACAATGTTGAACATCAAGTAGGTCGCATTCCTGATTGTTCCATATGGTCCATCCAGATTCAGAGCATGACCTACAACTTGAGCAGCAACGATGGCTTCAGACTCAATAGGTCTCTTGTCAAGATAAATGCCTCCTGGCAGTGTAGGTCTCTCAAATTGCTTTCTTGGAGGAGTAGTGATGATAACTTCAGACTTCACAGTATCTTCTCTGATAAGTTTAATGAAATTTGAGTCTGGGTAGTCGTCCAAAAAGTTTGAGAAGAGCTTGTCACAATCAGTTTCTTCTGAAACACCATAGATTGTCCAGTGATCAAACATCTTTACAAAATCATTCTTAATTTCTTCCCATTAATCATTTAGATTAGGGCAAACCCATGAGTCAGTGTGAGCACGAGTGAGAGGTTTAGATTGTGAAGTCCTCTTCTTCTTCCATTGCAATCTGATAACATAGAGATTTGCATCATGTCTAGTATCAACATTTCTCCTTTCAATCATCTTGGCATCAAAAGCATCTTTAATCTTCTGTAGCTTCTCCCTAGCTTCAAGTGGAATCTAAATCTGAACTATAGGGGCAACATCATCATTTTCAGAACCAGGACTCATCTCTCCAGCATAAAGGTCTTCTTCGTTAAGCTCTTCATCCTCAGTAATGGATGTCATAACATCATTTCCTTTGGGCATGAAGGATGGTTTCTCATAAGAGGGAGCATCAGATTGTACTGACGAAGGTGACTTGGTGGCAACATCAAGAGAAGAGAGTTTCTGAGAAACTTCTTTGAAGAGAGGAGTAGGAATAATAGGTTTTTCATTGGCAGCAGGAACAATTGCAGACTCAGTGACATCAACATTTGTACCCACTTCATTATCTGGCTTTCCTTGTGATCCAGATTGTTTTTTAGTTTGTGGAGGTGGAGGAGGAGGTTCAATAGCATCAGCATCAGTAGCTGGCGCATCAGTTTGGGCACCAGAAGGCATGGAGCCTGAGTTTCCATCCTTGTCATTATCATCTTCTTCATCATCTTGTCGTTCAGTATCTAAGAGCTCAACTTCAGGAGACTCCTCTTTTTCTTCTTCTTCCTTGTCTTCTTCATCCATAATCACATCCTCAACACCTTGGATGTTTTCAGGGTCGCGTGGAATGCGCATATCTTCCCCCTTTTTGGCAGCATCAAGGGATTCAGAGAGGTATTGATCAGCATGCCAGTAAAAGGTAGGAATATTAGGAAATTCAAGTTCCAAAGATTTTCTCTTAGAGATGTCATTGTAGAAGTCTTCAATGTGAGATATGCGAGCTCTGTAGTGAGCAATGGAAATATCCACTCTGTTCTGATGATTAGTGGTGGTGAGATACATGCTGAGATGTTTTCAGCACGCGCAGAAGAAAGAGTGGCATTTAGGCTAGCAACATCAGCAGCCAACTTTGCTTTCTCCGCATATGCAAAGGCTGAATCAGCAGTGTTCTTAGCCATTTCCAGTCTCTTTCTCATACGAGAGATAGATTTGTCATGAGATGCAGAGTCAGAGGAGATCTTGTCAATCTCAGTGCGTAGAATAGATAAATCCTTAACAGCAACATCAAACTCAGTGCGGAGAGTGGCAGTTTTAGTGCGATTGCTGTTGCAAGAGGTGACAATGTTGTTAACTTTCTGAGCAGAAGGGACTCTATAGTGCTATAAGTGAATGGGAAAATTTGAGCGCATTTCCTTTTTCACAAACTCCTGAAGTTCAGCATACTGGGCCTTGATAGCCTGCTCGATCTTTGCATCAATGTCTGTGCTGGAGGATGAAATTTGAAGAGAAGTAGTGGCAACATTCTTGGTCCACCAATGAAGAGGTCACAACTCGGTGCCCGCGTTCATGCTGAGCCTACTGTTGTTTACACTCAAACTGATGTTGATCCAGCACGGACCATGTTTGAGGTTATCAAATCTAATGGACTAGAGACTCACCTCTCTTCGCCCGAAGAATCTCTACCTAGATCAGTTGGTTTAGTTTTACCTGAACTTAGGTTATGATGGATCTACTTTGATGTCTTCTCATGAGGTCACAACACCAGCTGATCCACTAAGGTAAACAAGCCACTACTAAGCTTTAGATGGTCATATGCACAACTGTTAGAACTCATTTGCAAGTAGGAATTTATGTTATTTCTGAACTGAAACTAAATTCTTTAAGAAATATATGCATTCCTGTTAGAGCTCATTTACTAGTGGAGTTGATGTTATCCTGGAACTTAGGCTCAACTTTCAAACTTTAGATCTTCATCACTTAAAGGTAAGGTTAGAACATAGCATGCTTATAGCGCACGGTCTAAACTTAGGAAGAACAACACCCAAAATTTCAGGACATAGACCCTACATTTATATCCAGGAAGAGAAACCAACTCAAAGGATGTGAAATTTCAACAATGAAATACAGAACTTAGAACCCACATCCAAATTTAAACAGAAGAACTGTAAAGAATTGCCCAGAAAATAGTTATGATTTACGCTTAGGAATTTCAAAAAAAAAAAAAAGAAAATGGAGAGAAGGGAGCTGACTTACCTGCATTACCACACCCCACCAATGAACCGTCCGAGACACCTCACACTAGCCGATTCACGGTTGTCCCTACGGGTAAGTTACACCGTATCACCCAGCTCAAGCTCGAACTCCATCCCTCCCCGAACCAAGAGCAGAACACCACTGAACCAGGATCGATCCTAGCTCGCAGAGTTAATTACCTCATAATAAGAACAAAACAAGTAAGTAACTAAATAACATCAACCTGTATTACAACCTAGCCTAGATTACCTCCCAATGAATGAGTTATCCAAAGGCAGAGGGGCAGTCCTCCAAGCCCCTGTAGCCGAGCCACCATGGCTGCCCCGACGGGAACGGCGACCCCATCACCCAGGACCGTGCTGTACTGTCAGCCTCGAACAAACCATTGCCACCCTAGCCATCCAGACGAGATCTCCATAGCGAGGAAGAAACAAAATTTCAATCAGTAGAAACTAGAACGAAAATCTGAAGTAAAACCACATTTAAAACTTCTAACTAAATCAAACGTGGAAGAGGAAGGTGAGAGAGATGGAGGGGAAGTTTCACCTCTGACGAAGGAAACAACGCTACGGCGGTGAAGGAGCTCCGAGCTCTGATCGACCCCAGCTGAGGACCCAGCCGACGCGAGGAGGATGATTCGAAGGAAATGGCGCCGGCTGGAATTCGATCGAGAGAGATGAGAAAGAAGAAGGAAGGGTGAAGTGTAGAAAAAACTAGGGCTGATTTGAACAACCTAGAACCGGGCCGGTTCGTGGGCCGGGTCACGGACTAGGATTTGGGCCGGGTTCGATTATAATACTGGGCTAGGGAAATAAATCTGTACGGGCCGAATATTTAAATCCTATTGGGCCGGACAAATTAAAACACATGGGCCTGATTAATTGATTAGTTAGCTCACTTAATTAAATTAGTTATGGGCCTAGCTATTTATTTTAGTGGACTGAAAATTTAAGGAGTGGACTTAATAAAAATTTCTAATGGGCTAGAAGTTAATAAATTAATCCTAATTGGGTTAATTATCCAATTAAGAACCAAGACTTGAATTAGATGGGCTAAGTCCTAGAATACAATTTTAAAGAGCTAAATTAGGAGATTTAATTTATAAATTAACAATTTAATTTCTAGATTGGAATTTAATTGATTAATTAGAACTTAAGTGATTGATTAGGATTTAGTCACCTAAGAAATGATATAAAATTTGCTTAGATTATGTTAATTAAATTTAATTAGCTTAAGTAGAAATTTCTTATCTTGATTTAAGAATCGAGATATTAACTTAGAAATGCCTTTAGTTATATTACCCAATAATTATTGGGTAAAGTAAATTCCCGAATCATAGAGTGATTTGGAAACCACCAAACGACCCCTCTAGAAATACAACTACTAGACTCGTATAATAGTCGAGTTCTTAAAGACTCGAGAATAAACTCTCAAGTTAGCCAAGGATAGTAATTCCTTACACTTAGAAGTATTAAATGTACTTAATAAATGTATCTCACCCGAGATCTATTTAAAGGTTGCGGCGAAAGGTCAGGACTACAGTTCAGGAACGAAGCAATCATCACTCAAGACTGTTCAAGTAGGCTTTTCTCACTCTATAAAAATATGTGTGCATGTCTTCAAAACAAAATGAGATATTTTCAAAGCACTTTCTTGCCATAAATGTTTTCGCTTTATGTATGATGCCTATCTGTTATATTTATAATCGAATTCGGGTTCCAGTGGGTTAGCGTCTCCACTCGAACTAGTGTACACAATGGACTGTGAGTCAGCGAAAGGTTGACCAGTCAAGTGTCTGTGGGAAGTGGCCACTTCCCCGGCACATAGAAACTTCAGATATGGTTAAATACAAAGAACTAGGACTGCAGTCAAACTAGAACTTTCTAAAAGAAATGTTTTGTAAACATAGGTGCTTTAGAGACAAAAATCCCTATGTATCACTTAGAATGGCTTGACAGTTATACATGTAAGTGTGCGATTTCGGCACGTGTCTACTGAGTACAAATTGTACTCAACCCTGCATGTATTTCTAAACGCGCAGGTTAAGAATGAAGAAGACGTGGGTGCTATGCCGTGCTTTTGTCGTAACTCATAGTAGCAGACTCTTGGGGGTTCTACGTGTCATCATACACGTAGGATTTCGTCTTTTCGATTCTCACTTTTCCGTTGCTAGAAAATTATGTAATAGACTCGAGATTCAACTCTTTAAATTAGTAATGTTATGTAATGAGCTTATGACTCTAGTTATGTTAATTGTCAATTTCGTATGATGAACCTTCAACTTATGATATGAGAAGAACATCAAGTTCCCTTATTCTATTCCATTTCGTTACTTAATCCTTTCAATAGTCACGTTTACTCGGCTTTACTAGAATTAGTAGAAAGCGGGTGTGACAGAGTGGTATTAGAGCATTCGTGCTCTATACCCAAGAGTCTTTCTTCAAACTTAAGTCTAGTATTGTTTCACTAGACTAACCAAACGAGTTGACAAAAGCCTAGCACCCCGGCGTATCCTGTCCCTCTAGACGTGGCACACGCCTTACGAGAAAATTTTCCAAGTATAGAGAGATTTGAATTAAATCTCCCGCTCAAGTTCGAATCTGTAGAACTTAAAAATCTTTCCTTATAAGTAAGGAATTTACGACATGCACGACTCCTCTAACGAGAGAATAGGTCACAACTAGGGTAAAACCATCTCAAATACCTTAACGAATAGAATGAAGGAGAAGATTCATAATGATTTCTCCTTCAGCCCAGCAAATAGCGGTAAGAGTCGATAATTATTGATTCACCGTCAACTCCGAACTTGGGAATAAACCGAAAATCGGTTAACAGGAATCTAAGTATCCAAGAACAGTAAGACTTAAAGGAAACAAATCCCAACCCTCAAACGGGATTGTGCCCTAAGGGCGTTTCCCTCAGCTAGCAACCAAAACACCAATAGAACAATTGACTTAAATAAACCACGATGGCTTATGAAGGTTATTTAGAATTTGATATTCCGAGTACTGACTACATATATATTCTTTTGTCTTATAGTGGCGAGGTTTCTTCAGACTGCTAGGAAACGGATGACGTCTAGACCTAATGCTTTACGTGCTTACCAGTTCTACGGGCCTGACCCGCGAGATACTTTAGGAGAGTTTCTGAGCCACTATCTGAGGAGATGGGAGGCCGCTAGGCTTTATGGCGCGACCGGGATAGATGGAGTTTTGCTATTGATTCCGTTGTTACTTGCTAGGTGGCAAGGATGGGCCCGGATGATAGCAGGCGATTTTGTCCGACCGATCGGACATAGCCACGATCGTGAGGTCGACACATGGGGATTTATCACCACGATCCTTCATTACTGGGAGACGTACCGTAGTCCACCAGAGGGACCATATGTTCGACCCGGTGACTTGATTATAGCAGGGGGCGAGCCACCGTTCTGGGCACCCCTGATCCAGACCTATCTTCCAGCAGGGGTGATCCCCATAGCTCTGACCTACAGCTTACTATATGGAGAGCCAGTGCCAGAATTCCAGGCACCACACGATGATGAGATGGAGCTCTTCCGCCCTGTAGAGGAGCACCTTGCACCTCCCGTTCCACCGCCGACACAGATGCCGGAGTACCGAGGGCATCATGATGCTGAGTCAGGTCCCTCTCGCCCCATTACAGGGGTGCGACGACTACCTTCTCCTAGTCGACCCCTTGTTGCCGACGACGACTCGAGCACGATGCCGTTTTGGCTCGTTAGGACCCGCCCAGCAGGTGCCGATGATAGGGGCAAGGCCCCGGCACTAGAGGAGGATCGTCCAGTTCCCCACTTCAGAGGTTTGGAGGAGTCGAGCCTCACACCCGCCCCTGTTGGCGAGGGACCTTCCAGGAAGAGGGAAGCGCCACCTGAGTGGGACGAGCTTGATGCCAGGATAGAGAGGTTGCTAGAGGAGTCGAGACGGGCCCTGAAGCGGTACGAGGAGCCACCAGTAGAGGATCCAGAGGAGGATCCCGAGGAGGGAGATCCTGAGGACGATTCAGAGGAGGATCCAGACGAGGATCCCGAGGAGGGACACCTGGCGGAGGTAGCTCCTGAGATCGACCTCGAGGATGAGGCTTGGGAGCCAGACTGGGATGAGGAGGCACCGGATGAGGAGGAGTACCTTAGCTGCGTCACCCAGGAGTAGCTAGACTGATATTTTTTTTTTGTACTCATCAGTAATGGGCCATTATGTGAACCGTACTGATGATAGATTTGTAGTCGGAAACGGTAGTATTGTATAGACCGTTCCGTACTAGTATTAGGGCTTTCTGACATTTTGACAGTACGAAAACGCCGTAGTTAGTGTTTCGTGACTGAGTACTTCTTGTGATGTCTTCATAAGAGATGAGCATCATACTATGTACTTAGATGGTGCATTTAGGAAATTCAAATTGTACTGAAGCCTCGTCGAGGCGATTATGAAGGAAATTTTGATGACCCTAGAGGTCTATTTCGAGATGTGAAAAGTCTTTTCTAGTTTCATATTTTTCCTTTCCTTCGTGCTATCAAAATAATAATTGACACTTTACCTGCTGACTAGCACAACCAACGAATTCCCTAATCAAACGAGAACCACTTGTGTTAACAGAATGCCACCGAGAGGACGCCCGAGAGGCAGCGGGAGGGGACACGTCCCGAGGAATGAAGAAAGAGGGCCGGCTGTAGGGCGAGAGGTAACCCCACCCCTCCCACCGCCTGCTAGAAGAGTTGAAGAACTTTTTCTTCACCAAAATCCACCAACCTTCAATGGGTTGGGCGACCCAGCAGAAGCCGAGGCCTGGATACGTACTCTGGAGCGTATTTTCGATTTCTTACGCTGCACGGACCAAGAACGCATGACATGCGTTGCTTTCCAGATGACTGGGTCTGCTGATTTCTGGTGGGAGGCCAGAAGGAAGACGATGTCACCGGAACAACGTGCAAATCTAACTTGGGAAGAATTCAAAATAGGAATATACGATAAGTACATTCCTAAGAGTTACCGAAAGAAGAAAGAAGCGGAATTCTACAACCTGAAGCAAGGAAGAATGTCAGTGACGGAGTACGACCGCACTTTTTGCGATATGTCTCGATATGCACCGGAGCAGGTAGATACTGACGAAAAGATGGCTGAGAAATTTTGTGTCGGTCTGAGGCCAGAAATTAGGATGACACTGGCTAGTCATGGGGGTTTATCATACACAGAGTCTCTAAGTCGCGCTCTCGATATCGAGGCGGCTATGCCAGGAGAACGAACCGTGACTGTGACACCGCCAGCATTTTCTCCAGCACCATTCTAGAACCAAAAGGGGAAGCGTAAGTGGGAGGATAACCGAAGTGGTGCTACTCCAAAGAAACCATGGGAAGGACAAAATCGTTTCCACAACTCTGGGAAGTCAACACCCGTAGTTCCTACTATGGTGCACTCACAGAAATTTCCTACCTGTTCAAAGTGCAAGAAGATGCACCCGGGAGAGTGCCGAGCTGGCAGTTATGGTTGCTTTGTCTGCGGCCAGAAAGGGCATCTTGCCAGAAACTGCCCCACTAAGCAACAAGGGGGAAATTTCAAACCTAACCAGTCAAACCCGAGACAGTATGTGCGAGCAATGCAGACTCAGCCTCGAGCTCAGCAGCAGTTGCCACCACCACCCCCGTACCATCAGTACCCGTCACAAAAGAAGCCCCAGCAGGCACGGGCGTATGCGATGAAGCAGAAGCAGCCTGAAGGGAGTCAGGGAAACCTGACAGGTATGGGAATACTCTTAGACACTCCAGTAATAATTTTGTTTGATACGGGAGCTTCTCACTCCTTCATTGCTAAAGCATGAGTAGAGAATTTAGAGTTGAAGTCAGAACCTGTAGAGACACCTATGAACGTTTCTTCACCCCTAGGAGGAATCACTACTATCACTCATGCTTGCTCGAATCTGAGCCTGAACTTAGGACCTATTAAGGTGCTAGCGAATAATCTTAGCATTCTTCCGATGAGCGACGTGGACATAATCTTAGGAATGGATTGGCTAGCTGAAAACTATGCCATGATCCTTTGCCATGAAAGGCAAATATCTTTCCGACCCCCTGGAAAGGAACCTACGAGTTTTCATGGGATCACCGCGACTCGAAGGAAGTCGATTATCTCAGCCTTACAAGCCGAGAAAATGGTGAAGAAGGGTTGCTCAGCGTACTTAGTCTCCTTGAACGGAGAAGCCAAGGAAGAACGGAAAATAGAGGACATAACCAAACGTGTTTCCAGAAAAGTTGCCAGGCCTACCACCAGATCGACAATTAGAATTCACGATCGATCTAGAACCCGGATCAGCACCGACGTCCAAGGCACCCTATAGGATGGCACCAAAGGAGTTGGAGGAGCTCAAAATCCAACTCCAAGAACTTCTAGATCTCGGTTTTATCAGACCCAGCGTATCACCTTGGGGAGCTCCAGTACTCTTCGTGAAGAAGAAAGACGGCACCCTAAGGATGTGTATAGATTACCGAGGCCTGAATAAGATGACCCTGAAGAACTGGTACCCATTACCTCGAATAGACGACTTGTTCGACCAATTAAAGGGAGCAAGCGTCTTTTCAAAGATCGATTTGAGATCGGGCTATCACCAACTGAAGATTAGGGCCGAAGATGTTCCTAAGACAGTGTTTCGAACCCGATACGGCCACTACGAGTTTGTAGTAATGCCATTCGGACTCACCAACGCACCTGCGGTATTCATGGACCTGATGAACCATATCTTCCATACTTACCTTGATAAGTTTGTATTGGTATTTATAGATGATGTTCTAATCTACTCGAAAAGTAGAGAGGAACATGAAGATCATCTAAGAATTACCTTGGAAACTCTTAAAAACGAGAAACTTTACGCCAAGTTCAGTAAGTGCGAGTTCTGGCTGAACGAAGTGGCTTTTCTCGGACACATAGTGTCATCTGAAGGGATCAAGGTAGACCCCGCCAAGGTGGAAGCAGTACAAGGATGGAAAGCACCCACAACTCCTAACGAAATCCGAAGTTTCTTAGGATTGGCAGGGTACTATCGGAGATTCATTGAAGGATTTTCCAAAATAGCTAGACCGATGACCCAACTACTCCAGAAAGGGATTAAATTCAAGTGGTCACCAGAATGCGAAGCCAGCTTCCAACTTCTAAAAGAGAAGTTGACCACTGCTCCAGTACTTGCAGTTCCGGAACCCCATAAGGAGTATGTAGTCTACACCGACGCATCCAAGATCGGACTAGGGTGTGTACTGATGCAAGATGGGAAGGTGATAGCTTATGCATCACGGCAGCTCAGACCACACGAACTCAATTACCCTACCCATGATCTGGAATTAGCAGCCGTTGTGCACGCCTTGAAAATTTGGAGGCACCACCTCTACCGAGTGCGGTGTGAGATTTTCACAGATCACAAGAGCCTCAAATATTTCTTCGAGCAGAAGGATCTCAACATGAGACAGAGGAGATGGCTAGAACTAGTAAAGGATTACGACTGCGGTATAAACTACCATCCTGGCAAGGCTAACGTAGTAGCAGACGCCTTGAGTCGTAAAACATCTTCGAAACTTGCTTATCTCCTTACTCGAGAGACCGAACTCATAAAAGAGTTCAACAAAATGAACTTAGAAGTTCTACCACCTCCTGAGACCGTAGAAGAAATCTTAGCTACTCTAGTAGTCGAGCCCGACTTACGAAGTAGGATTTTGGAGGCGCAAAGAACAGATGAAGCTTTAGAAAGGATAAGGCTCAAGGTGAGGAAGAGCGAAATCCCGAATTATCGAGAAGAAGCCGATAATGCCATCACCTTCGAGGGAAGGCTATGTATTCCGAAGGATCCAGAAATTAGGGAGATAATCATGAGTGAAGCTCATGAAACTCCCTACACCGCTCATCCCGGGAGCACAAAGATGTACCGTGACGTAAAGAAGAAATTCTGGTGGGACGGGATAAAACGAGACATAGCGTCCTTCATAGAAAGATGCCTAGCCTGCTAGCAAGTCAAGGCACTACACCAGCGACCCTATGGGAAGCTACAACCCTTAGAAATCCCAGAATGGAAGTGGGAGCACATCGCTATGGATTTCGTGACCGGATTACCCAAATCCAAGCGTGGAAACACTGCTATCTGGGTAATTGTGGACAGACTCACGAAATGTGCTCACTTCATACCAATAATGATCACTTATGGATCAGATAAGCTAGCTCAACTGTACGTCCGTGAGATTTTACGCCTCCACGGCGTGCCAGTATCGATCACCTCAGATCGAGACTCAACATTTACATCAAGATTTTGGATGAGCCTACAGAAAGAACTAGGCACGAAACTGAACTTCAGTACTGCGTTCCACCCACAGACTGACGGACTGTCAGAAAGAACAATTCAAACCCTAGAAGATATGTTGAGAATTGTAGTTCTCGATAGAGGTGGGAGCTGGGAAACAGTACTACCCTTGATAGAGTTTGCCTATAACAATAGTTACCAGGCAACCATAGAGATGGAGCCGTACGAAGCTCTGTATGGGAGAAAGTGCCGGTCGCCGCTTTATTGGGATGAAGTCGGCGAGAGAGCAATAGTAGGTCCCGATTCTGTCAGCGAGATGATCGAGATCGTTCGTCAGATCCGAGATAGAATCAAAGAAGCTCAAGATAGACAAAAATCCTACGCCGACACCCGCAGAACTGAACTACAATTTGAGACAGGAGATAAGGTGTTTCTGAAAGTATCTCCCTCTAAAGGAATCGTAAGATTCGGTGTTAAAGGAAAACTGAGACCCCGCTTCGTGGGACCCTACGAGATCTTAGAAAGAATAGGGTTGGTAGCCTACCGACTGGCACTACCACCGAGCATTGAAAATATGCATAACGTTTTCCACATATCTCAGCTTAGGAAGTACGTGTTTGATCCAAAACACGTTATCCATCAAGAGGAGATGATTTTAAATCCAGATTTGAGCTATGAAGAGAAACCTGAAGCTATTTTGGATGAGAAGATCCAACAGCTTCGATCCAAGTCAATAAAATTGGTGAAAGTATTATGGAAACATCATGGACATGAAGAAGCCACATGGGAACTCGAAGAGAAGATGTGAGAGAAGTATCCCAAACTGTTTGACAAGAATACATAAATTTCGGAATGAAATTTTTAGTTAGAGGGATAGGATGTAATACCCCGCAATTTGAATTTCGACATAAGTAGTGAACTTCTCACAATTTAGTTCTTATATTCTAATTACAAAACCAAGAGTTCCGAAATTATGGGTGAGTCATTAGTAGTAATTAATTATCCTTATTTATTATATCATTAAAGGAGACGATCATTGTTAGTGATTAATGATACTTAATGCCATCAATTAATTAACATATAGTATGCAAGTATTTATAGTAAGTTATTAATGGAGTTCTTAATAATTAGTACTGTTGTAAAAGGGATTACAACCGTGTATAATAGTCAAGTATTAAGAGGTCAAAGTGATTAACAAATGATTAGAAATTTAATTAGCTTATAATCCCATATATATATATATATGCATTCCTTACGTGGTGAACAGATAGAGAAATAGTTTTAATAAAATAAAATCTTGAATATCATAATTATATGTATATTTCCAAAACATAAAGGGATGAAAAAAAAAATAGAATTTACATACTACCCAAGAGAACTGCTATGTATAGAATAGAACAATGGGAAATTTTAAAAGGTAATAGTGCAGATTTATGAAGAGAAAGGAAAGAAAGAGGGATGTTATCCCTGCACAGCTCGAGCAGAACACTCCAAGGAGGAGGAAACCATCATACCAGCAGCATGCCTATATTAGGAGACAAGAAACAAAGTTAAGAGAGAAAATAAGATTAGGACTGCACAAAGTAAGGAGGATTTCTTAAAATGGAAGGGAAAAAATAAGAGACATTATGCTGAAAAAGGGGAGAATTACACATATTAGGAAGGTAGGAAAGAGAAGCTAGAAAGTATGCATAGGCCAGAGATGAAGGCTTCTCTGCAGCAAATAAAAAGGAAGAGGAGGGAATCTGCCTGAAGTAGATTAAAACAAATTAAAGGAAGTGTCAAAGAGAAGAAGGAAATCAGAAAACAGAGACTGCTACCTCCATTCTAACTTGACATCTGCACCATACCTTCTGTCATCTGCAAATAAAAGAAAGAAGATCAAGCATAGGAAACCATATCACATCTCCAAGAAAGTGAATTAACACAACCCTCTAGTCAACTCCTCCCCTATAAATACCAGCCTCTCCTACCTTAAATCAGTTTACACCTCACTTACCAGCACTTAGAAATTTAAAACGCATAGAAAAGGAGAAAAGCTTAGAGGGAGTTCTGCTCAAACTCAAACAACACCAGCTGATCCACTAAGGTAAACAAGCCACTACTAAGCTTTAGATGGTCATATGCACAACTGTTAGAACTCATTTGCAAGTAGGAATTTATGTTATTTCTGAACTGAAACTAAATTCTTTAAGAAATATATGCATTCCTGTTAGAGCTCATATACTAGTGGAGTTGATGTTATCCTGGAACTTAGGCTCAACTTTCAAACTTTAGATCTTCATCACTTAAAGGTAAGGTTAGAACATAGCATGCTGAGCAGGAACGTGCCCAGTTGCCTGAGGGGGACCACGATGCTGTGGACATCAATGAGCTCTACTTGGAGGTTCTCGGTGCCCTGGAAAAGAAGAAGCGGTTGTTCGGTATGGGATCAACGGGTAAGGCATTGAGAACCTCAAGATTCTCTGGATCATCGCCTTCCTCATGAGCCAATAGGAACGAGGTTGAGGACCTACGCTGCCGAATAGAGGAGCAGGAGCGCGAGCACCAGGAGTACATGGCTGAGCAGTGAAGATTGGTTGAGCAGACGACACGTTTGCAATCTCAGTACGATTAGATAGCTTGATGGATGCAGTCGCAGCAGAAGGGGGGAGCTGGTGGTAATTCATTTCCCCCGTTTCCCCCTCCCCAGTCTGATCCCCCTCCTCATTTTCCCGATTATGATTCATAGTCATACTTTCATCATGTATTTGATACTGATACTGATATACTATGTATTGTATTTGATATTTGATACTGATACAGATATTGATAGTGATATACTGTTTACATCGTTGGTTTATATTACATACGCGTTTATTTGAAATTCGATCGATTTCATTTTTGGTTGATTTTAAATTATCGTTGAATGTTCGATTATAATTGTATTGTTTGTTGTGACAAGTTTTAGGTTACGGATAATATAAAAATAAAAAATAATTTTTAAAAAAATTTAAATATTGATGACAGACAGTGAATCCGTCGTTAGGTCAACAATCAAAAGTTGACAATGGATTCATGGTCCGTCGTTAACGTTTGACCGTTGACCTAACAACGGATTCACTATCCGTCGTTAGTAATGGCGTACCTATCCATCGTTAGATCTATGGCGCCGTCGACAGCCACTAGGGACAACTGTCGATAGAATTACTGTCCGTCGTGACCAACGACGGTATAGTTCCGTCTTTAGTCCGTCGTTAGCTGACGACGGACTTTAAATTTCATCATCCAAAGGGCTAACGACGAACGAAATATAGACGGACATGGTGCGTCGTTAACCTAACGGGACGACAAAAATCAAGGGCTAACGACGAAATAATCCGTCTCTAGTATCCCTTTTTTTGTAGTGCTTCTTTTCAACGTGATCTCTGATGAAGTGATGTCTGATGTCCACGTGCTTGCACCTTATGTGTAGAACTGGATTCTGAGTGATGGCAATTGCACTGGAACTGTTACAATAAATTGTAACCTGAGTGGTAGGCACTTCATAGTCTCTAAGTTATTGCTTTAACCAGAGAATCTGAGAACATAAACTTTCCGTAGCCATGTATTCTGCTTCAGTAGTGGAGGTAGCTACTAAAGTCTGCTTCTTGAAAAACCAACTGATGAGCTTGTTTGCCAAAAATTGACACGTTCATGAGGTTGACTTCCTATACAGTTTGCAACCTGCAAAATCAGCATCAGAATAAACAGTGAGAATTAGGTTGTCATCTGAAGGATACCATATGCGAAGATTTGATGTGCCCTTCAGGTAGCGCAATATCTTCTTTGCAGCTTCCATGTGCGACTCCTTTGGATTGGTTTGATAGCGCGCACACACTCCAACAACAAATGTGATATCTGGTCTGCTGGCAGTGAGATATAAAAGAAACCAGATATTCCTTCTATACTCAGTTTGGCTGATTGGTTTCCCTTCAGGATCAGGTTCAAGTATGTCGTTGGTGTTCATTGGAATCTTCACGGCCTTGTTATTCTGAACGCCAAACTTGTTGATGAGTTCCTTTGAGTATTTGGCTTGGTTGATGAAGATGCTTTCAGGAGACTGTTTAATCTGAAATCCTAAGAAGAATCTCATCTCTCCCATCATTGACATTTGATACTCAATCTTCATCAACTTGGCAAATATGTCACAAAGCATCTGAGTCTTCGAACCAAATATAATATCATCGACATAAATCTAAACGATTAAAATGTCTCCTTTATATTTAATTGTGAATAGAGTCTTATCCACCGATCCTCGCTTGAAACCTAAATTAATAAGAAAAATAGACAAAGTGTCATACCAAGCTCTAAGAGCTTGTTTTAGCCCATAAAGAGCCTTGTGTAGCTTATACACTTTGGAGTAGTCAGTTTCGAAGCCTGGTGGTTGCTCTACGTAGACTTCTTCCTTCAGGAGACGTCCATCTGATAGACTTTGAATTTCATGTGAGCATCATAGGTAAGGAAGAGTCGAATCGCCTCTAATCTAGCTACTGGAGAGAATGTTTCATCGAAGTCTATTCTTTCTTCTTGACAATAACCTTTAGCTACCAGTCTAACTTTATTTCGAACAACTTCTCCTAATTCATCTTTCTTAGAGAAACCGTGTGAGGATACATTAGGGAACCCTTAATTGTTCACACCTCGCGACAATGACCATATAACTTGACATCATTCTAAGTAATTTTCTTAAAGTTCTTAAAATATAGGAATACAAAAAGGATTCTACCCCACTCTCTTAAATCAATAATACAAATTTATAAAAGAGATGAGTATGGGAAACAACACCGGGAAAACCCGATCATTCGGAGTACTCACCCGGTGAATATTGTCCTAAATATTCCTCATGTTGAATGAAAATAACAAAAAGAAAAAGATACGCTATTTAAGATGAATAAAAGCTCTAGCCGATTATGTAATCTCAATAACATCTTGTGCATCATTATTTACGTTGTTCAAATCGATTATAATCTAGTCTAGATGGTCTACTTCTTCTATGTTTTCTATGTGAAGTGACATGATGATATGAAGATCAATTTTGGAATGATTTGAAGTCTTGTCAAGAACACATACCGTGATTAGAAATTTCCCCTAACGATAGTTTAGACTAAATTATGCTTGAGGGCAAGCAAAGTTTTGTGTGTGGAGGGGTTGTTTAGTCTAATTTTGTTCGTCTAAACTTAGGTTTTCCGTAGCTTTATTCGTATTATTTTCCCTCGTTCCATGATGTTTTGACCCGATTTATGTTTCATTTTATGTTTCAAGATCATTGGCCTAAACAAGCATCGAAGTTGGAAAAGGAACGAGGAAGAATCGAAAAACGAGAAGAAAATGAAGACAAGTGCTGAGGCACTAGTCAGCGGTCGCGTGACACTCCGTGGCCGCTGACCTAGCCATACGCACCAGCGACGAGCCAGCACCCGAGCCAGCGCCCGCAGACGCGCGCCAGAGCGAGTCAGCGGCCGCTAACTTAGCGGCCAACTCGGGGCCGTTTCAACGGCCCGCGGATGGCACGGAACAACCTGATCAGCTGCCACTGACCCTTAAGCGGTCGCTGACTTGACCTTCACCTATATATGCTCGGCGTGATCTTCAATTGAGGAGAGGACTTTCAACCGAACTCTCATCTCCAGTTTTCACACGACACTTTAGACTATTTTTCCAGCACTTTTCCGTATATTTTCCTTCCATAGATTAGCTCGTCTCGACCTCGATCCGAGAGTCGGGACCTAGATAGTTCTTTACATTGTTTTTTGTCTTCAAGATTAGCCGATTACAATATTCGTAGTTCGTTTTCAGATTTCTTTCGTTGTGAATTCAAAGACCGTTTCCAGTTCTTAATTCAAGTCCGTTCGTTTTTCCTTTACTTATTCTTGTTTCCTTTATTGCTTTAAATTCGTTTTGTTGTTTATGCTTTCAATTTCTTATTGCCTTTGCAATTTTCAGATTTCATTCCGTAATTCTTTTGCATTCAATTTCAAAGTTAGTACTTTTCTTAGATTAGATTTATTTCGCATTCTTAGATTAGATTTAAATTGCGTTTCTTATTTACATTCTTCGCCTAGATATAATACTTCAAATAAATTCCTTTAATTGCTTTCCGTTTTATGAACAAAGATTCAAATTGCCCTGTTAAGTCTTCCTTGAGAATATGACTAGGGTCAACTTATTAATCTATAACGAACTCGTTCTCTTTCGAGCAATTTACTAAAATAAATTAGAGGTATATCGGCTGGAAATATTCCTCGTACCCGTTACTGAGTCCCTTTATCGGACAGTGGGTCTGGTCTAAACAACGGATCGAAAATCAGTTGAAATAAGAGAGAACGAGACAAAACAAAATTGCTACGTGCATAATAGTACAACTTCAGCGACCTGAACAGTGTGGTCGCCGAAGTGGTCATTTATGGGCGCAACTTCTGCGGCCGCACTATGCGAGTCGCCGATTGTTTCAACTTATTTTAAACTTTCAGTACGTGGTGTTGTTTAGACCAGACCCACTGTCTGATAAAGGGACTCAGTAACGGGTACGAGGAATATTTCCAGCCGATATACCTCCAATTTATTTTATTAAATTGCTCGCAAGAGAACGAGTTCGTTATAGATTAATAATTTGACCCTAGTCGTATTCTCAAGGAAGACTTAACAGGGCAATTTGAATCTTTGTTCTTAAAATGGAAAGCAATAAAAAAGGAATTGATTTGAAGTATTATATCTAGGAGAAAAATGTAAATAAGAAACGAAATTTAAATCTAATCTAAGAATGCGAAATAAATCTAATCTAAGAAAAGTACTAACTTTGAAATTGAATGCAAAAGAATTACGGAATGAAATCTGAAAATTGCAAAGGCAATAAGAAATTGAAAGCATAAACAACAAAACGAATTTAAAGCAATAAAGGAAACAAGAATAAGTAAAGGAAAAACGAACGGACTTGAATTAAGAACTGGAAACGGTCTTTGAATTCACAACGAAAGAAATCTAAAAATGAACTACGAATGTTGTAATCGGCTAATCTTGAAGACAAAAAACAATGTAAAGAACTATCTAGGTCCCGACTCTCGGATCGAGGTCGAGACGAGCTAATCTATGGAAGGAAAATATACGGAAAAGCGCTGGAAAAATAGTCTAAAGTGTCGTGTGAAAACTGGAGATGAGAGTCCGGTCGAAAGTCCTCTCCTCGAATGAAAATCACGCCAAGCATATATAGGTGAAGGTCAAGTCAGCGACCGCTGATTAGATTGTTCCGTGCCATTCATGGGCCGTTGGAATGGCCCCGAGTTGGCTTCTAAGTCAGCGGCCGCTGGGCAATGTCAGCGACTGCTGACTTGCTATGGCGCGCGTCTGCGGGCGCTGGCTCGGGTGCTGGCTCGTCGCTGGTGCGTATGGCTTGGTCAGCGGCCGCGGAGTGTCACGCGACCGCTGAGTGCCTCAACACTTGTCTTCATTTTCTTCTCGTTTTTCGATTCTTCCTCGTTTCTTTTCCAACTTCGACGCTCGTTTAGGCCAATGATCTTGAAACATAAAATGAAACATAAATCGGGTCAAAACATCATGGAACGAGGGAAAATAATATGAATAAAACTACGGAAAACCTTAGTTTAGACGAACAAAATGAGACTAAACACCGAAGTCACGTGGATTTTTTGAAATTCGAAATTAAATCCGTTAGGATCTATGTTTATCTCTAATTGGACTCCTAGGCCTATATGTACACGCCATTTTGGAGCCTTAAGAAGAGTTCGCGATCAATGATTGACAACCCAAGATCAGGAGTTCTGCAACAAGGATTTTATGTTTCTTTAATTTCATTCTAGTTTTGTTTCTATTATGAGTAGCTAAACTTTTTGAGATTCTAGGGATTTGTAAGACTTATTTCAATTTATGGATTCGTAATATTAATTGCTAAATTTCCTTCCTATTCTTGTGTTATGATTCGTGGTATTATTTCTTATATTTTGATAATTGGTTATTATTATTCCATGCTAGTTATGTTTTTGATGTTTTATCCGTAATTGAATTCATAACCGACCACACGAATACATAATACATGTTTCCCCTTGAGACCCAGCGGGATAGGTGAACTGTAGGAGGTTATTCTTATCGTTCCTTTGGGAGTTAATATTTGGTTCTTGATACCTACGGGTGATAGGCTAGATAATAATCAACGTTCATACATTGTCATAGCCAGGAATATGCAGATATGTATGTCACCCTTCACATGAATTAGGAAAAAATATGGTGATTAGATTTAAGAGGTGAATCCGTAATTTGATTTAGTGTCCATATATTGTCCTGGGATATTCTCTTTATTAATTTTTTATTTTATTATTGTTCGCAAGCCCTTAGGCTATTTTTATTCAAACTCTTTTCAAATTTTCAGTTGCCTAAATAATAATTAAATTTCTAAATGAATTAACAGTGTGTTTTGAATAAATCAGTTATTGTGGATACGATACTAGACTGCTCTATTCTACAACTATTTTCGTGTATAAAATAGTGCGATCAAATTTTGGCACTTTTATCGGAGACTGTGTAGAGGAAAGAGAATGGTTCAAAAGTCTAGACCGAACATCTATCACTACTTGGGGAGCACTATGTGAAAGATTTCTGGTCAACTACTTCCCACCGGCGAAAGCTCAGAAAATCATCGATGATATATCCCACTTCTCAAAAATGGGGGATGATTTACTATTTGAGGCCTGTGAACAATTTAGGGGCCTCCTACTCAAGTGCACGCAACACGGATTCACACAGGAACAACATATCACTCAGTTTTACTGCGGATTATCACACAATACTAAGAGCATTGTGGATGCTGCTGCCGAAGGATGTGTATTAAACAGAAGTCTGCATGAGGCAGCGAGAATGTGTATTAAACAGAAGTCTACATGAGGCAGCGAGGATCATTGATGAGATGACTTTTAACAAATATCAGTGGCCTATGGAGAGGCATCCAATTAGACGAGTCGCAGCTACAGACACAGATTCTCGGTACAATGATCTCCTAGAACAAATCATATTACTTAGGAGAGAAGTCGAAGCTGATCGGAAGGAGAGATTAGAGGTTCTTGCAATTACTGAGGCGAACAGGGTGGAGGATGTCAGTTATGTCCATCAGAATAATTATCATCGGTAGGGAGAATTTTACGGAGGCAATCTGCTTTATCATCCAAATAACCAAAACCACCCTAATTTCTCTTAACCAAATCCGAATAATGCCTTACAACCACCACCGGGATTCACAGTGCAAAATAAGCCTATTCAAGAGCCTAGGCCACCGTCTCTAGAAGAAATGATGAAGTAGATGATGGCCCAACAGACGAATTTTATTAATCAAATATGTGGCCGAATCACGACGCTAGAAAACACAATTTCCGTGGTGGGGAAGCAGATAAAGATGCTAGAAATACAGGTAAGACAGATTGCGAATCGGGATGCAGCTAAACATAAGTCGTGACAGTTCCCAAACAACACAGTAATCAACCCAAAAGAGCAGTGTCACACGATTCACGTGATACAGGGGCCAACATAAAAAACATGTGCAAATGTGAGCCCCCATGTGGAAAAGAGCACAATTGATTAGTCAGTCGAGCCAGCTAGAGCAATAATTTCGAAATAGCCCGTCAAACACAAGCTTAGCGAGAAAATGGAGCGGTTCATGGAAAGATTCAAGCAATAAGATGTAAAGTGCGCAAAGTATTTAAATGAGACATTTTCTTGTAAGAAGAAGCTTCATAAGTTCGGTACCATCAAGCTACCCGAGGAGTGCAGTAAACCTTTGCAACATAAAATTTCGGACAAGAAAGGAGACCCTGGGAGCTTCAACGTCATATGAGATTACTAATATAATAGTTTATGAAGATTTAGTACATGTGATAAGAACCTGAGTAATTATTAAACAAATATTATCATATTAGTTTGAAAATAAATGGATAGTTTTTTATGAGATTGTATTGTAATATATTTCTTATAATTAATTTTGGAACAATCACGAATTTATTATAAATAAGTCTATATAATTAACAATATTATACATATTTAATAGTCCATATATTATTAATAATAAATAAAATAACGTTAAATAATTTTATAAAATATTTAATTCTGTTAAATTTCGACTGATAACCAATCTACTACCATATAAATATAATCTGAACCCCATTTTCTCTGTCTTTCGATTACTAGAAATTCTAGAACCATGTTCTATGTCTAAGAAAAAAAGGAAATTAAAATTTCTCATGAGATGCAAATCAGACATATCATGATATTTGTACGGGTAATTTTATTCGTAACCCCACTTTCCCTTTCTGTAGTCCCTTTTATTTTGGAAAGTATAAAAATAATACTAACAAATATACTAATATGCCCTCAAAGTACCTAATGAAAATTTATTAAATTATTAAATATTATAATTACTGAATATATACTTTAAAATTAGTAAAAAATAATGCAAAAACACAAAATTTATATTTTTGTTTTATATATACTTTTCGACAGGTTCAATAAATTGATAATTACGAATCAAATGACTAATATTTTATTAACTAGCAAGAGTGAAACAAAAAAATATACACGCAATTCTTCAAAATTGAGGAAAATTCAATATTGAAAAGTAAGTTTTCTAACTACCAATAAAAAATTAACGAAGTCAGTAGGTAAAAAAAGAGTATGATGAGACGCAATAATTATTGACAAACAATAATCTCTGAGAAGATAATTTAATATCCACAAGAACTAACGCAATTTTAGGTAAAATAGAGAAGACGTAAGAGATGAATAATTTTAACGTGCAAAATTAGATAAACCGAGTAGAGAAGGGTAATATTTATTTCATTAGGGGCTATATTTTTCTTAAAAATGCTTTAGTTAGTAACCCTCAATAACTTTAAGGGTAATATAGGATATGAAAACAATAATTTTATTTTAGTGGCTATATATAGAGTAAAATGGGGCTATGAATAAAATTACCCTATTTGTATATATACATAATGATTCAACAAGAAAAAACAACAAATCGGCCAACTATATTATTCAACTCTGGGCTTGGAAAGATTAAGAACAGTCGGGCTGATCCTTTTTTGCGCTACAAAATTTTTACTTATAATACTAAAGATGTAGGAGTACTAATGACTATGGATGTAATTGAACCAAACTGAATTGAATACTGTCAGGTTCGAGTTAGACTCATTTAAAAATTTGAAGACTCGAGTTCGGTTCGAGCTCGATTCGAGTTTTGAAAACCAAGTTCGAGTTCGGTTTGATACATAAAAATCGAGCTCAAGTTCGGTTCGTTAATTAATCAATTTAATAGTAAATTCGAATCCGACCTCGAACTTGACTCGAGTTCACTAAATATTCGAGTTCAAGTTCGTTAAAAAGCTCGTTTATTAAATTATTTTGTTAATATATATATATATTTATATTAATTTGATAAATTCGTTAACTAGTTCGTACATAAAGTTTGCGAACTATTTGAAGCTCGCCTCATTTTTTAAGTTCGTGAACAAGCTCGTTAACAAAGTTCGTGAACTATTCGAAGCTCAGTTCATTAAATTATATTCGAACCTGTTCGCAAACTTTTCGAACTGAATACCTTTAGGCTCGAGTTCGACTCAAAAAATTATTCGAACTCGATTCGAAGCCCAAGTTCGGTTAGTTAAATGAATGAACGAATTTAACGAATTTTTATCAAGCCGCGCCCCAAATATTTCATGAATAGTTTGGTTCGCTTACAACACTACTAATAAGTGGATTTTATTCGAATTGTGACCGGAATCGTTCAAAAGAGTAAATAATATTGTTACTCATCTTCATAACAAATATTCTCTCGATCCTACTAATTCTGATATAACTCTGAATTTTTTTAGTCATATTAGATGTAAATTAGCCGGACAATGAGAGTAACTTTTATATACTCACCTTTATTAAAGATGTCTTTTGCATTCATTTGTATTGAAAAGACTATAATACTCTTACATTATTAGTTAAGAATTTATTAAGAATTATTTATCAATTTTGCATTTGACTTAATTTAAGAAAAAGCACTCACACAGTTCTTAATTTTCTCTCCCTAAGTTCGAACTCTCTCACCTTCACTTGTGTGCAATTGATGAACGAGTACTAAGGATAAATCGAACACGAGTTATAATAGTGACATTGTATGGTTTCATCAAAACATATTTTATGATTAAGTGATGTAATAGATTTATTTTTAATTCCATTTTATGAAAATATATTTTTATCATTGGTTTGTAATTTATTTTTCTATCGATTATTTTATTGCAAACAATGTCAATTTTTTACAATTGTAGACTGTGTGGCAGATCAATAATCACACAAGGTAACACAGTCGATTCCTTAGTAGAATAAAGTTCACATCCTGGGCAGACTTAAACAATCTTGTAGCAAAAGGCTACAATATTATTCTAATGCAAGAGCTGACCCTAGCCAGCAGAATGATATAGTATGTGTATGTTGTTGTACATACCTTGCACATATATATTGTGTGGTTTTACAGTGAGATAAGTTCTTTGTATTGATACTAAGAACGAGGTCTCAATAATTTCTTATTTCTTAATATGTGACAATAACATTAGTATATGCGGTTGATTATGCACTACTTTGATTCATTTGTACTTGTGATTTTTTCGTAACCCTACAGTAATATTTTGGGCAGTGGTGATTGGTTTAACGAGAAGTACTCGACTGTTATTGCATGAAATCGCATCTCGACGACTCCGAGTTGATTATATTTGCGTGAGACGTTCAGAAAGGTTTATTATATAAGAATCTTGGTTGATTGAAATTTATTTTATTTATAATAATAAGTCTGAATCGTATTACTCATAAATAAATATATTAATTAATTTAAAATGTTAGCAGACTTAATTAATTAATAGATTAAGAATTTTAAACGCGTGAAATAATTTATGATAAAAGGATATTACATCTGTAATTTGAGTGGGAGTCGAATAGTCCGATATTTATCATATAATGAAGTCGACAAATATTAATATAAAATTTACATCATATTATAATTATTAGATTAATTAATGAATGTCAAAGTTGACTGAGCCATTAATTAAATAATTATTCGAGATATGATTAGACGTTGTCTTATGTTGGAAGGTGCAGACTCATTCCTATTTGAAACCTTGACATATCCCACAAGGCATCTATAAATAAAGAGGGAGGGAGCATGGCCAATTTATGCTAACCCTAGAGCAAGAAAAATCGCCCAACACAAACTTTCACGTTTGTGATATTTTCGAAAATTTAGGTAGTATTCAACATTGTGATTTTTAATTCCTCCCCCTTGGATAAATCCTATCAGATTACGTTCACACGAACAGTCATAACGACTCACGTATTAGATTACCCTAAGAATAATTTCTAAGTTAAGAACAATGATTCGTAATTAATAAACGATTTCCTAGAGTTTCTTAATCACTAACTTTCGTGTTTCATAATTAAACCGCAATTCTAACTTATGTATTCAAATCACACAATTGGAAAATCATAAATCAATAACGAATATAATTCCTACGTCTTCGATTTGGAATTATTAGTGATTTAACCAAGTTCTATGTTGGAATTATCTCTCGATCTCAACCAATAAACAAATAATAAAAACGGTGGGCAATCGCTTCAATTAATCAAGCACAAGTCAAAGAACAATCAATAATAAATTAAAGAAATTCATAAACTTAGGTAAAGAAAAACGAATCAATTCATTCAATATTCAAAAATAAGAGACACTTACTAAGAATAAATCTTGGATTGAGCGTTGATCTCACCGTCAATCATTCGTCCCGATGCGAATTTGCAAAGAAATCAAAGTGCAAAAGTGTATCTAGGGTTCTATAGGAGAAAATGGTGAAAAAGAATGAAAAGAATCGTCCAAAAACGGGGTATAAATAACAAATTTCAGATCTAAAAGTTGCGCCCAGCGCCCGCGGAGAGTCCAGCGGGCGCTGGGGTCGAGAATCTGCCTTGGCCAAATAGCAAGTCCAGCTGGCGCTGGCCCCCGGTCCTCTTGCGCGCAACGATTTTGTTTCGACCCGTTCTCACTCGTTTGAACTCCGATTTTGGATCTGTTTGCAGTTACAGACTCCTATCGAGATGAACTTTAATCCCGTACTATCCAAGATTCATCATTATAACTCCATTTCAAGCAAATACTTACACCAAATAACCTACACGCAATTACGAAAGCCAGATGTAAATACGAACCAAAATACCAAATAATATGAACTAAAAGCATGAAACTAGACTCGAAAACACGACTAAAAACATGACGAAAATATACCAAATAATGTTGTTTAATTTGATTACTTTATTCATATTTTGTATTGTATTAACAATCAACCATTATATTTATTACAATCTAACTATGTTGGGGTCCTGAACAGAGCAGGTGTGGTGTATGGGGAAGGGGGGAATACACCACACTACAACTTCCGGGCGTGGTGCTAGAATAGCAGGTCGGACAACTTCTATACAGGACAGATGACTGTGAAGAGTAATAGATGAGCTCCTCTGATGCAGAGTGAGAGTGATTTGTTCAAATAGGATTCTCGACACAGAACGTTAGTAATCTGTCTAAGGAGCAGATTGACTGACAACTAGCTGGAACATACTAGATGATCTGTACATACATAGATAGTGTGCGGAAGCTGTGTGTATGTTGATCTGCTCTACACTTAGAAAATATTTTATTATTAATACTAAGTGTTCTTTAAGAGATTGATTCAAATGCACAGCTCGCAGATGGTGATCTGCTCGCTGGTGAAATGTTAAAACATAATCATATAATGCAATGCAATAATGAATGAACACACAATATTTAACGTGGTTCGGGAAACCCCTACGTCCACGATCGATCAAAACTAGATCGATGAATCCCTTAACGTTGGGTTCCTCACTTATTTATCCCCGTCGAGTACGAGCTCCCTCTCGCTGAGGACGAGATTACACTTCACTTATTTAAACTCGCTGAGTAGGAAATCAGGTTCGGGTTCATAATGAGATTTCCTTCAAAGCTTTGGGGCTATGAAGGAGACTAAAACTATGACTATGTAGGCTCAAATCTATTGTAAGTTTTAGTGGGTTAATCTAGAATACATGAGTTTAACTCTCTCTAAAATACAACACTTATGGATATGTAAAAGAACTAATCTAGTGTTGGATATGTTTGTAAAGGCTGGAAAGAGTTGTTGAATGCTGAAGATTTTTTGAACATCTTCTTCTGGAGTTGGCTGAAGTATTTCTAGGTTGATTTGAATTCTAGCTGTTGTGAGTCTTTGCAGCTTTTGTAGATAGCATTGAATGCTCTTTTGACCGTTGGCTGCTGACTGTACTCCTAGCCGCTGGTGTCTGTCCAACGTGTCATCTGACGTGGTATGGACAAGTTAGCTGTGATCCATTTAGGTAGATCTGTAGCTTCCTCCATTCTGTGTTGAGCAGCTTGTCTGATGTTCTGCTGGTGGGCAGGTTGTCTTCAATATCCCTTGAGCTGTCTCCCCACGATCTATACATCAATTTGTTGGACATAGATTGATTCTCTCGCAATGCTTCTTGAACTGCCTCTTGATCTGTCTGTTGTGATCTTCTGGTAGCATCTGCTCTGCTCTTCTGTCCTTCGTTCTGTCTGTAGTTCTGTTCTGGAATGGCCTCATCATCTGGGTGTGCATGATCTCCCTGCTGCACCTCGTTCTGTGTTGGTCATCTGTTCTCTCCATCTGTGTTTTTGTGCTGTAGATGCTCCTAAAAACTATGTCTTGACACAACAGATTAAGTCCTATGGACAAATCATTACTTACGATCTGCCTTTTCATTTTGACTTAATCTTTTACAACAACAAGGATGATCCTAACCAGATCGTGACTCACGATCTGTCCTTACAGATTGATCATCTGCTCTAATACATAAATTAAATAAGATCAAGCTCTATTGACTAAGTTATTATATCATTAACCTATCATTTACATGCTAGCTAATCTGCTATGAAGAATACAGAAGACTGCATATGACTCGATCCGTCTTTTATCGATCTGGTCCTTTTACACTTAGTCTTCTGCAAAGTCTAACTATGTCAGATACTAAAACAGTAAATCCTAAATATCATATAACAATGAATACGCACACAGATTGAATCAACATCTCAACACTATAATGGTTTCACAAACATCATCAAAACCAAACTAACATGGTTTCACAAACATCATCAAAATCAAATTAACAGTTTTAGCAACATCAAAACGGTTTCTAATTATTTCCCAACAAATTATTATGCATAGTTGAGACCACTACTCCAATCATAGATGCGGAAGCCTGAACCTGTACATGTAGATTTAGATTTGCTTACATATACGTCACAGACTCATTATGATTGGTAGTAGTTTCAACCCAAATCTTTAGTATCAAATTTTCCACGATGGATTTTTTCATAAATTTTTTCGAGGCTGTCAAATGATAATTTGCTAGCGTCAAAATGCATTTATTTATTATAAGATATATAGATTTCCTGATGACTACGTATATGCAGTCAAGTTGTTAATATTATATTTATATCTTTAGCTCGTATATCGTGAAGAGAAAAACCCCATTGAGCCATGAAATGGACATTGGTTGAGGCTCAAATTGGTAAATTCATAAATTTTAAAGATTGTGCCACTATAAATTTGAACGCAATTTTTTTGATTTCGAACATTTTCCTAACATTAGCTCAAGATACCCTCACTCTTGTCCTACCCAATTTTCATGCCAACACCCAAAAGCATCAGGTTTTTATGAATATTCAAACTAATTCATCACTTACGAACTTAATTGAAACCCTTACTTCTCATGATAAAATGCAACTTAATTTAATATATATCTCAATATGTCAATGAATTATTTTAAATGTTTTGTCATCTTGTTCGTCCATAAATTTATCACTCAATTTAGTTTTTTGCATAATTGGTTAGTGAACTCTCTACTCAATACAACAATTCAATTAAAAATAATATATCAAGTGATATCTAAATTCTATAAAAGAAATAATTTAATTAAAAATAATAAATCAATATTACTCGAGCCTCACTCGAAACATAATATACACCAATTTAAATTACTTTCTTACGAGGCACGACAATTTAAACCATTCACTTTGCTAGATAGTTTGTTGTTTTACAATTTCAGTTTGTTACATAATTTTCCTGTGTTTTCAAAATTTAAAAGTTCAAATCCGTACAACAACAACAGTTGCTTTAGCATTTAAGAACCGCACGGGAGATGTATGGATATTCACTAATTTTCCTTTCTATCATTGTTCTTTTTTCTTGCTATGATGAGGACTAAAGATTTTTCAAATATTGACATATCTTAAATATTTGAAGTCGATATGAACCTAACTTCATCTATTCATATATATTAGCAAAATATAACCTCAAGCTATCTATATCTTATAACAATATTTTGCAAAATACTAGTAACTAATATTTACATTATCAAAACAATAACTGAATTTTTGACAGGTTGGGATCTAATCTCAGACCTGTAAGGTGAACAAAAGTTATAAGAAGAGATTTGTACAATGATAGATAAAAGTATTGAAAAGGTGTGTCAATTGGGCCCAGGAAAGGAACATCACATTGCACACATGTGATGTTATATAAAAGTGTGGTGGCCCAAAAAAGTGGCCCAAAGTACTAACTTTCTTTCTAATCCCTCTTTTTTCCCTGCAAAATTTTAATGCCCATTCTTTTCCTTTTAACTGAATGCACTCAGAAAAGTGAAGTCGCTCTTCTTTTACTTAGCCAAGATCATCAGTTTCTCATTATTTGCTCTATGTTGTAGTTATGGTAACTAATAGTATTTGGTATTTGATGCATATCATATTGATTTAATGACTGAATGCAGTTGTTTCTTTCATGACACTTTTAATAAAACATTGATATCTAAACACACGATGCAAGGGGAATGTAATTTAGGGCCAATACTACATATAACAAAGAGAGGAAACAATGCAGCAGATATCATAAAGAATTTGTTTCAAGAAATCAGAGACATTACACCAGATATCTTTTCAATTTTTAGATATTGTATCCTAAGAGGCTAAGAGTCCATATATATGCCTCTTCGCCAGTTCTCGGGGCTCTAAGTAGGCGATAATCAGAATTCATACTTAGCCAATGCTTCTGCTTTCATCTTCTTGCATTCTCCCAATATTCTATGTAGCCTTCATCATAAAATTTTCTGTTGTAGCCAGCATAGTTCATGTATGACCAAGCATCTCAAGTTTAGCATTTATATCTCTTAAAAGAATCAAATTACTACTAAAAGTTTTGGGAGGTGTATCATTTATCCTTCCCCAATGCCAATGAAAGCTACAAGTTCATTTACTAATTTCATGCGAATTTATGACCTAATAAGGGACATGCCATTCTCATATCAAATAACTATTAACAAAATGAGGAAACGAGCAACATTAAGCTGGTCGTGCCCTCCGCATATCGACTACATGCATCCAAAGGTAACCGTTTTGATCTATGTCGTTAAAAAGCTCGTTTATTTAATTATTTTGTTTATATATATATATTAATTTTTTATATTAATTTGAAAAGTTCGTGAATTAGTTCATATATAAAGTTCGCGAACTATTTGAAGCTCGACTCGTTTTTAAAGTTCGTGAACAAGCTCGTTAACAAAGTTCGTGAACTATTTAAAGCTCGGTTCGTTAAATTATATTCAAATATGTTCGCGAACTTTTCGAACCGAATACCTTTAGGCTCGAGTTCGGCTCGAAAATTTATTCGAGCTCGGTTCATTTAGTAAACGAACGAATTTGAAACAAACTTTTATCGAGTCGAGTCCCGAATAGCTCACGAATAGTTTGGTTCGCTTATACCCCTACCAATACCTAGCTTAAATGTCTCACTTCCCTTTTTCGGACGTCTCATTTAATGTCTCCTATCGAAAAATGAAACAATTAACATGTAGGACCTACCGCATTCCATCATTTTGCTTTTCTCCTTAATAATTGTGCCGAACACATTCAAAGGGAAAGAAGGAGTAGCTTGATCATAGAATCAACATTCAACACAAGTTAGTGCATCTCACTTAACAACACTAGCGATTAGGTTCTCGGTCTATAAAATCACTTGAGGAAGCGGTTCTTTTTGTTGGTTAACTTGCCACTTAAGTTCTAGCAATGTAGATACAGGCTGACTTCCTCCGACATTCAAATTCTTTAACATATTATTCATCTAAGCTATCTGTTCCGTGAATGCGGTACATGCATCCACATCATGTATCCCGACCACCTTTCTCCCTGTAGGAGCTCTTGAATTCGACCATTGATAATTATTGGTAGCTATTCTCTCTAAAATCTCATAGGCCTCGTCATAGGTTTTTGACAAAATTGCTCCATTTGCCGAAGCATCGAGAACCATATGTGTATGAGCATTTAAACCATTGTAGAACGTCTCCATCTGAATACAATGAGGTATCCTATCATATGGACACTTCCTAAAAAGCTCCTTAATGCTTTCCCAAGCCTTGTTGACGGACTCATCATCAATCTGCTGAAAATAAATAATCTAATTTCTGAACTTGGCATTTTTCGTTGGAGGGAAATACTTCAAGAGAAACTTCTCCTCTAGCTCATTCCATGTAGAAATAGAATCAGATGACAAGGTGTTGATTCATGAACGAGCTCTATCCCTTAGTGAGAATGAAAATATCATCAATCTTAATGCCTCTGCTGTGACTCCCGCGAGTTTAAATGAGTCACTCACTTCAAGAAAAGACCGAATGTGAAGATGCGGATCCTCTGTGGCCTGGCCACTGAACTGCCCAATGGTTTGAAGCATCTGAAATATCACCGGCTTAAGCTCGAACTGTGGAGCTTGTACCTCAGGTCAAAGAATCTCAGGGATCATTTCATTGAACATCGGGGCTGCATAGTCTCTAATAGCCCGCTTTCGATCATCCGCCATGTTGATGGCATTGTCCTGGTTCGCTCTGTTGGTGTGAGACGTGTAATGGACCTGGTTTAGGTATAAGTGGGAGATTGTTAGGGTTTGTATACCTCAAAGCATGCTTTATACTTTGACGATGTATCAGACCTGTTTTCAGTTGCACTTTAATGAGAATAAATATTTCTATCATTGGTTTGTTATTTATTTATTATTATATATTGAATTGCAAACAAGTCTGCTTATTACAATTGTAGACTGTGTGGTGGATCCATGATCACAGAAGGTAACACAGTCGGCTCCTTTGTAATATAAAGTCACAGTCTAGGCAGACTTGGAAAGTCTAGTCGGTAAAGGCTGCGATATCATTTGATATGATAGCTGACCTTAGCCCGCAGAATGATATTGGTATGTATATGTTGATACACATGCTATGCGTATACATATTGAGAGGTTTCACAGTGAGATAAGTTCTAACGTGTTGATACTTAGATCGACGTCTCAGAAATTAGTTCATTTCTTAATTTGTGACGATGACATTAGTATAGGCGGTTGATTATACACTTTGATTCATCTGTGCTTGCGGGTTTTTTATAATCCTATATAGTGATGTCTTGGGCGGTAGTGATTGGCTTAGTTAGAAGTGCTCGACTGTCAGTCGTACAGAATTGCGTCTCGCTGACACGAGTTGATTAAATCCGTGTGAGACATTCATAAAAGTTTACTGCATAAGAAACCCGGCTTGTTGAGAATTTATTCCAAATTTAATAATTAATGTCTAAACTAGATCACTCACGAATAAATATATTAATTAATTGTGAGTTGTCGACAAACTAAATTAATTTATGGATTTAGAAAATCTTAAACGCATGAAATAATTAATGACAAAAGGATTACATCCGGAATTCGAATGAATATGAGTTCGATATTTATCCTATAGTGGAGTCGATAAATATTTATAATAGAACTGCACTTTATTGCATTTCCATGGAGTAATTAATTGGAGGACAAATTAATTTAAATTAATTAATTGAAGTCTAAGGTGGACCAAACAACTAATTAAATTTAATTAGGCCCAAAGGTGACTTGGAAATTAATTTAATCAAATTATGGATTTGTCCAAGCCCATATTAATTTTAATATAATTCAAATTTAAATTTGAATTATAGTTGGTAACTGCAATAGATAAAGGTGACAATATGGTTTTATTATTTGAGATCTTATTTATTCTCCTTGGAAGCCCTAATCTAGCCCACAATATCTATAAAAAGGGGATAATGTTGGGTCTGAAAATCACATCCCTAAGATACATATTCAAACACTCTTGGAATTATAAAAAATTTGAAGTATTCCACGCTTCAATTTTTGTTCTTCTTTTCTACTAAATTACTAGATAGATTCGCCCACACGATATTCTAGCAAGTAAATTGAGAATATGTTAGAAGTTCCTATGGTCTGTACGTGGGAGATCGAGAAGAGAATTCAGCTAACAATTCAATTCGTTTCTCCACAAGCAGAGGATTTTCTTAGGAGAAGGTATAAAATATTTAAATTCTGCTTTTTATATTCTCCTATGTGTATAAAAATTAATTATTCGTGTAATTAATTAAACCTGTGGATCCTGCAAGCTTATGAGCCCCTCATACGGGTTCTATCAGTTGGTATCATAGCCGGTCACAAGATTTTAATTTTTTATATGAATTGGATTTAATTTGATATTAGGATGTAGATTTAAATTTTGTATTATATCTATGATATTACGTGGCTTATTTGATTTTATTCCGCTTTTATTCATTTGTTTGTTCTTCGTTGGCTGGTTTGTGGCTTAAAATATGTAATCACACAGGGGTTAACCGTATTAGATTAGAATTTATTTTATTTTTCATGTATTGCATTTAATTATGTAATTGAGTGGGAGACGAAGATCAATGAGATGGAGAAACGAAAGCCAGAACTAGGTCACGGCACCGCCGTGGGGCTCCCCTGAAGGACGCACGGCACGGCGCCCGGGAGTGGAGCACGCGACGTGCGGCACCAAACGCGAGGCAGGGAAGGCAGCAATGCGCGACACAGCACTGGCCAGGCGCTAGCGCGGCTGGAGTGGCCCGGGGCGAAGGCTGGCATGCGCAATTTGCGACACCCACGGCACAACGCCCAGTCAAGCGCTAGCCCTCGGCGCCTCTCGGCCAGGCTTCGGTAGTGGCACACACACCACGGGCTAGCCTTCAGCCTTGTCTCGTCGGCTTAGGCTGCGAGAGAGACATGCCCGGGGATAGCCCTTCTCGACTTCGGAATTCAAAATTCGAATTTTGGGTTTTAAATCCCGATTTAAATTTGAAATTTGAATTGGAGATCATCTACAAGGAAAGAAGATGGAGGATTAAATTTAAATTTCTTAGTTTTAGGAATTAGTTATTTTATCCTATTTTTGGATAATTGATGTAATTATTTGCCTTATTATGTGCTTAATTATTTTAATTTGGCTTTTATTTGCTATTTATTATGGAGAACTTGTCTAAATTGATATGCAAATTTTTTGGAGATCTTATCTGGATTTTTGACATGTCATAATATGTGATTATCTATGTTAAAACCTTTTTCAGAATTAAAAATGACTAAGCGATAATTGTTATTGCATTTTATTAATTTAATTTGCTAAGATTATGTTGGTCCCGAAAGAGTAAGGTTTGGCGTATGGGTGGGGGGAATACACCAAATACAAACTTTTCAGTTTGCTTGACTAATTGGTTAGAGAGTTTAAGCTTTTTGTAAGAAGATTGCTCAAATTTGACAAACCAGATCGATCACAATTTGTCCAGATTGATACTCTCTTGTGAAAAACACTTAGAAGAGATCAAGAGTGATCTTGTTCTCTAATAGAGCGTTGTGTGCAGAATATGGTGGACTTAGTCAGTGCTCTTGAAAACCTTTGCAAAACTTAACCGAATAATTTAGCGGATAGATTAAGAATGTAGATTGCTATGGACGGGCTAATTAGTGAATAAATAACTAAAAGTAAATAACGTTGTGTACAGTTATTTTACGTGGTTCGGGAAACCCCCTATGTCCACAGTCCAATCCAAACTGGATTAGATATCCACTACTATGATACTCTTCTTCTTTATACTCGTTGAGAACGAGCCACAAGTTTCAAATACAATCTTGTTGAAACTTATGCACGAATAAGGGTCGTGTCCCTTTACAACTTACAGTATACAACTGTGATAAGATATCTTCATGTTAATCCACTAGAAATCTACTAGCTAGCGAAGCTATCTTCCTTCTCCTTCTTGATAAGACAGACTTGATTCGAGTGGTGTGATTTCGATCACGAACTACTTAGAACACGATCTGGTGCGTTGAAATATTCTCAAAGTATTCTTCATTGAGTGAGTTGATTTCTGAGCAGAGTAACAGCTTGATAATAATCTTGAAATATCCGTACTTTTCCAGTCTTGGTTCCAAGCTTTAATAGGTGTAGAATTTGAAATTCTAACCGTTAGTCTTTGATTGGCTTGAAGTAAATGTTGATTGTCAATTAGGAAATTGAATCCCAGAATATCTCATCTTGCCTTGGAAGGTTTGACCGAATCTTCAAAAATATGGAAATCAGATCGTTGATAGATGCTTCTTTCCTTCTACGTGTGTTGATTGATTCTCCTTCCAAACTTGATCTACAATTAGATATACTTTCCATCTTCGAGTGATCTGCTGATGTGGCAAGTTGACTTGGCTTCATTTGAAGTACATCTATACATATAATTGAATGCTCGATGACTTAGAGTGATCTGGTTCAGGCTGGCTAACGATCTGGTCAAAGCAGATTGATGTTGATCTGGTAAAATATCAATCTGTTCCAATAATTCTCCAAAGCATGGTTGCACTCTCTGTGTATAATTTCATGGCAATCATATCGTGTGGCCCTTGGACAGATCATCTGCTGCTTGTAGTCTGCTGTTGATCTGGTCCCCAAACAAGAAAAAGACAAAATGACTTCTATAGGATGTACTCCTTTACATTTCAAGTCATTCTCAAAATCTGATCTAAAGTCATGTTCTCTATCAGATTCACTTTATATGTTAGTGATTTGGTACAGGTAGAACAAATCACAATCTAGCGAACAGAATTAAATCTAAGTGTGTTTCGAGAGAACATCATCAAAACTAAACATTGTGGGATTCCCAACAATTTCCCCCTTTTTGATGATGTCGAAACCACACTTTACAAATAACCCTAATTTAAAGTATTTAAGCATGATCTGGTTTTAAATAACCAGAAGGGTTTAAGAGATTATTATTAAATTATAACAATCATAAGCATTAATTTGGTTATGGACAATGAGACTTTGTCATCAGAAAACCCACATGTATATATATATATATCAGATAAATCAGAGAGTTTACAAAATAATTATCAGAACCAAGTAAAACAAGACATCAGATGGATAAAAAAAATAGAGAAAACTAAGAGAACCATCTGCCAGAGCCTCCTTTCTTCATTTTCTCGCGTTGAGCATCGAAGGTGAGCTGTATAATCTCATAAATTCCGTCCCTTACTCTGGCATAATTTGGGTCGTGGTTATCAATCTTGTAGCCCTTGATCTTGGCCACTTGATTGATATAGTTGAGAATATTCGTCTTGTCTGGTATGCTACTTCCTGGAATCATCGGACAGGCCATGTACTCTCTCGCGGGTGCCTTAATTTGGAGTTTAGCATTCTTGGCCGCCATTTTGATCCTCTATATCAACTCCTTATCTGCAAAATTGTCCATGTACCGATTGAAGTCTTCATCTGGAGTGGACTTTGAGGAGATAGGTTCTTTTAAGAAGTATCTGTTCATGATGAATCCTTGCTTAATCAGCTCCCAGTCCTTTTGATCTGCGTCATCTACCCAGACATCTTTAGGTGTCTTCTTCTGTAATGATAAGTTCTAGGCAGTGAAATGCTTCTTCTTCTTCTTTCTCGACTGGGTGGTGGACTGAGATGATTGTTGTTGAGAGCGTTCAGATGATGGTTGAGAGAAGGTTGTCCGATATGATTTTTCTCGAGCTTCTTTCTCTGCCAACCTCTTTTCTTGTGCAGCTTGATCTTTGTAAAACTGTGCCCTAAAGATAGGATCACAAGCTTGCTCACTACTTATCCCAAACAACAGAAGCTCAACTATTTGGTCGCCTTCATCAACTGGCTTCTTTCCTTTATCTCGTGCTAGTTGTTGTTGTTGTTATTGTTGTTGTTGTTCTGCTTCAATGGTAGGATCAGCCCTTGGTGGAGTGGTGGGTTTCTCCTTGGCTTGTTGGACTAGTTCAGTGCTTTGAACTCCCTCTGTGGACCTTGATCTGGTCCTGGTTTATCTGCATTTCCTCCCTTGGCAGATCTTTCCCCCTTTTTGACATCATCAAAGGTGGTCTTGATTAGTGTCCGGAGGGAATCGATCTCAGCCTTCATGTCTTCCATCTTCTACTCAACATCAACTTTAAAATGTAGCAAGAGGTTGACTATCTGGTCGGTGGCTTCTACCTTCTTCTCCAGATTGCTGTTCATGATGGAGAGAGTCTTGTCATATGTATCCTGCATCTCCTCGAGTGTGTTGATCCATGTGTTCTGATGATCAAGTTTTGTTGGGGTAGGGTAGAGGAGATCATCCAGAACTTTAACTTGATGCTTTTTCATGAGATTCAGGAACTTGTCTTCTTCAAACTGCGCCAATTGGGTATGAATTTCCAGTGTTGTGGCCTCCTTGAGCTCAAATGTAATGGCAGCAGATTGACTCTTTACTGCAACATCAATTCTCTCCTTTTCCTTGGCCAGCATGTCCGTGACCAAAACCTTGATGGTCTGGACATGTTTTTCCACTGACTCCATCTTCTGGTTCGACTATTCTCTAGCTGTATCAGCAGCGGCCCTGTCGTCATCCATTTTCTTATTGAGCTCTTTGGCCTGGTCCCTGAGCTTTCTGCGAATTTCCTTGTCCATATCATTTACATAATTCTTCTGATGTTGGTTGAAATTAGCAAGGATCTGGTTAGCTTTTTCTTGAATTAAGTTGCATGTAACGGTCAGACGATCTTGGATCCGTAAAGAAATCAAGTCATCAACCTGGAGGTTGTTGAATGACTTGTGCTCACGTTCCAGTATGTCTTCCAGATCAACGAAGGAAATGTGCCTTTTCAATTTCTCAGCAGCGCCTGTTGTGTATATCTCGATTGTGGGTTCACCGCCAATGACCTGGCCTACTGGTTCTTCATCAACGGGACCCAGATTGATTATTGGGGTCTTCTTCTTTCTTTTCTTCTTTTGAGTTGCTTCTGGGGCTGGTTGATCTGGTTGGACTTTTAGTTGTGGTGGAATTTGTGCTGTTGGACCAGATGAGCTGGGTTGCCCAGTCTGGTCAACCCCTGGGTCTTCCATGGCAACATCTGGATCAGCTTCATCATCTGATCAGCATAGAAGGATTGGAGATCAATTTTCAACAATCTGGCCTCATGCTTCATGATGGCCATAATCAACTGTTGGTAATTTGCGCGTACTTCTCCAACTGTAGTAGCTTGGAGCAAACTCAATAGGGTGGCTTCCTCTTTCTTCAACTCCTCCATTGATCTGGTTTGGAGTAATGTGTTAAAAATATAATACTCACTGTCCTTGACCAGCAAGTAGAATTTCACTCTCTTTGCTGCTCCATAGCTCTCAGGCAGCAGATGGATTACTGGAAAATCCTTGGGGATATAATGATCTGCCTTATTCTCCAGTAGGTGAATGACTTCTACAGCCTGCTTCCTTTTCTCCTCTTCCTCATCTTCTTCATTTTCTCACTGATCCTCTGTATACGATCTGGTGAGGGGGTAGGAGTTCTGGCTGGGGAGATGTCTTTGCCCTGGTTGGGATCAAAGCTTGATTCTGGTTCAACAAACTGAGGTTCCTCAGTAGCAATTTGTGCTTCCTCTGTTTGCTGAGGAATATAACTCTCTGGTTGTTGAGCTTCATGTTCTGGTTGGTGGGTGGCAGTCTCTGGTTGAGCTTCCTCAACTGGTGGTGGAGATTCGTGTACTTTCCTTAATCTCCTTCTTTTCTGTTTGGGTTGTTGAGTGGTAGTGGAGGTATCTGTGTCGATAGAACTTGTCCTCTTGACACGTGGCTTGCTCTATGTTGTCTCCTTCTGGACTTTCTCTTTGGGAGCTTTCTCCTTCTTCTCTCCAACTTTGGTAGGCGGTACCCAGATGGGGTTGGAGCTTCCCATTTCCATCAGTGCAACATGATGCACTTCGTCAGCTACTTTGTTGAAGTGAGCTGGAGTGATTCCCAGGGACATTTCAATCTGGTGCTGATCCTTTGTAATGCCCCGCTCTTTTGTTAGAACTATCTCGTAGTAGATAATTCGTGACTAATAAAAATTTCACGAATATGAATTGACAAATTGATAATGATAATTTCCTTATTTGCCTAAATCAAACGCATTTAAGTTTAAACTCTTTATAAATTAGAGTTTAGTATGAGGATTTAATATTTAACAATTAATATTAAATAAATCTCGTCTTTTAAGTATTCTAGATAGAAGTTCTTAGTTACCAAAAAAAAAAAAAAAAAAAAAAAAAACTAAAGATACAAATAAATTCACGAAATGCATAATCGATAGTTAGTTTGATTATTAGGAACGAGTTTATAAGAATTTATTAGATAACCAATTAATAAATTAGTTAGAATTATTGTTAGATAAAATTTAATGTTGGCTATAGAAAAGTTAAAGCTTCAAGATAAATGTTAATGCTTGAGAAGTTAATTATACTTCAATTAGTTGATAATACCTTATAATTATTTGTATCTTAATTAATAAGATGATGAGAACAATAATACATTATCTCGTTTTTATTAAGCATGATATATAAGAATAGATTATTTATTTATAAGTAAATAAATAATTAGTAACAAAATATATGTATGTGTATATATTATGTATGTGATAATGCAATTAGTGTATGAGGGAATAATTAAATAAAGTATAAGACAAGACATTATATAAATGAATACACTTATATATATATACACGTGTAGATATATATATTAAGAAGTATTGAATAAACAAAGAATGAAATTAGATAAAAACGTGTATTGATGGTACACGGCAATAATGAAAAAAAAAAGGAGAGAGGATGATGTCTTTTTCAATCCTACTTACAGCTTTGGGCAGTCCTTACTACAAAGATTAAATAAACAATTGAATTACATAAAGAAGGAACCCTTTACAGCAAAGAAGCAAGACTAGACTACTACTGCCACACCCTTTTCCTACCCTATGAATAAGAGATCTAAACAAAATCTATAGGGCAATCAGTAGATTTTATGTACAAGTCATATAAGAGAAGTGAAGCAGAAGCAACTGAGCACAAAGCTCAAGAAGAAGGGCAGGAGAACGGTTGAAATGAAAGGGAGGCAGAGTTGCTGCTCCATGCTCCTATCCCCTGCAAAAACATAGAGTATTCAAGTAATTAGGAAAGTCTACTACTACACACAAAGCACAACCCTTAACCTTGACCTCTCCTATAAATACCCCTCATTTTTTTGTTACCTTAGGAAGTTTACAAGTCACAAACTCACTCACACGAAGTGCTGCAAAAAAAAATTGGAACTTGGAGAGGAACACAGAGTGCGTAGTAGAAGAGAAGAAGAAGTAGTGAAGCTGTAAAGGTAAGCAACTTCCAACCCTTAGAAATTAATGTTCTGTTCAAACCTACTCAATACTTAGCTCATAAGACCTTATATATTTCATAGCTTCACTCCACCCTCTAAAATTTGGAACATACAGGACTGCACATGACTACGAACTTAGGAGTTTGAACCTTGAATTTAGGTGCTGCACTTGGAACATTAGAAGATCATATCATTTACATAGGAAACGAATACGTCTAAATTTTATGTGAATATTGATAGGCAACCTATCCTAAACTGTAATCTGCATGATAAAAAGAAGAAGAAATAAGAGAATATACCTAAAGAATAAGGAAGCAGTGGTGCACGGCTGTTGCACAGCCGTGAACTTCCTCCTAGTGATCCCGAACAGCTTCGGTTGGCCTCGAGCAGGCCCCGAACGGCTTCGGACAGTCCCGGACAGCCCCGAGCAGCTTCGGATGGCCTCGAGCAGGCCCCGAACGGCTTCGAGCAGGCCCCGAACAGTTTCGGTTGGTCTCGAACAGCCCCGCACGACTCCGAACAGGCCTCGAATGGCTCCGAATCAATCCGGATAACTCCGGACAGCTCCGACCAACCCCGAACAGCCCGAACAAATTCCGAAATACCCCGAACCGATCCCGAAAAGCCCCAAAACCAATCTGTAAATGTAGAACACTCATAAGACTCAAGTATTTCATGAAATTTGACGAGCAAGGGAATTTCCAGGTCATAATCAAACTGAAAACCAAAACAAGAAAATAATATCTTGACTCCTAGCTAAAGTTTCAATTAATCGAAAGTAAGAGAAGAGAAATAAAATGCAATAAAAGAAACATATTATAGAACTTAAGATTTTAAATCCCTAAGTGTAGAAAAGGGAAGACAGATAAGGCAGAACACCTACCTTCCATCGGGGGTGCAGGGGTGGGAAAGGATCCAACCAGGGAACCGAATCAGGAGCCACGCTCTATAACCCAGCGCTATGACTACCCCGACTAGCGCAATCCCACCACCTCAAAAACTGGGGCTGTCCAACTCCGAACAGAGCCATTCCCCAATCCTAGCTTCACCACCGACCTTTCTCCATAACAAGAAGGAACAATAATCAGTCAGTAAAGGGGGTGGAATCAAGCTGCAAACTTGAACTCCTCTTAATAACTAGCAATTAAATCACAAATGAATAGAATTAATAAAAAGAGGTAATGGAGAAATTACCTAAGGTGGAGCGCTGTCGATGGGGAGGGGAGAAGTTGGCGGCGGAGCCCTGATGCTGGCAGTAGCGAGGAGTGCCGATCGCTACTGCTGTGCTGCCGAGTGGAGATTCTCGGCTAACGGGAGGTAGCTACGAGCGAAGGCGATGGCGAAGAGGCATCAGAGGCTGAAGCCGTCGGTACACGGCTGGGGTAGGAGGCCGAGAGAGATTGGGTGAGAGGGAAGGTTAGACGAGCGACGCTGTGAAGCGCAGAAAACTGAGATGCGGCGAAGGTAAGGAAACGCGACGCAGTGTCGCGAAGAAGGAGAAGAAAGCAGAAGTCTGGGAGAGAAAGGAGGCAAGCAGACGTGTGGGTTGGGAAGAAACAAATGAATTAGGGTAGCATAGAATTTACATAGAACACTCTAGAACTTGGGCCGGGTATGGGCCGAAATTCTTTTGACGGGCCAAACAATTATCCTGTTGGGCTCCAGAAATAAAATAGTTTGGGCCAAACCCATTTGAACTTATAAGATGAACTAATAGAATTCGAATGGGCTGGGTTGTTAAATCTAATGGGCCCGATTTAACTAATGTATTGGGCTCAGCTTAATAATATGTATAGACCTAGCAAAGGAATACATGGGCTCACTTAATTAAATTAGAATGGACTAGTTAGCATTCTAATAGATCAAAACTTAAATTAAGTGGGCTAAGTCTAAAGAGTGAAATCTTAAAGCTAAATTAGAAATCCTAATTGATTAATTAGAAATTTCTTATTAAATTAGAAGTTAATTGATCGATTAGAATTTAATCATAAGAAATGATTAAATTATAAATCATACTAGAAGTGTGATAATTAAGATTAAATTAACCTAATTAGAAATTAATTATCTTGATTCAAAGATCAAGATAATTTAGAGATGTCCTTAAATTATTAATTGGGTTAGAAGGTTCTAAGCTATAGCTTGATTAGAAATCTTTAAACGACACCTCTAGAAATGCAACTCCAAAACTCGTAAAATAGTCGAGTTAAAAGATCAAGAATAAACTCTCAAATTAGCCAAGGATAATAATTCCTCGCACTTGGAATTAATTGATGGATTATGTTAAGTACTAGATAATGCTAAAGTCCAATACAAGAGTATGAAGTAAGAATTTTTATTATTCTATTACATATTGTTAGATTAGTTGAGTTAAATAAATTATAGCTTGGCTTGAAATCCTAAAAGAACATTTTTGAGAAAAGATTAAAGCACTCGAATATTAGTCGAGTTAAGACTTGAGAACAACTCTTGAAATAATAAGGATGTCATTTCCTTTCAAAGTAGAAAATAATATATATACTCAGATGAGTATCTCACCTCGTAAACTCGATTAAGGTTACGCTGGGAGGAAGTACTGAGCCAGAACGTCGAATTTAATTAGAAGAGGAAGCGAGCCAGGTAGGCTTTCTATCCTATACATCAAGTGTAGGCTTTCTTCTACAAAATAAAACATGTGTGCTCATATGCATTTACGTTATTTCATTTCGAAGAGATTATGAATGGAAAATATGTTTCAAGTATTGTCTGCCATAAAATGTTTATGATTTTCGTATGATACCTATCTGCTCAGTCAAGTTAAAAGAATCGAATTCGGGTTCCAGTGGGATAGCTATCCTACTAGGACTAGTGTACACAAGGTAACCGTGAGTCATCGAGCGGGTTGGCCGGTCAAGGTGTTCGTGGAAGGTGGCCACCTTCCCGACACGAAGAAGAAGAAGAAGTTACAGATATGGTAGATTACTAAAGAACTTAGATTGCAATCGAACTTTAAGATTTCACAAATGGATTTTAGTGAACATAGGTTCTTTAGAGACAAAATCCCTATGTTTCACTCGCAGATGGCATGACAATTATATATGTATGTATGCGATTTTGGCATGTGTCTACTGAGTACAATTTGTACTCAGCCCTGCATATATTTATAAATGTGCAGGTTGAGCGATGATGAAGGAGGAGTGCTACGTCCGGGCTTTTTGTCGATCTCTTATTAGTTGACTCTTGGGGGTTCTACTTGTCTTCATACATGTAGGGCTTTTAGCGATCCAAGTAACTTTCCGCTGCTAGTATGAGATTGTTATGTAATAAACCTAAGACTCAAGTTTCCTTCATGACAAGTTATTATGTACTGAGCATAAGACTCGAGTCTTTTCTTGCAAATCACGTACAATAAAATATTCGCCCAGTTATGAGATTGTTGTTCTGTTTCGTCCTCGTTCCATTCCCCCATTTCTATCCCGATCTCTTTAAATCCCTTCCCAAGTCACGGTTTCCCGACTTCGCTATCCCATAGCGGAGTGCGGGCATGACATCATTGGGAATAGTGAACCTGGAATTGAACTCCACAACATTCTCCCATACTTGCTGTTTAAAGAACTTCTCCACCATGAAGCTTATCTTGGTGGAGTGCCTCAAATTTCTAATAACTTCCACGGACACAACATCGCCCTTGGCGTCCCTATTCCACTTCACAAGTCGAGCTTCTTTTGCTAGTAGGTCAAAAAGAATTATGCTCCAGTTGACTTTCAAATTTAGAACCACTGTAGTCATGATTCTGAACTTCTCCGGGGTTACCTGATCATATGATCCACTGTGCGTCATTAAAATACACTGTACGAACTCAAAAACCAGCTTGTAGCCTGGTTGAAGTAGTGCCCTCTAGAACATCTTTCCCGTGCAAGCAATGAGAATCACCATCACTTGCTCCACAGCTTCCTGAAGCTGTTCTATAGTAATCTCATCCAGACTTATTCCTTCATCTTTTAGTCGGTACGCTTGGTTAATCATGACAATAACGTCATAGGTTTTCTTGCTTGTCCTATCACCAATGGGCATTAGGACATTTGCTTCATGGCCGTCCTTCTCATCCATGCCATGTAAGATAAAAGGTAGCAGCTTGTTTGGCAAGGTACATGTTGGGATGAGAAGTTACTATGTTATGGAATCCTATAAAATAGAAATCCAACAGTGAATAACAAGCAATCTTAAGACAAAATAACAAAACATATCCCATATCACAGTTATGAACACGAACATTTAGAACGCAAATATGTGATTATAACCAGGAGTACAAAAAGCTCCATATACTCAAAAAGTAACATATGATCATAAACAATAAACTCTCACAACAATAGAGTAGAAACTCTTATATATATATATATATGCATAGCAGATTATAAGCTAAAAAGTGGAGAAAACCTTTGCAGCATTTAACCACTGCAAAAATTTCTTCGAGCTTTTGAAATCCATGATTTTCAAGAACAGCATATGGTTCGGGTGAGAGATATTTCTGAACCTCAGCAACATGTTGTAAAAACAAAGATGTTTGAGGTGCCATTGTTCAAGAGAGTTTGAGGTTTGAAAAACTTTCGAAAGAGTTTTGAGAAATCTGGAAATGCTTAAGTGCTTAGAGAGGGGTAGTGCGCAGTGAGTTGAAAGTGTAAGGTAAACAGTTGAATGCATGTACGACACATATATATAGAAAATGATTCAATGGCTAAGATGAAAGGGATAAGAAGTTTAAGGTTTGGATGAAATTCTCCCTGCTTTAGATTTTCCCGCTTCAGCCTTTGTTTTGCCGCCTCTCCTTGCGTCAGATACACGCGTTGGATCCTAGGGTTATAGAATGGAGTGTGTAAATCTTTCTAACCACTGCAACTTTCCTTTTTTTCTTATGGTAGGGATATTCCTCGATTATAGTTCCCAAAATTGTACTAATCATCACCATTAAGGAAGATTTAGCAATCCTATGTCAGAAATTAACTTTATAGACAATAGTTAGGGCGGTAATTAGGTCAGAAAAATGATACAAATTTATGAATTCCTCCTTGACTAAGTAATCTTTATTGGAAAATTAATTCCACATGGCATGGTGTAGTTTTATCAAACTCTGACACGTGTAAATTGCAGGCAATCTGGTTTGTCTTGTTACATCTTCTGGTTCTCATTCCCATCTGGTATCATCTGGTATTAACTTCATACATCATCTGGTACTGAAGTTGTGATATGATACTTATAATCTCCGCATTATGGTGAATATTAATTTGGTTGACAAATTGGTTCTCATGATCTGATATATCTTAATATATTCTTCATGGACTACCACAGCTAGTGAGCAGAGCTTCTTCAATCTGCTACATGATCTGGTTTTATTGATCTGATGTCGATCTGTTTCTTTTATCTAGGTTTAGTAATCCTAGCTTTCCACATAGCATCTTGAACTTTCTTTTGGAAGTGCTTTTGTCAATATATCAACACAGACATATGTGTGTATCTTCTCGATCTGGACATGATTTCTCTCTACATGATATCGTATAAAATGGTGTCTCACATCAACATGTTTGCACCTCGTGTGTAGCACTCATTTTACGTTATATCAATAGCACTCGAACTGTCACAGAATATATGTATTTCTTTGATATCGATATGGTAATCCTTGAGCTGCTGCTTGAACCAGAGTATCTAAGCACAACAGCTTCCAGCGGCCATATATTATGCTTCTGTTGTTGATGTAGCAACTGATGTTTGTTTCTTTGGAAACCAAGAAATCAACTTATTTTCAAGAAACTAGCACGTTCCAGATGTTAACTTTCTGTCTAGTTTGCATCCAGCATAATCTGAATCTGAGTAACCTGTTAATTCAAAGTTGTCCTCACATGGATACCATAATCCAATATGTGTTGTTCCTTTAAGATATCTTAATATCTTCTTAGTTTCTTCCATATAGGAGTTCTTAGGGTTAGCCTGGTATCTAGCACATACTCCAACTGCAAAAGTAATGTCAAGTCAACTAGCAGTTAAGTATAGTAAAGAACCAATGATACACCTATATTGAGTTATATTTGCTGGTTTTCCTTTTGGATTTGGATTTATCTTTCCATTTGTCTGCATTAGAATTTTGACAGGTTTACTATCTTTGACTCAAAATTTGGTGATCATATCATTGATGTACTTCGCTTGATTAACGAATATACCATCTGGTAGCTGCTTCACCTGCAAACATAGAATGAAATTCATCTCGCCCATCATGGACATTTGATATTTATTTTTCATAAGTTCAGCAAATTTTTCACATAGATAACCAGATTGAAATCCAAAAATGATGTCATCAACGTATATCCGCACCAAAATGATATGTTGTTTGACTTTGATTATGAATAACGTCTTGTCAACAGAACCTCTTCTGAATCCTGATTCCAGCAGAAATGTTGATAATGTCTCATACCATGCTTTGGGTGCTTGTTTCAATCCATAAACAGCTTTTGCTAATCCATACACTTTTTGTTCTAGATTGCCTTCTTCAAAACTAGGTGGTTGTTCTACATATACTTCTTCTTCAAGAATACCATTCAAGAATGCGCTCTTGACATCCATCTAGTATACATTGAATCTCTTGTATGCTGCATATCTAGGAACAGTCTGATTCCAATTTGGCAACTGTTGCGAATGTTTAATCAAAATCAATGCCTTCTTCTTGACTGTAACCTTTTGCAACTAATCTGGCTTTGTTTTTAACAATTTCACCATTCTCGTCTCGTTTGTTCTTGAACACCCATTTAACAACGATAACTCCCTAGTGTCTTGGTCTGTCGACAAGATACCAGACTTGATTTCTTTTAAACTCATTGAATTCTTCTTGCATAGCTATAACCCAATTTCATTTTGTAGTGCTTCATATGCATCTGAGGGTTCAACACGAGATAGATATCAACTTAGAAGTGCACTCTCTCCATGCATCCTTTTGGTCTTCACATGATCTAATGGGTTCCCAACAATCTGATCTGGAATATGGTGTTCTTGTATGCATCTCTTTTTACTGGATATCTCTTCTTCTGATATCTCAGGTTCTGGCTCTTCCTGTTGGTTCCTCAAATTCAGGGTATGCTGTTGAAGTTTATTGGAAATGATTTTCATCTTTTGGTCCTTCGAACTCAATCTCTTGATTGTTGTTCCAACTATTAATGTCTCTTGATTCATCAGGTTGACTTTGAGAAGGTTCAGAATTATCTGCTTCCACTGGTTCACCATCATCGGGGATCCATCTAGTTTGATCCAGATCGATGTGAGTAGTTCCCTCTTGCTGTGTACTGGTCTTAGCAGTAGGTTGAATATAAATCTCATCCTTTTATGTTGAATTCCAGATCAAGATATCTTCAAGTGATATCCCTTCTGGTCTCCTACTATTGGTCTGATTGTGAACCTGTTCGTCACCTGTTTCACTGTATACAAGAATAGCTTCATTAAATACAATATGAGGTGTTACCTCCACAACATGAGTTTTCTTATTGTAAACACTATAAGCCTTGCTAACATCCAAATATTCGAGAAATATTCCATGGCCAGCTTTGCTATCAAAGGTTTTCAATTGAGATTTCCCATTATTATGAATGCAACACATACAACCAAAAGTACGAAAATACTGTATCCTGGACTTTTTGTTGTTCCAGATCTCGTATGGTGTTTTTCCATGTCTGAGAGTTATCACCGATCTATTCTGTGTGTAACAGGCCGTGTAGATGAGTTCTGCCCAAAACTTCTTACGTAATCTGGTTACATTCAACATTGTACGAGCTGCTTCCTTTAACGATCTGTTTCACCTCTCAACTACTCCATTCTGTTGAGGTGTTCTTGCTGTTGGTGAGTTATACAAGTCTAAATGTAGTAACTCCATGATTCTGGAAGATGAGTGAGCTGCTTTGCTGGTAAAGGATGACTTGGTCTGTTTTCTAGCTTGGGTCCCGAAAGAGCAAGGTTTGGTGTATAAGGGGGGGGGGGGGGGGGAATACACCAAATACAAACTTTTCAATTTAC